>CM033474.1:270782987-270882282 GCA_019447015.1 Hymenochirus boettgeri
TGTGTAGTTGAGTATGCGTCTGCATTGTTGAGTATGTGTATTGTATGTGTAGTTGAGTATGCATCTGCGTTGTTGAGTATGTGTATTGTATGTGTAGTTGAGTATGCGTCTGTGTTGTTGAGTATGTGTATTGAATGTGTAGTTGAGTATGCGTCTGTGTTGTTGAGTATGTGCATGCGTTATAAATACTTATCTTTATTGTTATGTGTGTTATTGTAGTTAGAAACCTACCTTGTCCCCTGAGTCCCGGCAGTGATAAAATCCTTTGGTATGGAGGTAATACAGAAAGAGACCATATAGCTGATTGTCATGCAGGTAGCGTCCACCCAATTATTACTCTAGGGAATAGTTTTAATTTCTCTCTTACTCTGGCAGTTTTCTAAAATATTACCAGTGGAGAAACTTCGTTTCATTTGACTTTAATGATCTATACGAAGCTTTCATCTTTCATTGGAAAATTAATTTGAGAACTAATAGGATAGAAACCAAAATGCACCAAGTGAATCTGTACGCACTGCGGTACTCTGGTATTTCTAGGTTTCCTGGGGGAAATGCTAAAGATGGGGTTTCCAAGGGGACATTGTGGGGTTGTAGCTCATACAACCAACAAACAGTGTAAAATATAAACATAATCAACAAGGGTTAGTTATTTAATGAGGCTACTGTAAATAATATCTTTATAATGGGGCTAATATGATTATAGGGCGTACTACGGCAATTATAAGCCACAGCGGGGCATCAATATTAAAACTAACTTTACGGGCCACATTGAGAGTCGCACATCTCAACCTCTGTAAACTACAACTCCCAGCATTCCTTGGTTGCATTCGCATTTCAAACTTCAAAATGGCAGCTGGTTGGATACTCCTAATCTAACACAAAACAGAGGCAGTGACACACAGAACATCACCCGCATAGAAATGATTTATGGGAAGCAGCTTGTAGATTATAATAAATAACGTATACCCTACTCTAAATTAGAAGGCCAGAAGAAGTCACCTCAGATTTCTGAAATCTTTATATAGAGATGAAAGTTTAAAACAACGTAGACACAAACTCAACAACGCAGAAACATACTCAACAACCCAGACGAATTCTCAACAACACATACAATACACATACTCAACAACGCAGAAACATACTCAACAACCCAGACGAATTCTCAACAACACATACATGTGTATTGTATGTGTTGTTGATGTCACTGGGAATTCTGTTGGGTTGTGAGTGATGTGTGTTGAATTGTTGAGTGTACGAACTTACCTGCGCCTGGTCCCGCGCCGCACTGCCTTCCGGTGGGGGCGTCGTCGACGTCATGACGTCACGCCGCGACACGCCGGGGGCGCGGAAAGTTGAAAAGCCGGTGTCCTCCTGGACCCGGTGCCGATTGTGCATTCTGCTACCTCCCTGGCTCCTGTACTTACCTGCCTTGGATCCTGCTCCTTATACTTACCTTGCCTGCATCCAATACTTACCTTGCCTGTATCCAGTACCTATCTTACCTGTTTCAGTGTCCACCTTGCCTGCATCCAGTTACTTACCTAGCCAGCATTCAGCCTTCAGTTCCAGCAGCACTTTGGTCCAGCCTACAGTTCCCAGCAGCACCTTTGGTCCAGCCTAGTACCCAGCAGCACCATTGTTCCAGCAGTCAGCCTACAGTTCCCAACAGCACCCTGTTCCAGTAAACAGCCTACAGTACCCAGCCGAACCTTGTTCCAGTATCCAGCCTACATTTCCCAGCAGCCTGTATCCTGCACCTTCCGGACTGTCAGCCTCCTCCTAAAAGCGTGTGAGTACCCGGCCGTCCGGCCATTTATTACAGTACAATCGGGCCATGGAAACGCCTGAGGGGGCTATGGCAGAATTGAGTAAAACTCTCCAGGCTTGTCCCAACGCATGGACCTGTTTGAACACCATCAGGGCCAGTTGGCCAGTTTATGGATACCCTTGCTGTCCGGCTCCCCCCCAGCTGCTGCCTCTGCTCCGGGTTCTACGCTACCCCCTTCAACGTCCGGATCCGGTGATCCATCTCTTCGGAGAGAGCCCCGCATACCTCCACCCTCACGGTTTGATGGTGATGCCCAGCCTGCGTGGATTCATTAATCAGTGCCGAATCCAATTCGAACTTCAACCATGCATTTGCATCGGATCGCGAAGGTTGGGTACATCATGCCTTGTTGGAGGGCAATGCTGCTGGCCGGGCTTCTCCCCTATGGGAAAAAGACGATCCTCTAGTCTATAATGTTACTGACTTCCTTAGTATGTTCCGCAAGGTCTTCGATGCTCCAGGAAGAACCTCTGCTGCCTCCTCCCGTTTGATGCAGCTCGCCAGGGTCTCGTTCTGTGGGTCATATGCTATTGAATTCGTTACCTTGCTGCAGAGACTTCTTGGAACAATGAGGCACTACTGCAGCCTTTTGGCAGGGACTCTCTGACCCGCCTCAAGGACGAATTAGTATCCAGGGAATTACTGTCCCATTGGAAGACTTGGTTACATTATGCATCCAGATCGATACCCGCTTCGTGAACGGCAGGCAGAAAGGTCTGCAGCCCGTTCCAGCCTTCCTAAGACCTTTCCTAGGCCTGCTCCGACCTTCCGCAAGCCATATCTTAAGGTGAAGAGCCGATGCAAATTGGCGGCACTCATCTATCCCCCGAGGAAAAGTCACGCAGACGTACCAATGGACTTTGTCTCTATTGTGCTGGGCAAGGAATTTTGTAAAAATTGTCCCCAGAAGTCGGGAAATTCAGGACCTAGAAGTTAAGGAGGAGCTAGCTCCTTCTAGGTAACGTTAAGTCTCCTGCCAAATTTGAACAATTAAAACTCTTTCTGCCAGCTACTATCACTTGTAATGGTAAAACTTTTTCCTCCCAGGCCTTTGTCGATTCTGGTGCAGCTGGAAACTTCATTGATTCTACCTATGCAGCACAATTGGGGCTTCTCTCCTTCACTTGCAGCAACCTCTTCGAGTTCTGGCTATTGACAATAATCCGTTTGGCTTCAGAATTCATCTCCAAATCTACCTACGAAGTCCTATTCCGCATTGGCATATTTCACCAGGAACTGAACGTTTATTTTTCTTGTCATCCAAAGCCCTTCTGTCCCCTAATTCTCGGATCCCATGGCTCAGATTACACAACCCCGTTATTGATTGTGGTCTCACAATGAACTCAAGTCTTGGAGCCCCTTCTGTTTTCAAAAATTGCCTTCTACTCATTGCACTACCATAACCTGTGAAAATAAATCTGAGAAAACCTCTGAGTGTTATCATGATTTTTCTGATGTGTTTGTAAAAGCGAGCTGAGAAGACTACCACCGCACCGTTCCTACGATTGCCCCACGATCTTCTTTCTGGTACTATGCCTCCTCGGGGACGCACATACCCACTGTCTCCCTCAGAAACTCTAGCCATGAAAGAGTACATTACTGAACATTTGTCTAGGGGTTCATACGACCTTCCACTTCCCCTGCTGGATCTGGGTTCTTTTTGTTGAAAAAAAGACGGCGGGTCACGACCCTGCATCGACTACCGTGGATTAAATAAAATCACATAAAGAATTGGTACCCGCTCCCTCTCATCTCTGAACTGTTTGACCAATAAAAGGAAGCTAAAATATTTACCAAACGGGATTTACGGGGGGCATACAATCTGATCCGTATACGCCAAAGGTGACGAGTGGAAGACCGCCTTTAACACCGCGGACGGTCACTACGAGTATCTCGTAATGCCCTTTGGCCTTGTAATGCTCCAGCGGTGTTCCAAGAATTTGTAATGACATCTTGGATATGTGGGAATCTCTGTAGTAGTATATCTAGATGACATTTTAATCTTTTCTCATGATTTGCCCTCACACCGCCTCCATGTTAAACAGGTGTTACTACGTCTGAGAGAGAATAGCCTATATGCCAATTGGAAAAATGTCTGTTTGAGTTTCACAAGTACCCTTCCTAGGCTACATCGTATCTGCGCAAGGGTTCCAGCATGGATCCTGTTAAAGTTTCAGCCGTCCAAGATTGGTCTCTCCTATGGGACACCAAGCTATTCAAGAGGTTCATTGGGTTTGCCAATTACTAACAGACAATTCATTCAGGGTTCTCGTCAATAATTTCTTCCAATTTAGCCCTCATCAGTAAAGGTGGTAAGCCTCATTCATGGACCCCTGCAGCCCTCGAGGCCTTCAAACGACTCAAGGAAGCCTTTGTCTGTTGCACCAGTTCTAGTACATCCAGATCCTAGTCTTCCTTCTACATCGAGTTGATGCATCAGACTTGGGCGCTGGAGCGTCCTTTCCCAGAGGCAGGGCACTAAAAGGAAAACTCCATCCGTGTGCATATTGTTCCAAGAGTTCTATCCCACGAACGGAAGTCTCATGGTGACGTTGGGTTATTATAGTGTTGTATAATTTTCCCTTTCACTGTTTCTTGTATGTATCTTATATATTAATCGGTATATTATTTTCTAGGGCAGTTCTGCTACACATACGGTACTCAACAACGCAGAAACATACTCAACAACCCAGACGAATTCTCAACAACACATACAATACACATACTCAACAACGCAGAAACATACTCAACAACCCAGACGAATTCTCACACACAATACAATACACATACTCAACAACGCAGAAACATACTCAACAACCCAGATTAATTCTCAACAACACATACAATACACATACTCAACAATGCAGATGCATACTCAACAAGGCAGACACATACTCAAAAACACAGCTGTTCGGTGACCATTTTGCGTGTATGGGGCTTATCTGTCTATCCATCAGGACTAGAGATGTTGAGATTATTTCTATTTATTATTTGATTTGCATCTTTGATGGCTCAGAACGTGCCCTGTGTACGAGTGCTTAGTTTCTTCAAAAGCAACCAATAGCGTCAAAGATGGTTGGCAGTTTCAGTTCCATATCCCTTAGCAACAGAGACTGTAACTTAGTAGCAATGTAAGGAATTTGTTGCACCCCCCTTTTCTTTCATCCATGACTGTTATATTAAATGGCAAGCAAGCATCCTCCCAACTTTCACCATAATGTGGCCACAGGGAGCGCTGTGTAATTGAGTCATTGTGCGATTCCGGTTTTTATTTCAGCTTCTGTGCAAATCCGACCAAATGCTGGAAACCCTGTCAGTTTGAGGGACTTTTATCTCTATTGTAGTAAACACATTTCACATCTCAATGCCATTAGGAAAAGCTGACAGAGTAATGAAAGTCCTCGGATATGTTGCTATTTTGCCTCCTGCTGCATTCGTATCATTGAAACCCCCTTTACTGCTGGTTAATTGGGTTTGAAAGAGCCAAATCGCTGTTCTTTCTATTTCTTTTTCTCTTGTATGCGGCCCACTGAGCAGATAATTCAGAGGCAGATGAAGGGTTTCCCCAGAGAGGGGTGCGGTTAGATGGGTTTGTCTAATATATGGATTTGTACTTCATCAAACTTCTGGGCTCCTGAACTGTATATAGGGGTTCATAACGGGAATGACGCAGTTGCTTGTGAATGGAAGGATCTCGATTTTATGCAATTCTCTCCCCCGCCTATAAAATACTAAAATAAATCCAAACGCTTTATATCAGATCAATTGAAGGGTAAAATATGGACACGCGTTAAAAATAGAATACAAACCATGACCCAAAGCGTCAATCTGCTCGGTAATATCAGTGGAACGTTCCGTAATCGTGAGGACGTTTCATGACACCCGAAAATGAAAATAAAAACTCTTTGGATTTGAAGGGGAGATCATGTGACCCAGAGCCTTTCACGGTAATAATTCTCTTTGATGCTTGGATGTGCATTCAAAACCCTTGTTCATAAACTCACAGAGAAAGCGGGAACCCTTTGAGAATACAAACACACAATTCTGGATGGAAATGATGTTAGAGAATGTGAAATCCCTCTAGCACAAATTTTAAAGTCATTTAAGGCTACGTCCAAACATTTAAAATGCATTTTAGTTGCGAAGTTTCCAGAATGTTGTATGTTAAGGTTAGTTACCCTTTAATGCATGTTAAGCGCTGTTAAATGGAGCTCTACCTTACAAATGTTTAACCTCCTACAGAAACTGCTGATAAAATAATATATCACTTGCCTTTCCACATGATTCCTAATTAAACAAGTTAATTTTAATAGTAGGAGTGTATTCGTGTATGGAGACCACAGTTCCATAAGGCAATAGATAATATTTTACTGCAAGTGTTGTGTGTTCAGTTGGTCTAGAAATGTCCCAAATGTCAAATGACATACACCTACAGGATTGTCAAGCCTATGACCCAATGATTGTTTAAGGTACGTTCCAGCCCTGTAAGAATTTTGCCAGAAAGTAGAGATGGACTAGAACTCGAACCCAAGTTTGAGCCAAACTATTCGAATTCGAACGAATTCGGACTTCTCGAACTATCCCGGACCCGGATTTTCGATATTTCTGGACTTTCCATAAATACCGAATGTTCGAATGTGCGAGTAAAAGGCCTATTATACCTATACGCGAGCATCGAATCCGCAAGTAAAGGGTCCATTAAAACCTATACGCGAGCATCGAATCCGCAAGTAAAATGTCCATGGTATCTAGGCATGAACGAGAACATCGAATCCGCGAGTAAAGTGTCCATTAAAACCTATACGCAAGCATCGAATCCGCAAGTAAAGGGTCCATTAAAACCTATACGCGAGCATCGAATCCGCAAGTAAATGCCACAGATTCTTGTACAAGTCATTCTGAATTGAGAAAGCCAGTCGAATGACTAGCGAAATGTCTTCAAGAACTAAGCTTCAAGTCCAGTTGATCTAATTGAATACAACAGATATACCATGATATGGATGAATGAGAACCTTCACAAGCATAAAAGAGGAACCAAAGTCTCCAGACAATATTTTCCCAATACACAAAGCACATTCACAAAAATACAACCTCACCACTCTCTTTGCTGTAGCTGCTGGGTGGTTTATGAAATTAACCCGTGGGTTCTAAGGTTCAGCTCCTATAATCCACATCCTTGTTTTGGTGTCTGTGTCTCAAACACAGATTTGAGTGTTAAAAACACAGTGTAAAAATAAAATACTGAACGCCGCGTTACTTACCTTAGCCCAATCCTGCGATACAATACCTGACTAGAGATGGACTGGAACTCGAACTCAAACCCGAGTTCGAGCTGAACTATTCGAATTCGAACAAATTCGAACTTCTCGAACTATCCTGGATTTTCAATATTTTCAGACTTTCGATATATATCGAATGTTCGACTGTTCAAATGAGTAAAATGCCTATTTTACCTATACACAAGCATCGAATCCGCGAGTAAAGGGTCCATTAAAACCTATATGCGAGCATCGAATCCGCGAGTAAAATGTCCTTGGAAAACCTATATGCGAGCATTGAATCCACGAGTAAAATGTCCATGGTATCTAGGTGCGAACATCGAATCTACGAGTAAAGTGTCCATTAAAGCCTATACGCGAGCATCGAATCCGCGAGTAAAATGTACATAGTACCTAGGCGTGAACGAGCTCGAAAATAGCACGAGTGAGAGTAAAATTGATTTTTCGAATGTCCTAGATATTCAAACATGTTCCCCAGACCATTTCCCAGGTCCCACAGCCATTTACATTAAGTTACCATAGATATTTTAATTGTATTTTATTAGAACTATTTGACTCCCACTGACTTTAATGGGTCCATTTTCAAACTTTCCATATAGTTCGAAAGTTTGAAAACGGACCGAACTTTCGAAAATTCGGCCAGAGGAGAGGTGTTAAGGAGGCCATTTATGTGAAAATAAAGAAACCAAGCCTAAACAGGGGGGGGGGGGGGGGGGTTCGACACCAACTGTCTGCCATGTACAATGCTGTGTTGACACCTTACTCTGGGCGTTCCTATAACAACTCTTAGCCACTATGCAATCACGCCCTTAACACTTGGCTGTGATATGCTAATTGGGATTTTCCAGGGTGCATAATTGCCAAAGATTCTTGTACAAGTCATTTTGAATTGAGAAAGCCAGTCGGATGACTAGCGAAACGTCTTCAAGAACTACATTTCAAGTCCAGTTGATCTAATTGAATACAACAGATATACACACACACAGACAGACACACACAGACAGACACGCACAGACAGACACACAGACCGACACACAGACAGACACACACGCAGAGACAGACACACACAAAGACACGCACACAGACAGACACACAGACAGACAAACATACACACACACAGACAGACACATACAGACACTCACACAGAGACAGACACTCACACAGACACGCGCACAGACAGACACGAAAATAGCGCAAGTGAGAGTAAAATTGATTTTTCGTATGTCCTGGATATTCAAACATGTTCCCCAGACCATTTCCCAGGTCCCACAGCCATTTACATTAAGTTACCATATAGTTCGAAAGTTTGAAAACGGACCAAACTTTCGAAAGTTCGGCCATTTCTACCAGAAACTACAAAAATATTAAAATGATTGTGCCGTGGATATTATTTATTATCTAAAAAGCAAAACATATATTTTGTTTGGGGCAAGAACTTCTGTTTAACATTATATCCATAGTATGGAAGTCTCGATATCCCTGATAGGCTCAGGTTACTCTATAAGGTGCATTGATGTTTACAGCACGTAACTTTAGATGTCTTGCACATGGATAACTTTTTTGCGTGCAAACCAATTAGAAAATGTGAACCAGAGACAAACGCGGTTTCATGTGTTTGTTCAAACAGGAGAATGTTGTGGTCTTAAAGGTAATGTCCACCTTTAAAACAAAAAAACTGGGAACATGTCAGTTACCTGCACCTAACCCCACTAAAGATGGGCGAAACTGCAGATTGACTTTATAATAATGATAATAATTTTTTCGAAAATCCGCGGAAAAACCCATTTACGTCAATGGGATAAAAAATGTCATATATATCTACCTAAGTATTAGGCAAAATAGCAATGGTAACTTACTGTAAATGGCTCTGGGACCTGGGAAATGGTCTGGGAGACACGGTTTAGGTAATCCTTGAACAGGCAAATTCGAGTATTCTTGAACGTTCAAGGGTTTTCTAAAATAAGCTCATTGAGCAGAGGAAGGAGGCGGATACCTTTGCTAGAATGGAATAAAAATTATTATTATATATCTGGTTACAAACACATGTAATAAACTGGTAAACATATCAGTCACCAGTTTTTTGTTTTAAAGGTAGACATGTCCTTTAACATAGAAATTACCCAGAAGTCTCTCCTCCACTTATATACTATAATGAAAGCTTTTTGCAATAAGTAGAACAATATAAGCTCCCAATAAATTCCATTCTGGCTTCATGATTCATTCGACTTTCCAAGCTATGTCACATTAAGCGCCTTGATGCAAATGTTTTCTAATATCTAAAATAGATGTGTTCATTATGGTTTGTACAGCGTAGACTCTGCTCCCTAGGTTTACCTATAAAACATAATGTGCCTTGCGTGGAGACTGACAATTTCACTCGGTAGAAAGTGCTTTCTTATTTCAGGAGCACGGAGATGGGTTTTTTTGTAAAGCTGTCAAGGTTGCAATCGAATTATTAGCCTGATAAGCAAGATTTTAACAAACTTTCCAGCCATCGTTATTTATCTTCTAAAAGTTTTATCTTCAGTATTGGAAAGAGACTTTTAAAGGGAAAGCAATGGTGATAATCAAGTTAAACTGTATTTAAGTTACATTAATACCTTCTGAGGCTAATGGCAAATGTGGCTACTAGCCTACTACTAGGTTTGTAATTGAACCTGTTTTATAGTAAATTTTAGTTTTCACACTGCTTTACAATTATTTTATCTATTTACAGAGAGACTCTATCAAGCTTACAATGTGCCCTACAACACATACAAGCTTGCAACCATCAGGGTTATTCAATAAAAGTTCTTATCGTTTAAAATGGTGCTAATTTTGCCCCTAGCAATCAGATCTTATTTAACATTTGAAAGCTAACATCTGGTTGGTTGGGGCAAAATAAGCACCATTTTTAACAATAAGAACTTTTATTGAATAACCCTGTGTATGTCTTTAAGATTGTAGATGTAACCCACACAGGCACATAGCGAGCCACAATGACAATGGCTAGATTTATTTTCTTGGTATCTTATAAGGTAGAGGGTGGTTGGGTGTTACCAAGCTGAACTAAAGTGGATCTGAGTGAGGTTTGGGCGGACTTAGGGTTGTATAAAGAAAGTCAGAGACAGATGCTTAGTGCACAATCTCCTTTTAGTTTCTACAGGGTATCAGTGTTAAATATTTTAAACTTCTTTGTCTCTCCTCTCCCTTTGCAGTGGCTGTGGGTTGATTTATGATATTAACCCATGGGTATTAGGGGTTAGCTCACATAATTTACCTCTATGTTATGGTGGAAGTCTAAGAGGTTGCACAGCAGAACAAAACAAGGAAGCTGCAGCCAATAATGTTACAGCTCAGGGATCCTGCCTCTCTCTGACACAGAACAAGGATTTCAGTGTCTTTGCAAACACTCCTGTTCCAGACAATTATATGGTCCTATTATTTTACATAGAAAAAGAAAAGTTATATTAGCTGGCATGGATGTCAGGAAAAAAAAATAAATAATAACATTTCAGTAAAAAATAAAAGTCTGGGGAATTGAAACTGCAATCTCATGTACACAGAGGATAACAGGCATCACCCGGTGTGGTCATCCACTGCATTGCCTCCCCGCATCAGCACAGGTTAGGGTAAATCTTTGTCAAAGGATTGGATGCGTTACTCGGGGTATAAGTAAAAAATGCAAAGTTTATTTAATAGCATAAAGCCGGACACTCTAGTACAATCATACTGTCCGCCTGACGCGTTTCATGGACTAATCCACTTCATCAGAGGCTAATCTGATGAAGTAGATTTCTCCTTTAAGTTATAACAAAGCCGTAAAATTATAGTTGTAAGGTCGTGTTGGATGGTCATCTATATAACTCGACGGGAATAAATTGCTGGGAAATTTAGACGGGAAAATACTGAAATTTTTAAAAATCAATTGTAACTCTGTATTCTCTATAGGCCACTTGAACCAGTAACAAGAAGTCTTAATGCAAATAACACTTTGGAGATCACTGCGTGTGGAAGGACGCAGAATGGGAAATGAATTTTCAGCGTATTTCATAGGACGAATAATACACAGTACCAATATTTGCAGAGATTAATGGAATGACTGCCATTCTAGTCTCAATCCCAAATATCACAGGGTTCTAAAAGGTCAAGGTTCCGCCTTAACAACAGGTAGCAATTCCTGTTCCCTGCAGTTAAAGGCTGTACAGGATTATATAACGTACATCTATTTATTCCTTTTGTGTACATAGCATCCCATCAAACATCTAATGCATCGCCTCTCCTAAACGCATATTTGATTTCTAACGCGGTGAAGCATATTTATGGAACACGCAGAAGATGAAAGGAAAAAATGTTGTTACTCGGTTTATATCTGGCCCTGTAATTGATGGGAAAATGACTTTGAAAGGGGACCTGTAACCTTGTATTCAGTAATGATAAGAAACACTTTCATTTATCAGCTTCTGGTTGATTCAATCGCACTCTACAGTATCCCAGATGGTGGAGTTTGGATAAATGAACGTTAACTGCAGATAATTGTTGTAGATTTTGGTATTTCTACCTATAAGAAGGTAGATCTGTACAATGTCGGCCTTTGGAGTTGGGGCCCAGCAGGAAGAATATGACCAGTTACTTCATTTTTAACTCTTTAACATTTCTGTCTTGCTCCTTCTGCCTTTTTTTGCCTCCTACAATTTAAAAATGTCTTCTTTTTTTATGGGTGAAAGACTGTTGGCTTCCCTGTATCTTGGTGGGCCGGTCCGACCCTGGATCTGTACGGGGGTCTAATCATAACAGGGGCAATAAAACAAAGTACAGAATTTGAAGATGTCACTAATACATTAAATAAGGTAGAAGAGACAGCTAGAAAGCTTAGGGAGAGAGGGGCCAAAAGAAGCAAAAAGCCCTTCACTGTGCATAAAAGCAGAGAAACACCTTCTTATAACAGAAGGCATCTTGCAGTCTCATGCTATATGAATAGCATTGCCCACAAAACCTAAGAAACAAGAAGCAATTTCTTACTCCCATGTTTCCCAGAGTAAAGGGGCGGAGATATGCAAAACACTCCTTTATGTCCCTTAGCTAATGCATGTGTCCAGAACCGCTGGCTAATAACATGCAATAAAGCCTAATATATAGAGCCAATCATCTGACCTGCAGACACGACGTGTTTCAATCTTGTTAGATCTCGTCAGTGCAAGATACAGATTCATGGCTCTATGGGGTAGGACTTGGGCGTACAGTAGTAGAGACAGCTAAACATTAAATAAGGTAGGGAGAGAATTCAGGCTTTGATACTCCCCTTTCAGCAATGTGCCTCATCTACCCAGACTCGCTGGGAAAATATATGGAGTTAAAGTCACGCTAACTGATTCGCTACCGGTTAGCGCGACTTTAGCTCCATATTAGCGTTGGATGCGCGGGTTACACAAAAATCACCCACGCATCCAACACTCACGATTTAATATCACATTTGTGCTGGTTTTAGTGCAGGATTTTAAAGCTCAATTCTCTCCCTACCTTATTTAATGTATTAGTGACGTCTGTCTATAGGCTCTTCACACTGCAAAACCAGAGGCCTAGACTACACTGATGATGGCTCAATAAAGCTGAAACCGGTCTGTAGTTGGCTCTCTGGTTTTGCATTTAGCTTGTGGAATGCTGTAAAAGTCTTTTTAAAGACGTAGGGGGTTATTCAATAAAAGTTCTTATCGTTTAAAATAGTGCTAATTTTGCCCCAACCAATTAGACGTTAGCTTTCAAATGTTACATAAGTTCTGTTTGGTTGGGGCAAAATTAGCACCATTTTAAACGATAAGGACTTTTATTGAATAACCCTGATAGTGTTCCTAAGAGCTTCCTTGTGTAAACATGGTAAATTCCCAGAAGTCTTTGTTCCTTATTTGCATATAGGATTTGAAGATCAAAGAGAAAACTTGGCCAGGACAGGATTTAGTACATCAGACCATTCCTTTAACATTTAATGGACCAAGCCAATAACATCAGACCATGCCTTTAACATTTAATTCACCAAGTCAATTACATCAGACCATGCCTTTAACATTTAATGGACCAAGCCAATTACATCAGATCGTGCCTTTAACATTTCATTCACCAAGCCAATTACATCAGACCATGCCTTTAACATTTAATGGACCAAGCAAATTACATCAGACCGTGGCCTTTAACATTTCATTCACCAAGCCAATTACATCAGACCATGCCTTTAACATTTCATTTACCAAGCCAATTACATCAGACCATGCCTTTAACATTTCACTCACCAAGCCAATTACATCAGACCATGCCTTTAACATTTCATTCACCAAGCCAATTACATCAGACCATGCCTTTTAACATTTCATTCACCAAGCCAATTACATCAGACCATGCCTTTAACATTTCATTTACCAAGCCAATTACATCAGACCATGCCTTTAACATTTAATGGACCAAGCCAATTACATCAGACCATTCCTTTAACATTTAAAGGACCAAGCCAATTACATCAGACTGTGCCTTTAACATTTCATTCACCAAGTCAATTACATCAGACCATGCCTTTAACATTTAATGGACCAAGCCAATTACATCAGACCATGCCTTTAACATTTCATTCACCAGCCAATTACATCAGACCATGGCCTTTACATTTCATTCACCAAGCCATTCATCAGACCATGCCTTTAATGTCAATTTACCAAGCCAATTACATCGACCCATTTCTTAACATTTAATGGACCAAGCCAATTAGATCAGACTGCCTTAACATTTCTTTACCAGCCAATACATCAGACCATTCTTTTAATACACATTAATGGACCAAGCCAATACATCAGACCATGCCTTTAAAATTTAATGGACCAAGCCAATTAACATCAGACCATGCCTTTAAAATTTCACTTCACCAAGCCAATTACATCAGACCATGCCTTTAACATTCATTCACCAAGTCAATTACATCAGACCATGACTTTAATATTTCATTCACCAAGCCAATTACATCAGACCATGCCTTTAAATTTCATTCACCAAGCTATTACATCAGACCATGCCTTTAACTTTCATTCACTCACCAAGCCAATTACATCAGACCATGCTTTAACATTTCATTCACTAAGCCAATTACACTCAGACCATGCCTGTAACATTTCATTTAACCAAGCCAATTACATCAGAACCATGCCTTTAATATTTCATTCACCAAGCTGATTACATCAGACCATGCCTTTAATATTTCATTCGCCAAGCCAATTACATCAGACCATGCCTTTAACATTTCATTCACTAAGCCAATTACTCATCACCATGCCTTTAACATTTCATTCACCAAGCCAATTACATCAGACCATGCCTTAACAGTCGGATGTCCACTTCTTTTAGGTATTGTAGGAATGGCCAATACTGAAAGTTCCTAGAGACCGGTCTTGTCTTTCCATTGAATTTATCTTTTTACTTAACAGGAATTGAATTTTTTTTCTTTCCTACTAAACAGTTCAGTAAGTTAATGAGGGGACAGAAGGAAGATACATTTATGCCCATTAATTTAACAGTATGTTCCCTCTCTGTTAATGGATCAACAGAAGGGACAATCAGGTCTGCCAAGATCCGACAGTTGTTACCCGTCAGCAGTTTGGACATAGATGGGGTGTAAAAGAAACAACCATAATATATTTGTACTACAACTGGCTTTACACTTTTCAAACTCCTTTGAAGTGTCCTACCCTTAAATGAAGTCTTTTCTATTTTAAAGGGGATGTACACTGTAAATACAAATTAGTATTTCTTTATAGCTTAGGTTTTTTAAATGTAAAGTATATACATATCTTTTTGTTCTAGGACCCTCCTATACCCTACTAGTCTTAAAAGTTTCTGTCTTCCTCCTTCTGTCATGTCCCATGTTCAGCTCCGACCTCCCATGAGATTGGCCAAATCCCTTTGCCAGGGAAAGAGTGTGCCTGTTCGCAGATTGCGTACCTGATGTCAAAGCGCCTGCGGCGTGATGTCAGTGCGCGAGCGTGCGTGCTCTGAGGCATCAGTCCGCAACAGGCTTGGTCACAGTGTGATGACGTCAGACAGCCATCCCGAATGGGAACACCTTTCTCTGGCAAAGGGATTTCTCATGGGGTCGGAGCTGAACACGGGACATGATTTAACTTGACTTATAGCGGTCTGTTTACTGTGCAAGTGAAACTGTATTTAGAAACAAATTTAATGACTTCAGATTAAATAATAAATTTGCTGCATAACTGATTAAAGGAATATTTTCACTGGAAAAGTCAATTATCCTTTAATGCATTGAAAGAGAGGTTAAGGGGTCATGCCTATATTTTACACCGCAACTGCACTGATAGGTCCCGACTGCTTCCTGCTTCACTTTAATTAGAGCACGCTAATGCGCACAATAGTAAAACAGGAAGCAGTTGGGACCTGTCAGTGCAGCCGCGGTGGAGCCATAAAAAAATGGATTGAAGAACAGGAGGTAAGGCTCCCTGCTTCTTCTTTTACTTACTATGATCTCTTATAGGGAACCTTGTGAGCTTACAGAGCTTATAAACCTTCTTCTAACTGGACTGCCCTTAAAGGGGCGATATAAATTTAAACAGGGATTACACAGGAGCAAAGCATACTATAAGCCGTATTCCATTTATATACAAACACAAGGATATGCAACTTAAACCTTATTCCAAACTCCTTTCAGATGCGGTGCAATGGAGAACCGGCAAATTAAACATAAAGACTCCACACTAAACTACCCATATAATAGATATAATACATATATTCCATATAATCATATAATACATATACTAGATATAATACATATATACATATAATACATATATTAGATAATACATATAATACATATATACATATAATACATATAATACATATAATACATATATCCATATATTAGATATAATACATATAATACATATAATACATATAATAGATATAATACATATAATCAATATAATACATATTACATTATTACATATATTAGATATATACATATAATACAATAATCATAATAGATATATACATATATATAGATATAATACATATAAACTATAATACATATATTAGATATAATACATATAATACATATCTATATAATATAATAACATATAATACATATAATACATACATAAATACTATAATACATATATACAATACATATAGATAATGCATATATACATATATTAGATATAATGGATACCTTAGTTACATCGTCTGTACAAACATGCTTAAGCTGATGCACCCATATTCGCTAGGTTAGGTCTGATGCTTGGATACTTAGTGCAGGTGAGAACCCTTCATTCAATATATAAAGCAGTCAGGGGTGTCCAGAGTAACTAACGTGACTGGTTCAAGAGAGGTGTTAAGGAGGCCATTTATGTGAAAATAAAGAAACCAAGCCTAAATAGAGGTGGGGGGTTCGACACCACTGTCTGCCATGTAAAATGCTGTTTTAAACACCTTACTCTGGCGTTCCTATAACACCTCTTAGCCACTATCCACACACCCTAACACCTGGCTGTGATGCTAATTGGATTTCCCGGGTAACATAAGTGCCACAGATTCTTGTACAAGTCATTCTGAATTGAGAAAGCCAGTCGGATGACTAGCGAAACGTCTCAAGAACTATATTCAGTCCAGTTGATCTAATTGAATACAACAGATATACCATGACCTGGATGAATGAGAACCTTCACACAGCAATACAGTGAAACACTTTGCGTTTGCGATTTAGTGAAATGTTCTGCCACGTTAACGCAAAGTGGCAGCCATCATTCAACAAAACTGCTGCATGTTGTGTGTTGTACCTCAATAGCGTGAAACGATGTTTCCACAGGAAATGGCACCCAAGCGCTCTCTAGTGTGAACAAGCCTAAAAGATAACCAGCTGTCAACACGCCCCTTTTTTGATGCAAATAAAATTATTCATTTCATAATCACTTCATATAAAACCCCTATATCATTATAGTACAGGAATATACAAGAAACTGATCCCTCTCCTTTTCTATCTCTCCTTGGGGAATTTATTAACTGAGCATGTCTGAACTCACTGAGCCAAGGTGGGGCAGAAAGTTCAGGGAATTTTGTACCAATTTACTTTGATCTTTGGTTAAGAATTGCATACAACACAAAATACAACTCAATGTAATCAGCAGTTTCTGGTAAGGTGAAAGTTTTTACCCAGACATTTCCTAAGAATTCAATTAGTTTAGAAAAATGCCGCAATTCATCTTTTTTTACAGCATAGCTACAAATGACGGAATCATTTTTGTCAGGAGGAGAAATATACCCGTAGCTCCTAATCTCTTATCGCTTCATTTCAGCAGCTTGCAAGAAGAGCAAAATAGCCAACAATTAGTTTTTGTTTTTTTACTGGGGTTTATTGTAATCATATTTTCATGTTTACAGCTTTTATCCAGGATACCGGGGAAACGGTGATAAATTATTTAGACGACTTGTCTCTGTGTGTTTTATGATTCTGTAATCTTTATGGATCTGAGGCGTCGTTACACAGGGATGCTTGTTCAAGGGTTCCCGAACATTTACAAAACCGCAAGACACTCGATCATGGCGAGTCTAGCAAGATCACTGGTTTATTTCAGAAACAAGACAAGCCCTTTGGAAGGATTACAGCCCCACAAGGAAGACGTTATAAACATCAGAGAGTAGGTCAAATGGAAACTTCTTATGGGATATTAGGAAATTAAAGGGCCTGAGTTGGAGATACCACCTGTTCCTCTATAGTCTTGCAAAACATTACTATTAACATAGACAATAATAGTAACATATAAAACACAGTAACATAGTAATATAACATAGTAACAGTAATAGTAACATAGTGACATGTAATAGTAACATAGAATAGTACATATAACATAGTAATAGTACATAGTAATAGTAACACGTAACATAGTAATAGTAACACAGTAACGTAGTAATAGTAACAAGTAACAATACATATGAATTAGTTAACATAGTGACATAGTAATAGTAACATAGTGACGTAGTAATAGTACATAGTGACATAGTAATAATAAACAAGTGACATTAATAGTAACATCAGTGACATAGTAATAGTAACATAATGACCATAGTAATAGTAACACATATAGTGAATGTAATAGTAAATAGTACAGTATAGTACAGTAATAGTAAATAGTAACATGTAATAGGACATAGCAATAGTACACCAGTAACATAGTAATAGTAACACAGTAAATAGTAATAGTAACATAGTAACAATAACATAGTCAATAGTAACATAGTAACATATTAAGAAAAACATAGTAACATAGTAATCGTAACATAGTAATAGTAACATAGTAACGTCGGTAACGTGTTATTCCATCAAACAGACAACCAATATGTTTTTGATCACTGTGTCTGTCTGGACTATAAATTGTTGAAATGGAGAAATGATTAGGAAATCAATGGGAAGAAGGTAAAAAAGGAAGGGACTGGTGAAGAGCAGAAAATGATTAAATAAAAGAAACTAATGTACATATTCTATGGAAGAGAGGAAAGAATTGAAATAAAACAATTGATATAACAGGTAATAGTTGACGGTAGAGGATAATATACAATACAGGTAATAGGACAGTAGAAGTTTAATGGACCAAGCCAATTACATCAGACCATGCCTTTAACATTTAAAGGACCAAGTCAATTACATCAGACCGTGCCTTTAACATTTCATTCACCAAGTCAATTACATCAGACCATGCCCATTTAATGGACCAAGCCAATTACATCAGACCATGCCTTTAACATTTCATTCACCAAGCCAATTACATCAGACCATGCCTTTAACATTTCACTCACCAAGCCAATTACATCAGACCATGCCTTTAACATTTCATTCACCAAGCCAATTACATCAGACCATGCCTTTAACATTTCATTCACCAAGCCAATTACATCAGACCATGCCTTTAACATTTCATTCACCAACTGATGTAATTGGCTTGTGTGAAGTGAAATTGTTAAAGGCATGGTCTGATGTAATTGGCTTGGTGAATGAAATGTTAAAGGCATGGTCTGATGTAATTGGCTTGGTCCTTAAATGTTTAAGGCATGGTCTGATGTAATTGACTGTGGAATGAAATTTAAAGGCACGGTCTGATGTAATTGACTTGGTCCTTTAAATGTTAAAGGCATGGTCTGATGTATTGGCTTGGTCCATTAAATGTAAAGGCATGGTCTGATGTAATTGGCTTGGTCCATTAAATGTTAAAGGCATGGTCTGATGTTAATTGACTTGGTGAATGAAGTTAAAGGCACAGTCTGATGTAATTGGCTTGGTCCTTTAAATGTTAAGGAATGGTCTGATGTAATTGGCTTGGTCCATTAAATGTTAAGGCATGGTCTGATGTATTGCTTGGTAAATGAAATGTTAAGGCATGGTCTGATGTAATTGGCTTGGTGAATGAAATGTTAAAGGCCACGGTCTGATGTAATTTGCTTGGTCCATTAAAGTTAAAGGCATGGTCTGATGTAATTGGCTTGGTGAATGAATGTTAGGCACGATCTGATGTAATGGCTTGGTCCATTAAATGTTAAAGGCATGGTCTGATGTAATTACTTGGTGAATTAAATGTTAAAGGCATGGTCTGATGTTATTGCTTGGTCCATTAAATGTTAAAGGAATGGTCTGATGTACTAAATCCTGTCCTGGCCAAGTTTTCTTCTTTGATCTTCAAATCCTAATGCAAATAAGGACAAAGACTTCTGGGAATTTACCACATGTTTACACAGAAGCTCTTAGGAACACTATCAGGGTTATTCAATAAAAGTCCTTATCGTTTAAAATGGTGCTAATTTTGCCCCAACCAAACAGAACTTATGTAACATTTGAAAGCTAACGTCTAATTGGTTGGGGCAAAATTACACTATTTTAAACGATAAGAACTTTTATGAATAACCCCCTACGTCTTTAAAAAGACTTTTTACAGCATTCCACAAGCTAAATATGCAAAACCAGAGAGCCAACTACAGACCGGTTTTAGCTTTATTGAGCCATCATCAGTGTAGTCTAGGCCTCTGGTTTTGCAGTGTGAAGAGCCTATAGACAGACGTCACTAATACATTAAATAAGGTAGGGAGAGAATTGAGCTTTAAAATCCTGCACTAAAACCCAGCACAAATGTGATATTAAATCGTGAGTGTTGGATGCGTGGGTGTTTTTTGTGTGACCCCGCATCCAACGCTAATATGGAGCTAAAGTCCGCTAACCGGTAGCGAATCAGTTAGCGTGACTTTAACTCCATATATTTTCCCAGCAGTCTGGGTAGATGAGGCACATTGCTGAAAGGGGAGTATCAAAGCCTGAATTCTCTCCCTACCTTATTTAATGTTTAGCTGTCCCTACTACTGTACGCCCAAGTCCTACCCCATAGAGCCATGAATCTGTATCTTGCACTGACGAGATCTAACAAGATTGAAACACGTCGTTTCTGCAGGTCAGATGATTGGCTCATATATTGGCTTATTGCATGTTATTAGCCAGCGGTTCTGGACACATGCATAGCTAAGGGACATAAAGGAGTGTTTTGCATATCTCCCCCCTTTACTCTGGGAAACATGGGAGTAAGAAATTGCTTCTTGTTTCTTAGGTTTTGGTGGGCAATGCTATTCATATAGCATGAGACTGCAAGATGCCTTCTGTTATAAGAAGGTGTTTCTCTCGCTTTTATGCACAGTGAAGGGCTTTTTGCTTCTTTTGGCCCCTCTCTCCCTAAGCTTTTAGCTGTCTCTTCTACCTTATTTAATTGTATTAGTGACATCTTCAAATTCGTACTTTGTTTTATTGCCCCTGTTATGATTAGACCCCCGTACAGATCCAGGGTCGGACCGGCCCACCAAGATACAGGAACCAACAGTCTTTCACCCATAAAAAAAGAAGACATTTTTAAATTGTAGGAGGCAAAAAAGGCAGAAGAGGAGCAAGACAAGAATGTTAAGAGTTAAAATGAAGTAACTGGTCATATTCTTCCTGCTGGCCCCAACTCCAAAGGCCGACATTGTACAGATCTACCTTCTTATAGTTAGAAATACCAAAATCTAACAACAATTATCTGCAGTTAACGTTCATTTATCCAAACTCCACCATCTGGGATACTGTAGAGTGCGATTGAATCACCAGAAGCTGATAAATGAAAGTGTTTCTTATCATTACTGAATACAAGGTTACAGGTCCCCTTTCAAAGTCATTTTCCCATCAATACAGGGCCAGATATAACCGAGTAACAACATTTTTTCCTTTCATCTTCTGCGTGTTCCATAATATGCTTCACCGCGTTAGAAATCAAATATGCGTTTAGGAGAGGCGATCATTAGATTTTGATGGGATGCTATGTACACAAAAGGAAATAATAGATGTACTTTATTAATCCTGTACAGCCTTTAACTGCAGGAACAGGAATTGCTATCCTGTTGTTAAGGCGGAACCTTGACCTTTTAGAACCCTGTGATATTTGGGATTGAGACTAGAATGGCAGTCATTCCATTATCTCTGCAATTTGGTACTGTGTTTATTCGTCCTATGAAATACGCTGAAAATTCATTTCCCATCTGCTTCTTCCACACGCAGTGATCTCCAAAGTGTTATTTGCATTAAGACTTCTTGTTACTGGTTCAAGTGGCCTATAGAGAATACAAGTTACAATTGATTTTTAAAAATTTCAGTATTTTCCCGTCTAAATTTCCCAGAATTTATCCCGTCGAGTTATATAGATGACCATCCAACACGACCTTACAACATAATTTACGGCTTGTTAACTTAAAGGAGAATCTACTTCATCAGATTAGCCTCTGATGAAGTGGATTATCCATGAAACGCGTCAGGCGGACAGTATGAGTGTACAGAGTGTCCGGCTTTATGCTATTAAATAAACTTTGCATTTTTTACTTATACCCCAGTAACCGCATCCAACCTTTGACAAAGTATTTACCCTAACCTGTGCTGATGCGGGGAGGCAATGCAGTGGAGGACCACACCGTTGATCCTGTTATCCTCTGTGTACATGAGATTGCAGTTTCAATTCCCCAGACTTTTATTTTTTACTGAAATGTTATTATTTATTTTTTTTTCCTGACATCCATGCCAGCTAATATAACTTTTCTTTTTCTATGTAAATAATAGGACCATAATATTTGTCTGGAACAGGAGTGTTTGCAAAGACACTGAAATCCTTGTTCTGTGTCAAGAGAGGCAGGATCCCTGAGCTGTAACATTATTGGCTGCAGCTTCCTTGTTTTGTTCTGCTGTGCAACCTCTTAGACTTCCACCATAACATGAGGGTAAATTATGTGAGCTAACCCCTAATACCCTGGGTTAATATCATAATCAACCCACAGCCACTGCAAGGGAGAGGAGAGACAAAGAAGTTTAAAATATTTAACACTGATACCCGGTAGAAACTAAAAGGAGATGTGTGCACTAAGCATCTGTCTCTGACTTTCTTTAATCCAACCCTAAGTCCGCCCAAACCTCACTCAGATCCACTTAGTTCAGCTTGGTAACACCCACCACCCTCTACCTTATAGATACCAAGAAAATAAATCTACCCATTGTCATTGTGGCTCGCTATGTGCCTGTGTGGGTACATCTACAATCTTAAACATACACATGGTTATTCAATAAATTCTTATTGTTAAAAATGGTGCTTATTTTGCCCCAACCACCAATGTTAGCTTTCAATGTTAAATAAGATCTGATGTGCTAGGGGCAAAATTAGCACCATTTTAAACGATAAGAACTTTTATTGAATAACCCTGATGGTGCAAGCTTGTATGTGTTGTAGGGCACATGGTAAGCTTGATAGAGTCTCTCTGTAAATAGATAAAAATAATGTGTAAAGCAGTGTGAAAACTAAAATTTACTATAAAACAGGTTCAATACAAACTAGTAGTAGGCTAGTAGCCACATTGCCATTAGCCTCAGAAGTATTAATGTAACTTAAATACAGTTTAACTTGATTATCCCATTGCTTTCCCTTTAAAAGTCTCTTTCCAATACTGAAGATAAAACTTTTAGAAATAAATACCGATGGCTGGAAAGTTTGTTAAAATCTGCTATCAGGCTAATAATTCGATTGCAACCTTGACAGCTTTACAAAAAAACCCATCTCCGTGCTCCTGAAAATAAGAAAGCACTTTCTACCGATTGAAATTGTCAGTTCACGCAAGACACATTATGTTTTATAGGTAAACCTAGGAGGCAGAGTCTAACGCTGTACAAACCATAATGACACACATCTATTTTAGATATTAGAAAACATTTGCATCAAGGCGCTTATATGTGACATAGCTGGAAAGTCGAATGAATCATGAAGCCAGATGGAATTTATTGGGAGCTTATATTGTTCTACTTATTGCAAAAAGCTTTCATTATAGTATATAGTGGAGGAGAGACTTCTGGGTAATTTCTATGTTAAGGACATGTCTACCTTTAAACAAAAAAACTGGTGAGGATATGTTTACCAGTTATTACATGTGTTTGTAACCAATATATAATAATAATTTTTATTCCATTCTAGCAAGGTATCCGCCTCCTTCCTCTGCTCATGAGCTTATTTTAGAAAACCCTTGAACGTTCAAGAATACTCGAATTTGCCTGTTCAAGGATTACCTAACCGTGTCTCCCAGACCATTTCCCAGGTCCCAGAGCCATTTACGGTAAGTTACCATTGCTATTTTGCCTAATCTAGGTAGATATATATGACATTTTTTATCCATGACGTAAATGGGTTTTTCCGCGGATTTTCGAAAAATTATTATCATTATTATAAAGTCAATCTGCAGTTTCGCCCATCTTTAGTGGGGTTAGGTGCAGGTAACTGACATGTTCCCAGTTTTTTTTGTTTTAAAGGTGGACTTACCTTAGACCACAACATTCTCCTGTTTGAACAAACACATGAAACCGCGTTTGTCTCTGGTTCACATTTTCTAATTGGTTTGCCACGCAAAAAGTTATCCATTGCAAGACATCTAAAGTTACGTGCTGTAAACACACATGCACCTATAGAGTAACCTGAGCCTATCAGGGATATGCGACTTCCATACTATGGATATAATGTTAACAGAAGTTCTTGCCCCAAACAAATATATGTTTTGCTTTTTAGATAATAAATAATATCCACGCACAATCATTTTAATATTTTTGTAGTTTCTGGTAGAAATGGCCGAACTTTCGAAAGTTTGGTCCGTTTTCAAACTTTTCGAACTATATGGTAACTTAATGTAAATGCTGTGGGACCTGGGAAATGGTCTGGGGAACATGTTTGAATATCCAGGACATACGAAAAATCAATTTTACTCTCACTTGCGCTATTTTCGACGCTCGTTCGTGCCTAGGTACCATGTACATTTTACTCGCGGATTCGATACTCGCGTAGAGGCTTTAATGGACACTTACTTGTAGATTCGATGTTCGCGCCTAGATACAATGGACCCTTTACTTGCGGTTCGATGCTCGCTATAGGTTAATGGACATTTTACTTGCGGATTCGATGCTGGCGTATAGGTTTTAATGGACCCTTTACTTGCGATTCGATGCTCGCGTATAGGTTTTAATGGACCCTTTACTTGCGGATTCGATGCTTCGTATAGGTTTTTAATGGACATTTACTTGCGGATTCGATGCTCGCTTATAGGTTTTAATGGACCCTTTACTTGCGGATTCGATGCTCGCGTATAGGTTTTTAATGGACCCTTTACTTGCGGATTCGATGCTTGCGTATAGGTTTTAATGGACACTTTACCTCGCGGATTCGATGTTCTCGTTCATGCCTAGATACCATGGACATTTTACTTGCGTTCGATGCTCGCGTATAGGTTTTAATGGACCCTTTACTGCGGATTCGATGCTCGCGTATAGGTATAATAGGCCTTTTACTCGCACATTCGAACATCGGTATTTATGGAAAGTCCAGAAATATCGAAAATCCGGGTCCGGAATTATTCGAGAAGTCCGAATTCGTTCGAATTCGAATAGTTTGGCTCAAACTTGGGTTCGAGTTCTAGTCCACTCTACTTTCTGGCAAAATTCTTACAGGGCTGGAACGACCTTAAACATCATTGGGTCATAGGCTTGACATCCTGTAGGTGTATTGTCATTGACTTTGGGACATTTCTAGACCAACTGAACACACAACACTTGCAGTAAAATATTATCTATTGCCTTATGGAACTGTGGTCTCCATACACGAATACACTCCTACTATTAAATTACTTGTTTATAGGAATCATGTGAAAGGCAAGTGATATATATTATTTATCAGCAGTTTCTGTAGGAGGTTAAACATTTGTAAGTTAGAGCTCCATTTAACAGCGCTAACGCATTAAGGGTACTAACCTTAACATACACATTCGGGAAACTTCGCAACTAAAATGCATTTTAAATGTTTGGACGTACCTTAAATGACTTTAAAATTTGTGCTAGAGGGATTTCACATTCTCTAACATCATTTCCATCCAGAATTTGTGTTTTTATATTCTCAAAGGGTTCCCGCTTTCTCTGTGAGTTTATGAACAAGGGTTTGAATCACATCCAAGCATCAAAGAGAATTATTACCGTGAAAGGCTCTGGTCACATGATCTCCCCTCAAATCCAAAGAGTTTTATTTTCATTTTTCGGGTGTCATGAAACGTCCTCACGATTACGGAACGTTCCACTGATATTACCGAGCAGATTGACGCTTGGGTCATGGTTTGTATTCTATTTTAAGCGTGTTCCATATTTTACCCTTCAATTGATCTGATATAAAGCGTTGGATTTATTTTAGTATTTTATAGGCGGGGAGAGAATTGCATAAAATCGAGATCCTTCCATTCACAGCAACTGCGTCATTCCCCGTTATGAACCCCTATTACAGTTCAGGAGCCCAGAAGTTATGAAGTACAAATCCATAATTAGACAAACCCATCTAACCCGCACCCCTCTCTGGGGAACCCTTCATCTGCCTCTGAATTATCTGCTCAGTGGGCCGCATACAAGAGAAAAAGAAATAGAAAGAACAGCGATTTGGCTCTTTCAAACCCCATTTAATGGACCAAGCCAATTACATCAGACCATGCCTTTAACATTTCATTCACCAAGCCAATTACATCAGACCATGCCTTTAACATTTCACTCACCAAGCCAATTACATCAGACCATGCCTTTAACATTTCATTCACCAAGCCAATTACATCAGACCATGCCTTTAACATTTCATTCACCAAGCCAATTACATCAGACCATGCCTTTAACATTTCATTCACCAACCATGCCTTTAACATTTCATTTACCAAGCCAATTACATCAGACCATTTCTTTAACATTTAATGGACCAAGCCAATTAGATCAGACCATGCCTTTAACATTTCATTTACCAAGCCAATTACATCAGACCATTATGGTTCTGATGTGTAATTGGCTTGGTGAATGAAATGTTAAAGCATGGTCTGATGTAATTGGCTGGTGAATGAATGTTAAAGGCATGGTCTGATGTAATTGGCTTGGTGAGTGAAATGTTAAAGGCATGGTCTGATGTAATTGGCTTGGTGAATGAAATGTTAAAGGCATGGTCTGATGTAATTGGCTTGGTCCATTAAATGTTAAAGGCATGGTCTGATGTAATTGACTTGGTGAATGAAATGTTAAAGGCACGGTCTGATGTAATTGACTTGGTCCTTTAAATGTTAAAGGCATGGTCTGATGTAATTGGCTTGGTCCATTAAATGTTAAAGGCATGGTCTGATGTAATTGGCTTGGTCCATTAAATGTTAAAGGCATGGTCTGATGTAATTGACTTGGTGAATGAAATGTTAAAGGCACAGTCTGATGTAATGGCTTGGTCCTTTAAATGTTAAAGGAATGGTCTGATGTAATTGGCTTGGTCCATTAAATGTTAAAGGCATGGTCTGATGTAATTGGCTTGGTAATGAAATGTTAAAGGCATGGTCTGATGTAATTGGCTTGGTGAATGAAATGTTAAAGCCACAGGTCTGATGTAATTTGCTTGGTCCATTAAATGTTAAAGGCATGGTCTGATGTAATTGGCTTGGTGAATGAAATGTTAAAGGCACGATCTGATGTAATTGGCTTGGTCCATAAATGTTAAAGGCATGGTCTGATGTAATTGACTTGGTGAATTAAATGTTAAAGGCATGGTCTGATGTTATTGCTTGGTCCATTAAATGTTAAAGGATGGTCTGATGACAATCCTGTCCTGGCCAAGTTTTCTCTTTGATCTTCAAATCCTATATGCAAATAAGGAACAAAGACTTCTGGGAATTTAACCATGTTTACACAAGGAAGCTCTTAGGAACACTATCAGGGTTATTCAATAAAAGTCCTTATCGTTAAAATGGTGCTAATTTTGCCCCAACCAAACAGAACTTATGTAACATTTGAAAGCTAACGTCTAATTGGTTGGGGCAAAATTAGCACTATTTTAAACGATAAGAACTTTTATTGAATAACCCCCTACGTCTTTAAAAAGACTTTTACAGCATTCCACAAGCTAAAATGCAAACCAGAGAGCAACTACAGACCGGTTCAGCTTTATTGAGCCATCATCAGTGTAGTCTAGGCCTCTGGTTTTGCAGTGTGAAGAGCCTATAGACAGACGTCACTAATACATTAAAAAGGTAGGGAGAGAATTGAGCTTTAAAATCCTGCACTAAAACCAGCACAATGTGATATTAAATCGTGAGTGTTGGATGCGTGGGTGATTTTGTGTGTAACCCGCGCATCCAACGCTAATATGGAGCTAAAGTCGCGCTAACCGGTAGCGAATCAGTTAGCGTGACTTAACTCCATATATTTTCCCAGCGAGTCTGGGTAGATGAGGCACATTGCTGAAAGGGGAGTATCAAAGCCTGAATTCTCTCCCTACCTTATTTAAGTTTAGCTGTCTCTACTACTGTACGCCCAAGTCCTACCCCATAGAGCCATGAATCTGTATCTTGCACTGACGAGATCAACAAGATTGAAACAGTCGTGTTGCAGTCAGATGATTGGCTCTTATATTAGGCTTTATTGCATGTTATTAGCCAGCGGTTCTGGACACATGCATTAGCTAAGGGACATAAAGGAGTGTTTTGCAATTCTCCGCCCCTTTACTCTGGGAAACATGGGAGTAAGAAATTGCTTCTTGTTTCTTAGGTTTTGGGCAATGCTATTCATATAGCATGAGACTGCAAGATGCCTTCTGTTATAAGAAGGTGTGTTCTCTGCTGTTTATGCACAGTGAAGGGCTTTGCTTCTTTTGGCCCCTCTCTCCCTAAGCTTTCTAGCTGTCTCTTCTACTTATTTAATGTATTAGTGACATCTTCAAATTCTGTACTTTGTTTTATTGCCCCTGTTATGATTAGACCCCCGTACAGATCCAGGGTGGACCGGCCCCACCAAGATACAGGAAGCCAACAGTCTTTCACCCATAAAAAAAGAAGACATTTTTAAATTGTAGGAGGCAAAAAAAGGCAGAAGGAGCAAGACAGAAATGTTAAAGAGTTAAAATGAAGTAACTGGTCATATTCTTCCTGCGGGCCCAACTCCAAAGGCCGACATTGTACAGATCGTACCTTCTTATAGGTAGAAATACCAAAATCTACAAACAATTATCTGCAGTTAACGTTCTTATCCAAACTCCACCATCTGGGATACTGTAGAGTGCGATTGAATCAACCAGAAGCTGATAAATGAAAGTGTTTCTATCATTACTGAATACAAGGTTACAGGTCCCCTTTCAAAGTCATTTCCCATCAATTACAGGGCCAGATATAACCGAGTAACAACATTTTTTCCTTTCATCTTCTGCGTGTTCCATAATATGCTTCACCGCGTTGGTAGAAATCAAATATGCGTTTAGGAGAGGCGATGCATTAGATGTTTGATGGGATGCTATGTACACAAAAGGAATAAATAGTGTACGTTATATAATCCTGTACAGCCTTTAACTGCAGGGAACAGGAATTGCTACCTGTTGTTAAGGCGGAACCTTGACCTTTTAGAACCCTGTGATATTTGGGATTGAGACTAGAATGGCAGTCATTCCATTATCTCTGCAATATTGGTACTGTGTATTATTCGTCCTATGAAATACGCTGAAAATTCATTCCCATTCTGCGTCCTTCCACACGCAGTGATCTCCAAAGTGTTAGGCATAAGACTTTTGTTACTGGTTCAGTGGCCTATAGAGAATACAGAGTTACAATTGATTTTTAAAAATTTCAGTATTTTCCCGTCTAAATTTCCCAGCAATTTATTCCCGTCGAGTTATATAGAGACCATCCAACACGACCTTACAACTATAATTTACGGCTGTTATAACTTAAAGGAGAAATCTACTTCATCAGATTAGCCTCTGATGAAGTGGATTAGTCCATGAAACGCGTCAGCGGACGTATGATGATTGTACTAGAGTGTCCGGCTTTTGCTATTAAATAAACTTTGCATTTTTTACTTATACCCGAGTAACGCATCCAATCCTTTGACAAAGATTTACCCTAACCTGTGCTGATGCGGGGAGGCAATGCAGTGGATGACCACACCGGGTGATGCCTGTTACTCTGTGTACATGAGATTGCAGTTTCAATTCCCCAGACTTTTATTTTTTACTGAAATGTTATTATTTATTTTTTTTTCCTGACATCCATGCCAGCTAATATAACTTTTCTTTTTCTATGTAAATAATAGGACCATATATTGTCTGGAACAGGAGTGTTTGCAAAGACACTGAAATCCTTGTTCTGTGTCAGAGAGAGGCAGGATCCCTGAGCGTAACATTATTGGCTGCAGCTTCCTTGTTTTGTTCTGCTGTGCAACCTCTTAGACTTCCACCATAACATAAGGTAAATTATGTGAGCTAAACCTATACCCTGGGTTAATATCATAATCAACCCACAGCCACTGCAAAGGGAGAGGAGAGACAAAGAAGTTTAAAATATTTAACACTGATACCCGTAGAAACTAAAAGGAGATTGTGCACTAAGCATCGTCTCTGACTTTCTTTATACAACCCTAAGTCCGCCCAACCTCACTCAGATCCACTTTAGTTCAGCTTGGTAACACCCAACCACCACTCTACCTTATAAGATACCAAGAAAATAAATCTAGCCATTGTATTGTGGCTCGCTATGTGCCGTGTGGGTTACATCTACAATCTTAAAGACATACACAGGGTTATTCAAAAAGTTCTTATTGTTAAAATGGTTATTTTGCCCCAACCACCAGATGTTAGCTTTCAAATGTTAAATAAGATCTGATTGCTAGGGGCAAAATTAGCACCATTTTAAACGATAAGAACTTTTATTGAATAACCCTGATGGTTGCAAGCTTGTATGTGTTGTAGGGCACATTGTAAGCTTGATAGAGTCTCTCTGTAAATAGATAAAATAATTGTAAAGCAGTGTGAAAACTAAAATTTACTATAAAACAGGTTCAATTACAAACCTAGTAGTAGGCTAGTAGCCACATTTGCCATTAGCCTCAGAAGGTATTAATGTAATTAAATACAGTTTAATTGATTATCACCATTGCTTTCCCTTTAAAAGTCTCTTTCCAATACTGAAGATAAAACTTTTAGAGATAAAATACGATGGCTGGAAAGTTTGTTAAAATCTTGCTTATCAGGCTAATAATTCGATTGCAACCTTGACAGCTTTACAAAAAAACCCATCTCCGTGCTCCTGAAATAAGAAAGCACTTTCTACCGAGTGAAATTGTCAGTCTCCACGCAAGGCACATTATGTTTTATAGGTAAACCTAGGGAGCAGAGTCTAACGCTGTACAAACCATAATGAACACATCTATTTTAGATATTAGAAAACATTTGCATCAAGGCGCTTAATGTGACATAGCTGAGGAAAGTCGAATGAATCATGAAGCCAGAATGGAATTTATTGGGAGCTTAATTGTTCTACTTATTGCAAAAAGCTTTCATTATAGTATATAGAGAGAGGAGAGACTTCTGGGTAATTTCTATGTAAAGGACATGTCTACCTTTAAAAAAAAAACTGGTGACTGATATGTTTACCAGTTTTACATGTGTTTGTAACCAATATATAATAATATTTTTATTCCATTCTAGCAAAGGTATCCGCCTCCTTCCTCTGCTCAATGAGCTTATTTTAGAAAACCCTTGAACGTTCAAGACATACTCGAATTTGCCTGTTCAAGGATTACTAAACCGTGCTCCCAGACCATTTCCAGGTCCCAGAGCCATTTACAGTAAGTTACCATTGCTATTTTGCCTAATACTCTAGGTAGATATATATGACATTTTTTATCCCATTGACGTAAATGGGTTTTTCCGCGGATTTTCGAAAAATTATTATCATTATTATAAAGTCATCTGCAGTTTCGCCCATCTTTAGTGGGGTTAGGTGCAGGTAACTGACATGTTCCCAGTTTTTTTTGTTTTAAAGGTGGACATTACCTTAAGACCACAACATTCTCCTGTTTGAACAAACACATGAACCGCGTTTGTCTCTGGTTCACATTTTCTAATTGGTTTGCACGCAAAAAAGTTATCCATGTGCAAGACATCAAGTTACGTGCTGTAAACATCAATGCACCTTATAGAGTAACCTGAGCCTATCAGGATATCGAACTTCCATACTATGGATATAATGTTAAACAGAAGTTCTTGCCCCAACAAAATATATGTTTTGCTTTTTAGATAATAAATAATATCCACGCACAATCATTTTAATATTTTTTGTAGTTTCTGGTAGAAATGGCCGAACTTTCGAAAGTTTGGTCCGTTTTCAAACTTTCGAACTATATGGTAACTTAATGTAAATGGCTGTGGGACCTGGGAAATGGTGGGGAACATGTTTGAATATCCAGGACATACGAAAAATCAATTTTACTCTCACTTGCGCTATTTTCGAGCTCGTTCGTGCCTAGGTACCATGTACATTTTACTCGCGGATTCGATACTCGCGTATAGGCTTTAATGGACACTTTACTTGTAGATTCGATGTTCGGCCTAGATACAATGGACCCTTACTTGCGGTTCGATGCTCGCGTATAGTTTTAATGGACTTTTACTTGCGGATTCGATGCTGGCGTATAGGTTTTAATGGACCCTTTACTGCGGATTCGATGCTCGCGTATAGGTTTTAATGGACCCTTTACTTGGGATTCGATGCTTGCGTATAGTTTTTAATGGACATTTTACTTGCGGATTCGATGCTCGCGTATAGGTTTTAATGGACCCTTTATGTGGTCGGTGTGTGTATATATTTTTAATGGACCCTTTACTTGCGGATTCGATGCTTGCGTATAGGTTTTAATGGACACTTTACTCGCGGATTCGATGTTCTCGTTCATGCCTAGATACCATGGACATTTTACTTGGGATTCATGCTCGCGTATAGGTTTTAATGGACCCTTTACTTGCGGATTCGATGCTCGGTATAGTTATAATAGCCTTTTACTCGCACATTCGAACATCTGGTATTTATGGAAAGTCCAGAAATATCGAAAATCCGGGTCCGGGATAGTTCGAGAAGTCCGAATTCGTTCGAATTCGAATAGTTTGGCTCAAACTTGGGTTCGAGTTCTAGTCCATCTCTACTTTCTGGCAAAATTCTTACAGGGCTGGAACGTACCTTAAACAATCATTGGGTCATAGGCTTGCAATCCTGTAGGTGTATGTCATTGACATTTGGGACATTTCTAGACCAACTGACACACAACACTTGCAGTAAAATATTATCTATTGCCTTATGGAACTGTGGTCTCCATACACGAATACACTCCTACTATTAAATTATTAACTTGTAATTAGGAATCATGTGGAAAGGCAAGTGATTATATTTTTATCAGGCAGTTTTCTGTAGGAGGTTAAACATTTGTAAGGTAGAGCTCCATTTAACAGCGCTTAACATGCATTAAAGGTACTAACCTTAACATAAACATTCTGGAAACTTCGCAACTAAAATGCATTTTAAATGTTTGGACGTAGCCTTAAATGACTTTAAAATTTGTGCTAGAGGGATTTCACATTCTCTAACATCATTTCCATCCAGAATTGTGTGTGTGTATTCTCAAAGGGTTCCCGCTTTCTCTGTGAGTTTATGAACAAGGGTTTGAATGCACATCCAAGCATCAAAGAGAATTATTACCGTGAAAGGCTCTGGTCACATGATCTCCCCTTCAAATCCAAAGAGTTTTTTATTTTCATTTTCGGGTGTCATGAAACGTCCTCACGATTACGGAACGTTCCACTGATATTACCGAGCAGATTGACGCTTGGGTCATGGTTTGTATTCTATTTTAACGCGTGTCCATATTTTACCCTTCAATTGATCTGATATAAGCGTTTGGATTTATTTTAGTATTTTATAGGCGGGGGAGAGAATTGCATAAAATCAGACCTCCCATTCACAGCAACTGCGTCATTCCCGTTATGAACCCCTATATACAGTTCAGGAGCCCAGAAGTTGATGAAGTCAAATCCATATATTAGACAAACCCATCTAACCGCACCCCTCTCTGGGGAAACCCTTCATCTGCCTCTGAATTATCTGCTCAGTGGGCCGCATACAAGAGAAAAAGAAATGAAAGAACAGCGATTTGGCTCTTTCAAACCCATATAACCAGCAGTAAGGGGGTTTCAATGATACGAATGCAGCAGGAGGCAAAATAGCAACATATCCGAGGACTTTCATTACTCTGTCAGCTTTTTCCTAATGGCATTGAGATGTGAAATGTGTTTATACAATAGAGATAAAAGTCCCTCAAACTGACAGGGTTTCCAGCATTTGGTCGGATTTGCACAGAAGCTGAAATTAAAAACCGGAATCGCACAATGACTCAATTACACAGCGCTCCCTGTGGCACATTATGGTGAATGGTGAGGATGCTTGCTTGCCATTTAATATAACAGTCTGGGATGAAAGAAAAGGGGGGTTGCAACAAATTCCTTACATTGCTACTAAGTTACAGTCTCTGTTGCTAAGGGATATGGAACTGAAACTGCCAACCATCTTTGACGCTATTGGTTGCTTTTGAAGAAGAACTAAGCACTCGTACACAGGGCACGTTCTGAGCCATCAAAGATGCAAATCAAATAATAAATAGAAATAATCTTCAACACTCTAGTCCTGATGGATAGACAGATAAGCCCCATACACGCAAAATGGTCACCGAACAGCTGTGTTTTGAGTATGTGTCTGCCTTGTTGAGTATATGCATCTGCATTGTTGAGTATGTGTATTGTATGTGTTGTTGAGAATTCGTCTGGGTTGTTGAGTATGTTTCTGCGTTGTTGAGTATGTGTATTGTATGTGTTGTTGAGAATTCGTCTGGGTTGTTGAGTATGTTTCTGCGTTGTTGAGTTTGTGTATTGTATGTGTTGTTGAGAATTCGTCTGGGTTGTTGAGTATGTTTCGCGTTGTTGTTGAGTACCGTATGTGTATTGTATGTGTTGTTGAGAATTCATCTGGGTTTGTTGCGTATGTTTCTGCGTTGTTGAGTACCGTATGTGTATTGTATGTGTTGTTGTTTGGGATCGTTGGTTTTGATTGTGTCTGATTGTTGAGTGTACGAACTTACCTGCGCCTACCGGTCCCGCGCCGCACTGCCTTCCGGTGGGGGCGTCTCGACGTCATGACGTCACGCCGCGACACGCCGGGCGGCGCGGAAAGTTGAAAAGCCGGTGTCCTCCTGGACCCGGGCCGATTGTGCATTCTGCTACCTCCCTGGCTCCTGTACTTACCTGCCTTGGATCCTGCTCCTTATACTTACCTTGCCTGCATCCAATACTTACCTTGCCTGTATCCAGTACCTATCTTACCTGTTTCAGTGTCTCACCTTGCACTGCATCCAGTTTACTTACCTAGCCAGCATTCAGCCTTCAGTTCCAGCAGCACTTGGTCCAGCCTACAGTTCCCAGCAGCACCTTTGGTCCAGCCTAGTACCCAGCAGCACCATTGTTCCAGCAGTCAGCCTACAGTTCCCAACAGCACCCTGTTCAGTAAACAGCCTACAGTACCCAGCCGAACCTTGTTCCAGTATCCAGCCTACATTTCCCAGCAGCCTCTGTATCCTGCACCTTCCGGACTGTCAGCCTCCTCCTAAAAGCGTAGTGAGTACCCGGCGTCCGGCTCCATTTATTACAGTACAATCGGGCCATGGAAACGCCTGAGGGGGCTATGGCAGAATTGAGTAAACTCTCCAGGCTTTGTCCAAACGCATGGACCTGTTTGAACACCATCAGGGCCAGTTGGCCCAGTTATGGATACCCTTGCTGTCCGCTCCCCCAGCTGCTGCCTCTGCTCCGGGTTCTACGCTACCCCCTTCAACGTCCGGATCCGGTGATCCATCTCTTCGGAGAGAGCCCCGCATACCCCACCCTCACGGTTTGGATGGTGATGCCCCAGCCTGCCGTGGATTCATTAATCAGTGCCGAACCAATTCGAACTTCAAACCATGCATTTGCATCGGATCGCGGAATGGTTGGGTACATCATGCCTTGTTGGAGGGCATGCGGCTGGCCTGGGCTTCTCCCCTATGGAAAAAGACGACCTCTAGTCTATAATGTTACTGACTTCCTTAGTATGTTCCGCAAGGTCTTCGATGCTCCAGGAAGAACCTCTGCTGCCTCCTCCCGTTTGATGCACGCTCCGCCAGGGTCTCGTTCTGTGGGTCATATGCTATTGAATTTCGTAACCTTGCTGCAGAGACTTCTTGAACAATGATGGCACTTACTGCAGGCCTTTTGGAAGGGACTCTCTGACCGCCTCAAGACGAATTAGTATCCAGGGAATTACCTGTCCCATTGGAAGACTTGGTTACATTATGCATCCAGATCGATACCCCGCTTCCGTGAACGGCAGGCAGAAAGGTCTTGCAGCCCTTTCAGCCTTCCTAAGACCTTTCCTAGGCCTGCGTCCGACCTTCCGCAAGCCATTCTTAAGGTGAAGAGACCGATGCAAATTGGGCGGCACTCATCTATCCCCCGAGGAAAAGTCACGCAGACGTACCAATGGACTGTTGTCTCTATGTGCTGGGCAAGGAATTTTGTAAAATTGTCCCCAGAATTCGGGAAACTTCAGGACCTAGAAGTTTAAGGAGGAGCTCACTCCTTCTAGGTACGTTAAGTCTCCTGCCAAAATTTGAACATTAACAACTCTTTCTGCCAGCTACTATCACTTGTAATGGTAAACTTTGTTCCTCCCAGGCCTTTGTCGATTCTGGTGCAGCTGGAAACTTCATTGATTCTACCTATGCAGCACAATTGGGGCTTATTCCTCCTTCACTTGCAGCAACCTCTTCGAGTTCTGGCTATTGACAATAATCCGTTTGGCTTCAGAATTCTCCCAAATCCTACGAAGTCCTATTCCGCATTGGCATATTTCACCAGGAACTAGAACTTTATCTTTTCTTGTCATCCAAAGCCCTTCTGCTCCCCTAATTCTCGGATCCCATGGCTCAGATTAACAACCCCGGTTATTGATTGTGTCTCACAATGAACTCAAGTCTTGGAGCCCCTTCTGTTCAAAAATTGCCTTCTACTCATTGGCACTACCATTACCTGTTGAAAATAAATCTGAGAAAAACCTCCCTGAGTGTTATCATGATTTTTTCTGATGTGTATTTGTAAAAAGCGAGCTGAGAAGACTACCACCGCACCGTTCCTACGATTGCCCACGATCTTCTTTCTGGTACTATGCCTCCTCGGGACGCACATACCCACTGTCTCCCTCAGAAACTCTAGCCATGAAAGAGTACATTACTGAACATTTGTCTAGGGGTTCATACGACCTTCCACTTCCCCTGCTGGAGCTGGGTTCTTTTTGTTGAAAAAAAGACGGCGGGTCACGACCCTGCATCGACTACCGTGGATTAAATAAAATCACATAAAGAATTGGTACCCGCTCCCTCTCATCTCTGAACTGTTTGACCAGATAAAAGGAAGCTAAAATATTTACCAAACGGGATTTACGGGGGGCATACAATCTGATCCGTATACGCAAAGGTGACGAGTGGAAGACCGCCTTTAACACCCGGACGGTCACTACAGTATCTCGTAATGCCCTTTGGCCTTGTAATGCTCCAGCGGTGTTCCAAGAATTTGTAATGACATCTTGGGATATGTGGGGAACTCTGTAGTAGTATATCTAGATGACATTTTAATCTTTTCTCATGATTTGCCCTCACACCGGGCTCTCCATGTTAAACAGGTGTTACTACGTCTGAGAGAGAATAGCCTATATGCCAAATTGGAAAAAATGTTCTGTTTGATGTTTCACAAGTACCCTTCCTGGCTACATCGTATCTGCGCAAGGTTCCAGATGGATCCTGTTAAAGTTTCAGCCGTCCAAGATTGGTCTCTTCCTATGGGACCACAGCATTCAAAGGTTCATTGGGTTTGCCAATTACTACAGACAATTCATTCAAGGTTCTCGTCAATAATTCTTCCAATTTAGCCCTCATCAGTAAGGTGGTAAGACTCCATTCATGGACCCCTGCAGCCCTCGGGCCTTCAAACGACTCAAGGAAGCCTTTGCTGTTGCAGCATTCTAGTACATCCAGATCCTAGTCTTCCTTCTACATCGAAGTTGATGCATCAGACTGGGCGCTGGAGCGTCAACGTCCCAGACTCAGAGGGCACTTAAAAAGGAACTCCACTCGTGTGCATATTGTTTCCAAGAAGTTCTATCCCAACGAACGGAAGTCTCCCCCATTGACGTTGGGTTATTATAGTGTTGTATAATTTTCCCTTTCACTGTTTCTTGTATGTATCTTATATATTAATCGGTATATTATTTTCTAGGGCAGTTCTGCCCATGCCTTTAACATTTCATTTACCAAGCCAATTACATCAGACCATTCCTTTAACATTTAATGGACCAAGCCAATTACATCAGACCATGCCTTTAAAATTTAATGGACCAAGCCAATTACATCAGACCATGCCTTTAAAATTTCATTCACCAAGCCAATTACATCAGACCATGCCTTTAACATTTCATTCACCAAGTCAATTACATCAGACCATGACTTTAATATTTCATTCACCAAGCCAATTACATCAGACCATGCCTTTAATATTTCATTCACCAAGCTGATTACATCAGACCATGCCTTTAACATTTCATTCACCAAGCCAATTACATCAGACCATGCCTTTAACATTTCATTCACTAAGCCAATTACATCAGACCATGCCTGTAACATTTCATTTACCAAGCCAATTACATCAGACCATGCCTTTAATATTTCATTCACCAAGCTGATTACATCAGACCATGCCTTTAATATTTCATTCGCCAAGCCAATTACATCAGACCATGCCTTTAACATTTCATTCACTAAGCCAATTACATCAGACCATGCCTTTAACATTTCATTCACCAAGCCAATTACATCAGACCATGCCTTTAACAGTTCGGATGTCCACTCTTTTAGGTATTGTATGGAATGGCCAATACTGAAAGTCCTAGAGACCGGTCTTGTCTTTCCATTGAAATGTATCTTTTTACTTAACAGGAATTTGAATTGTTTCTTTCCTACCTAGAACAGTTACAGTAAAGTTAATGAGGGGACAGAAGGAAGATACATTTATGCCCATTAATTAACAGTATGTTCCTCTCTGTTAATGGATCAACAGAAGGGACAATCATGGTCTGCCAAGATTCGACAGATCTGTTACCCGTCAGCAGTTTGGACATAGATGGGGTAGTAGAAATAGAAACAACCATAATATATTTGTAATCTACAACTGGCTTTACACTTTTCAAACTCCTTTGAAGTGTCCTACCCTTAAATGAAAGTCTTTTCTATTTTAAAGGGGATGTACACTGTAAATACAAATTAGTATTTCTATATAGCTTAGGTTTTAAATGTAAAGTATATACATATCTTTTTGTTCTAGGACCCTCCTATACCCTACTAGTCTTTAAAAGTTTCTGTCTTCCTCCTTCTGTCATGTCCCATGTTCAGCTCCGACCTCCCATGAGATTGGCCAAATCCCTTTGCCAGGGAAAGAGTGTGCCTGTTCGCAGAGTGCGTACCTGATGTCAAAGCGCCTGCGGCGTGATGTCAGTGCGCGAGCGTGCGTGCTCTGAGGCATCAGTCCGCAACAGGCTTGGTCACAGTGTGATGACGTCAGACAGCCATCGGCGAATGGGAACACTCTTTCTCTGGCAAAGGGATTTCTCATGGGGTCGGAGCTGAACACGGGACATGATTTAACTTGACTTATAGCGGTCTGTTTACTGTGCAAGTGAAACTGTATTTAGAAACAAAATTTAATGACTCAGATTAAATAATAAATTTGCTGCATAACTGATTAAAGGAATAGTTCACTGGAAAAGTCAATTATTCCTTTAATGCATTGAAAGAGAGGTTAAGGGGTCATGCCTATATTTATCCACCGCAACTGCACTGATAGGTCCCGACTGCTTCCTGCTTCACTTTAATTAGAGCACGCTAATGCGCACAATAGTAAAACAGGAAGCAGTTGGGACCTGTCAGTGCAGCCGCGGTGGAGCCATAAAAAAATGGATTGAAGAACAGGAGGTAAGGCATCCCTGCTTCTTTCTTTACTTACTATGATCTCTTATAGGGAACCTTGTGAGCTTACAGAGCTTATAAACCTTCTTTCTAACTGGACTGCCCTTAAAGGGGCAGGATATAAATTTAAACAGGGATTTACACAGGGAGCAAAGCATACTATAGAGCCGTATTGCCATTTATTATACAAACACAAGGATATGCAACTTAAACCTTTATTCCAAACTCCTTTCAGATGCGGTGCAATGGAGAACCGGCAAATTAAACATAAAAGACTCCAGCACTAAACTACCCATATAATAGATATAATACATATATTACATATAATACATATAATACATATACTAGATATAATACATATAATACATATAATACATATATTAGATATATCTATATACATGATATACATATAATTGCCGTGTGCTGACCTGAAATACCTAGGATGGGTGTCCATATAACGTTTAGATATAACACAGCGGCTTGCAGTGGCGGTGTGTCGTCACATATAATACATATAATACATATACTAGATATAATACATATAATACATATAATACATATATTAGATATAATACATATAATACATATAATACATATAATATACATATATTAGATATAATACATATAATACATATAATACATATAATAGATATAATACATATAATAGATATAATACATATAATACATATATTACATATATTAGATATAATACATATAATACATATAATACATATAATAATCTATTATATGATGAATCTATTATATGTGACGACACACCGCCACTGCAAGCCGCTGTGTTATATCTAAACGTTATATGGACACCCATCCTAGGTATTTCAGGTCAGCACACGGCAATTATATGTATATCATGTATATAGATATATCTAATATAGTCTTTCTATTATAGGGATTAGATCTAGTATTGGAGGAGGAGGGGTATTATATGTAAGTAAAGATATGTAGTATATCTATTAATTTGCCACTCTTGACAGTGTTTATGGGTTTTAGTTTATGCTGGAGTGCTTTATGTTTAATTTGGAGGACCCTTCTCCCATTGACCAGACATCCTGAAAGTGTATGTGTGGGAATACCCGCCTTAAGTGCATCCTCCACCCCCCCCTGCTGTTGTGGTATAATAAATGCAATACGGTGACACTTTGTTTCTTTTCTGCATATACTTCGATGCTTTTGATTCCAAGTTTGTCTGTCACGCTGTCAGGAATCCCTGTTTTAAATTATATCCTGCCCCTTTAAGGGCAGTCCATAGAAAGAAGGTTTATAGCTCTGTAGCTCACAAGGTTCCCTATAAGAGATCATAGTAAGTAAAGAAGAGCAGGGATGCCTTACCTCCTGTTCTTCAATCCATTTTTTTATGGCTCCACCGCGGCTGCAAGACAGGTCCCAACTGCTTCCTGTTTACTATGTGCGCATTAGCGTGCTCTATTAAAGTGAGCAGGAAGCAGTCGGGACCTATCAGTGCAGTTGCGGTGGATAAATATGGCATGACCCCTAACCTCTCTTTCAATGCATTAAAGGAATAATTGACTTTTCCAGTGAACTATTCCTTAATCAGTTATGCAGCAAATTTATTTTAACTTGAGTCATTAAATTTTGTTTCTAAATCAGTTTCACTTGCACAGTAAACAGACCGCTAAAGTCAAGTTAAACATGTCCCGTGTTCAGCTGACCCCATGAGAAATCCCTTTGCCAGAGAAAGAGTGTTCATTCGCCGATGGCTGTCTGAAGTCATACACTGTGACCAAGCCTGTTGCGGACTGATGCCTCAGAGCACGCACGCCGCGCACTGACATCACGCCGAGGCGCTTTGACATCAGGTACGCACTCTGCGAACCGGCACACTCTTTCCCTGGCAAAGGGATTTGGCCAATCTCATGGGAGGTCGGAGCTGAACATGGGACATGACAGAAGAGGAAGACAGAAGAAACTTTAAAGACTAGTAGGGTATAGGGGGGTCCTAGAACAAAAAGATATGTATATACTTACATTTAAACCCTAAGCTATATAGAAATACTAATTTGTATTTACAGTGTACATCCCCTTTAAAATAGAAAAGACTTTCATTTAAGGGTAGGACACTTCAAAGGAGTTTGAAAAGTGTAAAGCCAGTTGTAGATTACAAATATATTATGGTGTTTCTATTTCTACTACCCATCTATGTCCAAACTGCTGACGGGTAACAGATCTGTCGAATCTTTGCAGACCATGATTGTCCCTTCTGTTGATCCATTAACAGAGGGAACATACTGTTATAATGGGCATAAATGTATCTTCCTTCTGTCCCCTCATTAACTTTACTGTAACTGTTCTAGGTAGGAAGAAACAATTCAATTCCTGTAAGTAAAAGATACATTTCAATGGAAAGCAAGACCGGTCTCTAGGACTTTCAGTATTGGCCATTCCATACAATACCTAAAGAGTGGACATCCGAACTGTTAAAGGCATGGTCGAGTAATTGGCTGGTGGAATGAAATGTTAAAGGCATGGTCTGATGTAATTGGCTTAGTGAATGAAATGTTAAAGGCATGGTCTGATGTAATTGGCTTGGCGAATGAAATATTAAAGGCATGTGATGCTGATGAAATCAGCTTGGTGAATGAAATATTAAAGGCATGGTCTGATGTAATTGGCTTGTAAATGAAATGTTACAGGCATGGTCTGATGTAATTGGCTTAGTGAATGAAATGTTAAAGGCATGGTCTGATGTAAATTTGCTTGGTGAATGAAATGTTAAAGGCATGGTCTGATGTAATCAGCTTGGTGATGAATATTAAAGGCATGGTCTGATGAATGGCTTGGTGAATGAATATTAAAGTCATGGTCTGATGTAATTGACTTGGTGAATGAAATGTTAAAGGCATGGTCTGATGTAATTGGCTTGGTGAATGAAATTTTAAAGGCATGGTCTGATGTAATTGGCTGGTCCATTAAATTTTAAAGGCATGGTCTGAGTGTTGGCTTGGTCCATTAAATGTTAAAGGAAGGTCTGATGTAATTGGCTGGTAAATGAAATGTTAAAGGCATGGTCTGATCTAATTGGCTTGGTCCATGTAAATGTTAAAAATGGTCTGGTATGTAATTGGCTTGGAATGAAATGTATATAATACATATAATACATATAATACATATAATACATATAATACATATAATACATATAATACATATAATACATATAATACATATATTAGATATAATGCATATAATACATATATTAGATATAATGGATACCTTTAGTTACATCGTCTGTACAAACATGCTTAAGCTGATGCACCCATATTCGCTAGGTTAGGTCTGATGCTTGGATACTTAGTGCAGGTGAGAACCCTTCATTCAATATATGAAAGCAGTCAGGGGTGTTCCTAGAGTAACTAACGTGACTGGTTCAAGAGAGGTGTTAAGGAGGCCATTTATGTGAAAATAAAGAAACCAAGCCTAAATAGAGGTGGGGGGGTTCGACACCAACTGTCTGCCATGTACAATGCTGTTTTAACACCTTACTCTGGGCGTTCCTATAACACCTCTTAGCCACTATCCAATCACACCCTTAACACCTGGCTGTGATATGCTAATTGGGATTTTCCAGGGTACATAAGTGCCACAGATTCTTGTACAAGTCATTCTGAATTGAGAAAGCCAGTCGGATGACTAGCGAAACGTCTTCAAGAACTATATTTCAAGTCCAGTTGATCTAATTGAATACAACAGATATACCATGACCTGGATGAATGAGAACCTTCACAAGCAATACAGTGAAACACTTTGCGTTTGCGATTTAGTGAAATGTTCTGCCACGTTAACGCAAAGTGGCAGCCATCATTCAACAAAACTGCTGCATGTTGTGTGTTGTACGCTCAATAGCGTGAAACGATGTTTCCACAGGAAATGGCACCCAAGCGCTCTCTAGTGTGAACAAAGCCTAAAAGATAACCAGCTGTCAACACGGCCCCTTTTTTGATGCAAATAAAATTATTCATTTCATAAATTCACTTCATATTTAAACCCCTATATCATTATAGTACAGGAATATACAAGAAACTGATTCCCTCTCCTTTTTCTATCTCTCCTTTGGGGAATTTATGAACTGAGCATGTCTGAACTCACTGAGCCAAGGGTGGGGGCAGAAAGTTCAGGGAATTTTGTACCAATTTTACTTTGTATCTTTGGTTAAGAATTGCATACAAACACAAATAATACATCAATGTAATCAGCAGTTTCTGGTAAGGTGAAAGTTTTTACCCAGACATTTCCTAAGTAATTCAATTTAGTTTAGAAAAATGCCGCAATTCATCTTTTTTTACAGCATAGCTACAAATGACGGAATCATTTTTGTCAGGAGGAGAAAATACCCGTAGCTCCTAATCTCTTATCGCATTCATTTCAGCAGCTTGCAAGAAGAGCAAAATAGCCAACAATTAGTTTGTTTTTTTTACTGGGGTTTATTGTAATCATATTTCATGTTTACAGCTTTTATCCAGGATACCGGGGAAACGGTGATAAATTATTTAAGACGACTTGTCTCTGTGTGTTTTATGATTCTGTAATCTTTATGGATCTGAGGCGTCGTTACACAGGGATGCTTGTCAAGGGTTCCCGAACATTTTACAAAACCGCAAGACACTCGATCATGGCGAGTCTAGCAAGATCACTGGTTTATTTCAGAAACAAGACAAGCCCTTGGAAGGATTACAGCACCACAAGGAAGACGTTATAACAATACAGAGAGTAGGTCAAATGGAAACTTCTTATGGGATATTAGGAAATTAAAGGGCCTGAGTTGGAGATACCACCTGTTCCTCTATAGTCTTGCAAAAACATTATCATATTAACATAGTAACATAGTAATAGTAACAGTAATAAAAACACAGTAACATAGTAATAGTAACATAGTAACAGTAATAGTAACATAGTGACATAGTAATAGTAACATAGTAATAGTAACATAGTAACATAGTAATAGTAACATAGTAATAGTAACACGGTAACATAGTAATAGTAACACAGTAACGTAGTAATAGTAACATAGTAACAATAACATAGTAATAGTAACATAGTGACATAGTAATAGTAACATAGTGACGTAGTAATAGTAACATAGTGACATAGTAATAATAACATAGTGACATAGTAATAGTAACATAGTGACATAGTAATAGTAACATAATGACATAGTAATAGTAACACAGTAATAGTGACATAGTAATAGTAACATAGTGACATAGTAATAGTAACAGTAATAGTAAAATAGTAACATAGTAATAGGAACATAGCAATAGTAACACAGTAACATAGTAATAGTAACACAGTAACATAGTAATAGTAACATAGTAACAATAACATAGTAATAGTAACATAGTAACATAGTAATAAAAACATAGTAACATAGTAATAGTAACATAGTAATAGTAACATAGTAACGTCGGTAACGTGTTATTCCCATCAGACAGACAACCAATATGTTTTTTGATCAGCTGTCTGTCTGGACGTAAAATTGTTGAAATGGAGAAATGAATTAGGAAATCAGATGGGAAGAAGGTAAAAAGGGAAGGAGACTGGTGAAGAGCAGAAAATGATTAAATAAAAAGAAACATAATGTACAATATTCTATGGAAGAGAGGAAAGATTGAAATAAAACAATTGTAATACAGGTAATAGTGACAGGTAGAGGATAATATACAATACAGGTAATAGGGACAGGTAGAAGATAATATACAATACAGGTAATAGGGACAACTAGAGGATAATATACAATACAGGTAATAGGGACAGGTAGAGGATAAATACAATTACGGTAAATAGGGAAAGTAGAGGATAATATACATACAGGTAATAGGGACAGGTAGAGGTAATCTACATACAGGTATAGGGAAACTAGAGGTAATATACATACAGTAATAGGGACAGGTAGAGGATAATATACAATACAGGTAATAGGGACAACTAGAGGATAATATACAATACAGGTAATAGGGACAGGTAGAGGATAATATACAATACAGGTAATAGGGACAGGTAGAGGATAATATACAATACAGGATATAGGGACAACTAGAGGATAATATACAATACAGGTAATAGGGACAGGTAGAGGATAATATACAATACAGGTATAGGGAAGATGAGAGGATATATTACAATACAGGAATAGGGACAGACTAGACGGATAATATACAATACAGGTTGAAGTAGGGAGGTAGAGGCATAATATACCATACAGGTAATAGGGACATGGGTAGATATAAAATCGGTAATAGGGACGTAGTATATACAATACAGGTAATAGGGAATAGGAGAACAATACAGAGGACGTAGAGGAGATATACAAAAGTTGGACAGGAAGGATTTAATAACGCTAGGGAACGGTAGAGGATAAAACAATACGGATATAGGACGGTAGAGGATAATAACGAATACAGGTATATGGACAGTAGAGGATAATATACAAACGGTGACAGGGACAGGTAGAGGTATAACATACATGACGAGGTAGATATCTAAAGGAGGACAGGTAGAGGATAAATAACAATTACAGATAATAGGGACAGGTAGAGGAACTAATACCAATACAGGCCTATCGGACAGGTAGAGGATAATATACAATACAGGATATAGGGACAGGTAGAGGATAATATACAACACAGGTGACAGGGACAGGTAGAGGATAATATAAAATACAGGTAATAGGGACAGGTAGAGGATAATATGCAATACAGGTGAAAGGGACAGGTAGAGGATAATATACAATCAGGTAATAGGGACAGGTAGAGGATAATATACAATCAGGTAATAGGGACAGGTAGAAGATAGATATACAATACAGGTAATAGGGACAGGTAGAGGATAATATACAATACAGGTAATAGGGACAGGTAGAAGATAATATACAATACAGGTAATAGGGCAGAGGATAATATCAATAGTATAGGGACAGGTAGAGGATAATATACAATACAGGTAATAGGGACAGGTAGAGATAAATACAACAGGTAATAGGGACAGGTAGAGGATAATATACAATACAGGTAATAGGGACAGGTAGAAGATAATATACAATACAGGATATAGGGACAGGTAGAGGATAATATACAATACAGGATATAGGGACAGGTAGAGGATAATATACAATACAGGTAATAGGGACAGGTAGAGGATAATATACAATACAGGTAATAGGGGACAGGTAGAGGATAATATACAATACAGGATATAGGGGACAGGTAGAGGATAATTACAATACAGGTAATAGGGACAGGTAGAGGATAAATATACAATACAGGTAATAGGGACAGGTAGAGGATATATCATACAGGTAATAGGGACAGGTAGAGGAATATACAATACAGGTTAATAGGACAGGTAGAGGATAATATACAATACAGGATATAGGGACAGGTAAGGGATAATATACAATACAGGTAATAGGACAGGTAGAGGATAATATACATACAGTTGACAGGTGACGTAGGGATAATATACAATACAGGTAATAGGGACAGGTAGAGGATAATATATAATACAGGTAACTAGGGACAGGTAGAGGATAATATACAATACAGGATATAGGACAAGGTAGAGGATAATATACAATACAGGATATAGGGACAGGTAGAGGATAATATACAATACAGGTAATAGGGACAGGTAGAGGATATATACAACAGGTAATGGGACAGGTAAAAAGATAAAAGGGACAGGTAGAGGATAATATACCAGGGTATAGGGACAGGTGAAGGATAATATACAATACAGGTAATAGGGACAGGTGAGGTAATTACAATACAGATAATAGGGACAGGTGAGATAATATCCAGTACATGATATAGGGACAGGTAGGGATAATATACAATACGGGATAGGGACAGGTAGAGGTAATATTAGAATACAGGTAATAGGGACAGGTAGAGGATATATATACAATCAGGTATAGGACAAGGTACGAGGATAATATACAATACAGGTAATAGGGACAGGTAGAGGATAATATACAATACAGGATATAGGGACAGGTAGAGGATAATATACAATACAAGAGGTATAGGGACAGGTAGAGGATAATTACGAATACAGGTATAGGGAACAGGTTAGAGGATAATATACAATACAGGTAATAGGGACCAGGTAGAGGATAATATAACATACAGGATAATAGGGACAGGTAGAGGATAATATACAATACAGGTAATAGGGACGTAGAGGGATAATATACAATACAGGTAATAGGGACAGGTAGAGGATAATATAAACAGGTATAGGGACAGGTAGAGGATAATATACAATCAGGTAATAGGGACAGGTAGAGATATAATCTACAATACAGGTGACGGGACAGGTAGAGGATAATATACAATACAGGTGACAGGGACAGGTAGAGGATAATACATACAGATAATAGGAATAGGGACAGGTAGAGGATAATATACAATACAGGATATAGGGACAGGTAGAGGTATAATTAACAATACAGGAATATACGAGGGACAGGTAGAGGATAATCATACAAACAGGTAATAGGGACAGGTAGAGGATAATATACAATACAGGTAATAGGGACAGGTAGAGGATAATATACAGACAGCAGGTAATAGGGACAGATGGTAGAGGATAATATACATACAGGTAAATAGGGACAGGTAGAGGATAATATACAATACAGGTAATAGGGACAGGTAGAGGATATATACAATACAGCTAATAGGGACAGGTAAGGATAATATACAATCCATGTAATAGGGACAACTAGAGGATAATATACAATACAGGTAATAGGGACAGGTAGAGGATAATATACAATACAGGTGCAGAACTGCCCTAGAAAATAATATACCGATTAATATATAAGATACATACAAGAAACAGTGAAAGGGAAAATTATACAACACTATAATAACCCAACGTCAATGGGGGAGACTTCCGTTCGTGGGAGTAGAACTTCCTTGGAACAATATGCACACGATGGAGTTTCCTTTTTAAGTGCCCCCTGCCTCTGGGAGGACGCGCCAGCGCCCAAGTCGAGTGCATCAACTTCGATGTAAAGGAAGACTAGGATCTGGATGTACTAGAACTGTGCAACAGCAAAGGCTTCCTTGAGTCGTTTGAAGGCCCGAGGAGCTGCAGGGGTCCATGAATGAGCTTTACCACCTTTACTGATGAGGGCTAAATTGGAAGAATTATTGACGAAACCTGAATGAATTGTCTGTTAGTAATTGGCAAACCCAATGACCCTTGATGCTGTGGGTCCCATAGGACGAGACCAATCTTGGACGGCTGGAAACTTTAACAGATCCATCTGGAACCCTTGCGCAGGATACGATGTAGCCGAGGAGGGTACTTGTGAAACTCAACAGAACATTTTTTCCAATTTGGCATATAGCTATTCTCTCTCAGACGTAGTAACACCTGTTTAACAGGGAGCCCCGGTGTGAGGGCAAATCATGAGAAAGATTAAATGTCTCTCGATATACACTACAGAGTTCCCCACATATCCCAAGATGTCATTTACAAATTCTTGTGAACACCGCTGGAGCATTACCAAGGCCAAAGGGCATTAACGAGATACTAGTAGTGACCGTCCGGGTGTTAAAGGCGGTCTTTTTCTCCCACTCGTCACCGTTTGCGTATACGGATCATATTGTATGCCCCCCGTAAATCCCGTTTGGTAAATATTTTAGCTCCTTTTATCTGGTCAAACAGTTCGAGATGAGAGGGAGCGGGTACCAATTCTTTAGTGTGATTTTATTTAATCCACGGTAGTCGATGCAGGGTCCGTGACCCGCCGTCTTTTTTTCAACAAAAAGAACCCAGCTCCGCAGGGGAAGTGGAAGGTCGTATGAACCCCCTAGACAAATGTTCAGTATGTACCTTTCATGGCTAGAGTTTCTGAGGGAGACAGGTGGGTATGTGCGTCCCCGAGGAGGCATAGTACCAGAAAGAAGATCGCTGGGGGCAATCGTAGGAACGGTGCGGTAGGTAGTCTTCTCAGCTCGCTTTTTTACAAACCACTCAGAAAAATCATGATAACACTCAAGAGGTTGTTCTCAGATTTATTTTCACAGGTTATGGTAGTGGCAATGAGTAGAAGGCAATTTTTGAAACAGAAGGGGCGCCAAGACTTGAGTTCATTGTGAGAACAATCAATAACCGGGGTTGTTAATCTGAGCCATGGGATCCGAGAATTAGGGGATCAGAAGGGCTTTGGATGACAAGAAATATAAACGTTCCTAGTTCCTGGTGAAATATGGCCAATGCGGAATAGGACTTCCGTAGGAATTTGGGATGATTCTGACGTCCAACGGGATTATTGTCAATAGCCAGAACTCGCAGAGGTTCGCTGCATGAAGGAGGAATTAAAGCCCCAATTGGTGCTGCATAGATGCAACAATGAAGTTTCCAGCTGCACCAGAATCGACAAAGGCCTGGGAGGAACAAAAGTTTTACCATTACAAGTGGATAGTAGCTGGCAGAAAGAGTTGTTTAATTGTTCAAATTTTGGGCAGGAGACTTACGTACCTAAAAGGAGCTGAGCTCCTCCTTAAACTTCTAGGTCCTGAATTTTCCCGACTTCTGGGGACAATTTTTACTGAAAATTCTTGCCCAGCACATAGAGACACAGTCCATTGGTAACTCTGCGTGACTTTTCCTCGGGGGATAGATGAGTGCCGCCAATTTTGCATCGTCTCTTCACCTTAAGATATGGCTTGCGGACAGGTCGGCGCAGGCCTAGGAAAGGTCTTAGGAAGGCTGAACGGGCTGCAGACCTTTCTGCCGCCGTTCACGAAGCGGGTATCGATCTGGATGCATAATGTACCCAAGTCTTCCAATGGGACATGTAATTCCCCTGGATACTAATTCGTCCTTAGGCGGGTCAGAGAGTCCCTTCCAAAAGGCCTGCAGTACGTGCCATCATTGTTCCAAGAAGTCTCTGTCAGCAAGGTTATACGAATTCAATAGCATATGAACCCACAGAACGAGACCCTTGGCGAGCTGCAGCAAACGGGAGGAGGCAGCAGAGGTTCTTCCTGGAGCATCGAAGACCTTGCGGAACTACTAAGGAGTCAGTTAACATTATAGACTAGAGGCTCTCTTTTTTCCCCATAGGAGAAGCCCCGGCCAATGCCCATCGCATTGTTGGCCCTCCAACAAGGCCATGATGTACCCAACCATTCCGCGATCCGATGCACAATGCTATGGTTGAAGTTCGAATTGGGGGTTCGGGCACTGATTAATGAATCCACGCAGGCTTGGGCATCACCTCAACCGTGAGGGTGGGGTATGCCGTGGGCTCTCTCGAAGAGATGGATCACCGGATCCGGACGTTGAAGGGGGTAGCGTAGAACCCGGAGCAGAGGCAGCAGCGGGGGGGAGCACGGACAGCAAGGGGTATCCATAACTGGTCCAACTGGCCCTGATGGTGTTTCAAAACCAAACAGGTCCATGCGTTGGGACCAAGCCTGGAGAGTTTTACCTCAATTCTGCCATAGCCGCCCCCTCAGGCGTTTCCATGGCCCCGCTTGTACTGTAATAAATGGAATGGGCCGGACGCCGGGTACTCACTAACGCTTTTAGGAGGAGGCTGACAGTCCGAAGGTGGCAGGTACATGGCTGCTGGGAAATGTAGGCTGGATACTGGAACAAGGTTTTCGGCTGGGTACTGTAGGCTGTTTACTGAACACGGGTGCTGTTGGGAACTGGTAGGCTGACTCTGGAACATGGTGCTGCTGGGTACTTTATGCTGGACCAAAGGGCTTGCTGGGAACTGTAGGCTGGACCAAATGTGCTGCTGGTAACTGAAAGGCTGAATCGGCTAGTAAGTAAACTGGATGCATGCAAGTGCGACCTGAAAACAGGTTAAAGAATAGGTACTGGATACAGGCAAGGTAGTATTGGATGCAGGCACGGTAGTATAAAGGAGCAAGATCCAAGGCAGGTAAGTACATAGGAGCCAGGGAGGTAGCAGAATGCGACAATCGTGCCCGGGTCCAGGAGACACCGGCTTTTCACTTTCCGCAGCCGCCGGCGTGTCGTCGGCGTGACGTCATGGACGTGAGACAGCCCGCCACCGGAAGGCAGTGCGCGCGGTGACCTAGGCGCAGGTAAGTTCGTTACACTCAACAATTCAGACACAATCACTCACAACCCAACAGAATTCGCCAGTGACAGCTCAAACAACACATACAATACACAATACGGTACTCACACGAGAAAACATACGCAACAAACCCAGATGGAATTGTAGCAACAACACATACAATACCCTACGGTACTCAACAAACAACGCCGAAACATACTTCAACAACACCCAGACGAATTCTCAACAACACAATACAATACGCATCTACAACAACGCAGAAACATACTCACAACCCAGCCGAATTCTCAACAACACATACAATACAACATACTCAACAAACGCAGAAACCTACTCAAACTCACCCCCAGATTAATTCTCAACAACCCCTACAATACACATACTCACAATGCAATGCATATACTCAAAAGGCAGACACATACTCAAAACACAGCTGTTCGGTGACCATTTTGCTTGTATGGGGCTTATCTGTCTATCATCAGGACTAGATGTTAAGATTATTTCTATTTATTTATTGATTGCATCTTTTGATGCCTCAGAACGTGCCCTGTGTACGAGTGCTTAGTTCTTCTTCAAAAGCAACCATGCGTCAAAGATGGTTGGCGTTTTCAGTTCCATATCCCTTAAGCAACAGAGATGTAACTTAGTAGCAAGGTCGGAATTTGTTTGCAACCCCCCTTTTCTTTCATTCATCCATGACTGTTATAATTAAATGGCAGCAAGCATCCTCACGTTCATTCACCATAATGTGTCCACAGGGAGCGCTGTGTACTTGAGTCATTGTGCGATTCCGGTTTTTTTAATTTCAGCTTTTCTGTGGCAAATCCGACCAAATTCTGGAAACCCTGTCAGTTTGAGGACTTTTAATCTCTATTGTTAAACACATTTCACAGCTCATGCCATTCGGAAAAGCTGACAGAGTAATGAAAGTCCTCGGATATGTTGCTATTTTGCCTCCTGCTGCATTCTATCATTGAAAGCCCCCTTGACTGCTGGTTATATGGGTTTGAAAGAGCCAAATCGCTGTTCTTCTCTATTTCTTTTTCTCTTGTATGCGGCCCACTGATCAGATTAATTCAAGGCAGATGAAGGGTTTTCCCCAGAGAGGGGTGCGGTTAGATGAGTTTTGTCTAATATATGGATTGAACTTCATCAACCTTCTGGTCTCCTGAACTGTATATAGGGGTTCATAACGGGAATGACGCAGTTGCTGTGAATGGGGGTCTGATTTTATGCAAATTATCATTCTCTCACCCCCACGCTATAAAATACTACAATAAATCCAAACGCTTATAATCAGATCAATTGAAGAGGTAAAATAGGACACGCGTTAAAATAGAATACCAACCATGACCCCAAGCTTCAATCTGCTCGGTAATATCAGTGGAACGTTCCGTAACGTGAGACGTTTCATGACGACCCGAAAATGAAAATAAAAAACTCTTTGGATTTGAAGGGGAGATCATGTGACCCAGAGCCTTTCACACGGTAAAATGCTCTTTGAATGCTTGGATGTGCATTCAACCCTTGTTTCATACACTCACAGAGAAGCGGGAACCCTTTGAGAATACACACACACAATTCTGGATGGAAAGTGTTTAGAGAATTGTGAATCCTCTAGCACAATTTTAAAGTCATTTAAGGCTACGTCCAAACATTTAAAATGCATTTTAGTTGCGAAGTTTCCGAATGTTTATGTTAAGGTAGTACCTTAATAATGCATGTTAAGCGTGTTAAATGTAGCTCTACCCTTACAAATGTTTAACCTCCTACGAAACGGCCTGATAAAATATATAATCACTTGCTTTCCCATGATTCCTAATTACAGTTAGCATAATTTTACATAGTCGGACGTGTATTCGTGTATGGAGACCACAGTTCCCTAAGGCAATAGATAATATTTTTACTGCAGTGTTGTGTGGTCAGTTGGGTCTAGAATGTCCAATGTCCATGACATACAACCTACAAGGATTGCACCTATGACCCAATGATTGTTTAAAGGTACGTTCCGCCTGTAAGAATTTTGCCAAAAGTAGAGATGGACCTAGAACTCGAACCCAAAAAGTTGTTTTTTGAGCCAAACTATCGAATTCGAACGAATTCGGAACTTCTCGAACTTCCCGGACCCTGATTTTCGATATTTCTGACTTTCCTCCTAATACCACCGATGTTCAATGTGGCTAGTAAAAGGCTATTATAACTTACTCGAGCATCGAATCCGCAAGTCAAGGGGTCCATTAAACCTATAACGCGAGCATAGAATCCTCAAGTAAAATTCCATGGTATCTATGTCATGAACGAGAACATCGATCCGCGAGTAAAGTGTCCCCCATTAAAACCTATACGCAGCAATCGAATCCCGCAAGTAAAGGGTCCATTAAAAAAAAAAAAAAAAAAAATTAAAAATTAAATAAAAAAAAAAAAAAAAAAAAAAAAAGAAAAAAAAAAAAAAAAAAAATAAATCCCCCACCACCACCTGATACTCTATCATCTATCCTCCCCTAACGTTTCCATTAAACCTATACCTATCATCTAATCCGCAAGTTAAAATGTTCCCTTAAAAACTCTACGCAATCATCGAATCCTCAAGGTTAAAGGTTTCCATTAAAACTATAACGCGATGCATCGCATCCGGCAGTACAGGGTCCATTAAAACCTATCTCCAGCATCGAATCAGCAAGTAAAATGTCCATTAAAACTGATCGCGAGCATCGAATCCTCAAGTTAACGGGTCCATTGTTATCTAGGCTCGAACATCGACTCTACAAGTAAAGTGTCCATTAAAGCCCTATACAGCGAGTATCGTGAATCTCCGCGAGTAAAATGTACATGGTACCATAGGCCAACGAACGAGCATCGAAATGCGCAAGTGAGCGTAAACATTGATTTTTCGTATGTCCTGGATATTCAAACATGTTTCCCCCCACCATTCCAGGTCCCACATGCCATTTACATTAAGGTTACCATATATTTCGAAGTTTAAAACGGACCAAACTTTCGAAAGTTCGGCCATTTCTACCAGAAACTACTACGAAAAAATATTTAAATGATTGTGCCGTGGATATTATTTATTATCTAAAAAGCAAACATATATTATTGTGGGGCAAGAACTTCTTTTTAACATTATATCCATAGGTAGGGAAGGCTCGGATATCCTTATCGGCTCGGTTACTCTATAAAGGTGCATTGATGTTTACAGCAGCCGTAACTTGAATATGTCCCTTGCACATGGATAACTTTTTTGCGTGCAAACCCATTAAGAAAATGTGAACCAGAGACAAAAACGCGGTTCATGTGTTTGTTCAAACAGGGAATGTTGTGTCTTAAGGTAATGTCCACCTTTAAAACACAAAAACTGGGAACATGTCAGTTAACCTCACCTAACCCACTAAAGATGGCGAAACTGCAGATGGACTTATAATAATGATAATAATTTTTTCGAAAATCGCGGAAAAACCATTTACGTCAATGGGATAAAAAATGTCATATATATCTTTAACCGAGTATTAGGCAAAATAGCAATGGTACTTACTGTAACAAATGGCTCTGGGACCTGGAAATGTCTGGGAGCCACGGTTTATGTAATCCTTGAACAGGCACATTCGAGTAGGTCTTGAACTTCAAGGGTTTTCTAAAAAATGCTCATTGAGCAGAGTAAGAGGCGGATACCTTTTGCTAGAATGGAATAAAAATTATTATTATTTCTATATCTGGTTACAAACACATGTAAATACTGGTAACATTATCAGTCACCAGTTTTTTTTTTTAAAGGTCGAACTGTCCTTTACATAGAAATACCCCAGAAGTCTCTCCCTCTCGCCTTCCTCTTATTCATAGCTATAATGAAAGCTTTTGTTGCAATAAGTAGCAGAGGCAATCTAAGCTCCCAATAAATTCCATTCTGGCTTCATGATTCAATCATTCGACTTTCTCTTCCAGCTATGTCACATGTAAGAGCGCCTTGAATAGCAAATGTTTTCTAATATCTAAATAGATGTGTTCATTAATGGTTTGTACAGCGATAGACTCTGCTCCCTAGGTTGTGACCTATAAAACTAATGTGCCTTGCGTGGAGACGACGGATTTTCACTCGGTAGGAAATTGTGCAAGATTTTTATTTCAGGAGCACGGAGATTGGGTTTTTTGGTGTGAGAAGCTGTGGCAAGGTTGGGGCAATCGAATGGGTAGGGTTAGTGCCTGATAGCAAGATTTTAACAAAACCTTTTCCAGCCAATCGTATTTTATCTTCTTTCTAATAAGTTTTAATCTTCAGTAGTGGAAAGAGACCTTTTAAAAGGGAACGCAATGGTGAAAATAATCAATTAAACTGTATTTAATTTACATTAATACCTTCTGAGGCTACTGGCAAATGTGGCTACTAGCCTACTACTAGGTTGTAAATTGAACCTGTTTTTTATAGTAAATTTTAGTTTTCAACACTGCTTTACAATTATTTTATCTATTTACAGAGAGCTCTACAAGCTTACAATGTGCCCTAAACACATACGCTGCAACCCAGGGTTATTCAATAAAAGTTCTTATCGTTTAAAATGGTGGGCTAATTTTGGCCCCTAGCATCAATCCTTTTATTTAAACATTTGAAAGCTAACATCTGGTTGGTTGGGGCAAAAAACCAATTTTTTAACAATAAGACTTTTTTGCATAACCCTGTGTATGTCATTTAAGATTGTAGATGTACCCACACCGGCACATAGCGGCCACAATTACATGGCTAGATTTTATTTTCTTGGTATCTTATAAGGTAGATGGTGGCTTGGTGTTACCCAAGCTGAACTAAAGTGGATCTGAGTGAGGTTTGGGCGGACTAGGGTTGTATAAAGAAAGTCAGAAGACCGATGCTTAGTGCACAATCTCCTTTTAAGTTTCTACCGGGTATCCAGTGTGTAAATTTTTAAACCTTCTTTGCTCTCCTCTCCTTGCAGTGGCTGTTGGGGTTGATTTATGATATTAACCCATGGGTATTATATTAGGTTTAGCTCACATAATTTCAAACCCTCCCCTAAACATGTTTATGGTGGAAGTCTAAGAGGTTGCACGCAGAACAAAACAAGGAAGCTGCAGCCAATAATGTTACCGCTCAGGGATCCTGCCTCCTCATGACACAGAAAAGGATTTCAGTGTCTTTGAAACACTCCTGTTCCAGACAGTAATGGTCCTATTATTTTAACATATGAAAAAGAAAAGTTATATTAGCTGGCATGGATGTCAGCAAAAAAATAATCATAACATTTCAGTAAAAATAAAGTCTGGGGAATTGAAACTGCAATCTCATTGTACACACGAGTATACAGGCTCACCCGGTGTGGTCTCCACTGCATTGCCCTCCCCGCACAGCAAGTTAGGGTAAATCTTGTCAAGGATTGGATGCGTTACTCGGTATAATTAAAAAATGCAAGTTTATTTAATAGCAATAAGCCGGACACTCTAGTACAATCATACATACTGTCCGCCTGACGCTTTCATGGACTAATCCACTCATCAGAGGCCTAATCTGATGAAGTATGATTTCTTCCTTTAAGTTATAACACGCCCGTAAATATAGTGTAAGGTCGTGTTGGATGGTCCTCTATAGTACTCGCCGGGAATAAATTGCTGGGAATTTGACGGGAAAATACTGAATTTTTAAAATCAATTGTAATCTGTATCTCTATAGGCACTGAACCAGTAACAATAAGTCTTCATGCCCTAACACTTTGGAGATCACTGCGTGTGGAAGGCGCAGAATGGGCAATGATTTTTCAAGCTATTTCATAGGACGATAATACACATACCAATATTTGCATGAGATAATGGAATGACTGCCATTCTAGTCTCAATCCCAAATATCACAGGGTTCTAAAGGTCAAGGTTCCGCCTTAACAACAGGTAGCAATTCCCTGTTCCCTGCAGTTAAAGGCTGACAGGATTATATAACGTAAGCTATTTATTCCTTTTGTGTACATAGCATCCCATAAACATCTAATGCATCCGCCTCTCTAAACGCATATTTGATTGTCTACCTAACGCGGTGAAGCATATTTTTATGGAACACGCAGAAGATGAAAGAAAAAATGTTGTACTCTCGGTTTACTATCTGGCCCTGTAATTGATGGGAACATGACTTGAAAGGGGACCTGTAACCTTGTATTCAGTAATGATAGAAACCTTTCATTTATCAGCTTCTGGTTGATTCAATCAATGCACTCTCACAGTATCCCCCCCCCCAATGGTGGAGTTTGGATCAAGAACTTAACTGCAGATAATTGTTTGTAGATTTTGGGGTAGTTTCTAACCTATAAGAAGGTAACGATCTGTACAATGTCGGCTTTGGAGTTTTGGGCCCCGCAGGAAGAATAATGACCAGTTACTTCAATTTTTAACTCTTTAACATTTCTGTCTTGCTCCTTCTGCCTTTTTTTGGCCTCCTACAATTTAAAAATGTCTTTCTTTTTTTATGGGTGAAAGACTGTTGCTTCCCTGTCATTTGGTGGGGGCCGGTCCTACCCTGGATCTGTACGGGGGTCTAATCATAACGGGGCAATAAACAAAGTACAGATTGAAGATGTCACTAATACATTAAATAAAGTAGAAGAGACAGCTAGAAAGCTTAGGGCGAGAGGGCCAAAAGAGCCAAACGCCCTTCACTGTGCAAACAGCAGAGAACACACCTTCTTATACAGAAGGCATCTTGCCAGTCTCATGCTATATGAATAGCAATTGTCCCAACCTAAGAAACAGAACAATTTTCTTACTCCCATGTTTCCCAGAGTAAAGGGGCGGAGAATTGCAAACACTCCTTATGTCCCTTACTAATGCATGTGGTCCAGAACCGTCTGGCTAATACATGCAATAAAGCCTAATATTAAGATGCCAACAATCATCTGACATGCATACCGACTGTTTCAATCTGTTTCGATCTCGTCATTGCGATACAGATTCATGGCTCTATGGGGTAGGACTTGGCGTACATAGTAGAGACAGCTAAACTTAAATAAGGTAGGGAGAGAATTCAGGGCTTTGATACTCCCCTTATCAGCAATGTGCCTCATCTACCCAGACTCACGCGCTGAGGAAATATGGAGTTTAAGTCACGCTACTGATTCGCTACCGGTTTAGCGCGACTTTAAGCTCCATATTAGCGTTGGATGCGCGGAAAGTTTACCACAAAATCACCCACGCATCCAACACTCACGATTTAATATCACAGTTGTGCTGGTTTTAGTGCCCAGATTTTAAAGCTCAATTCTCTCCCTACCTTCTTTAATGTATATAAGTGACGTCTGTCTATAGGCTCTTCACACTGCAAAACCCAGAGGCCTAGACTCACTGTGATGGCTCAATAACTCAACCGGTCTGTAGTTGCTCTCTGGTTTGTAATCATCATTTAGCTTGTGGAATCTTAAAAGTCTTTTTAAAGACGTAGGGGGTTATTCAATAAAGTTCTTATCGTTTAAAATAGTGCAATTTTGGGGGGGGGGGGGCCCCAACCAATTAGACTTGCTTTCAAATGTTAATAAAGTTCTGTTTGGTGGGGCAAAATTAGCATCACCATTTTAACGATAAGGACTTTTATTGAATAACCCTGAAGTGTTTCCTAAGAGCTTCCTTGTGTAAAACATGGTTAAAATTCCCAGAAGTCTTTGTTCCTTATTTGCATATAGGAATGTGAAGATCAAAGAAAACTTGGCCAGGACAGGATTGCGTCCATCAGACCATCCCTTTAACATTTAATGGACCAAGCATAACTCAGACCATGCCTTTAACATTTAATTCACCAAGTCATTACATCGACCATGCCTTTAACATTTACTGGACTCAAGCCAATTACTCAACGTGCCTTTAAACATTTCATTCACCAAAAGCCAATTACTCAGACCTGCCTTTAACATTTAATGGACAAGCAAATTACATCAGAACCTGTGGCTTTAACATTTCAATTCACCAAGCCAATTACATCAGACCATGCCTTTAACATTTCATTACAGCCAATTCATCAGACCATGCCTTTAACATTTAATGGACCAAGCCAATTACATCATACCATTCCTTTAACATTTAAAGGACCAAGCCATTACATCAGACTGTGCCTTAACATTCATTCACCACGTCAATTAACATCAGACCTGCCTTTAACATTTAATGACCAAGCCAATTACATCAGACCAGGCCTTTTAACATTTAATGGACCAAGCCCAATTAACATCAGACCTGCCTTTAACATTTAAAGGACCAAGTAATTACATCAACCGTGCCTTTAAATTTCATTTCAACCAAGTCAAGTACATCAGACCAGCCTTTAACATTTAATGGACCAAGCCAATTACATCATGACCATGCCTTTAACATTTCATTTCACCAAGCCAATTACATCAGACCATGCCTTTAACATTTCACTCACCAAGCCAATTACATCAGACCATGGCCTTAACATGTCATTCACCAGCATTACATCGACCATGCATTTAACATTTCATTCACCAAGCCAATTTACACATCAGAACCATTGCCTTTAACATTTCATTTACCAAGCCAATTACATCAGACCATTTTCTTTAACATTGAAAATGGACCAAGCCAATTAGATCAACCATAGGCCTTTAACATTTCATTTACCAAGCCATTACCTCATCAGACCTCCTTTAACATTTAATGGACTCAAGCCAATTACATCAGACCATGCCTTTAAAATTTAATGGACCACGCCATTACAATCAATACCAATGCGATGCCTTTAAAATTTCATTCACCAAGCAATTCCATCAGACATGCCTTTAACATTTCATTCACCAAGTCAATGACATCAGAACCATGACTTTATATTTCATTCACATTTCCCAAGCCAATTACATCGACCAAGCCTTTAATATTTCATTCACCAAGCTGATACATCAGACCATGCCTTTAACATTTCTTCCCATTCCAAAATTACCTCAACCCATGCCTTTAACATTTCATTCACTAAGTAGCCATTACATCAGACCATGCCTGTAACATTTCATTTACCAAGCCAATTACATCATACATGCCTTTAATATTTCATTCACCAAGCTGATTACATCAGACCATGCTTTACTATTTCCTTCGCCAAGCCAATTACATCAGACCATGCCCCCCCCTTTAACATTTCATTCCACTAAGCCCATTACATCAGCCAGCTTTTAACAGTTCATTCACCAAGCCAATTACTCAGACCATGCTTTAACAGTTCGGATGTCCACTTTTAGAGTATTGTATGGAATGGCCAAAGCCAATACTGAAGTCCTAGAGACCGGTCTTGTCCCTTTCCATTGAAATGTATCTTTTTACTTAACAGGAATTTGAATGTTTTCTTTCCTACTAGAACAGTTAATAAGTTAATGAGGGACAGAAGGAGATACATTTATGCCCATTACTTAACAGTATGTTCCTCTCTGTTTAATGGATCAACAGAAGGGAACAATCATGGTCTGCCAAGATTCGACAGATCTGTTATCCCGTCAGCAGTTTGGACATAGAATGGGGTAGTAGAAATAGAAACAACCCATAATATATTTGTAATCTACAACACTGGCTTTACAACTTTTCAAACTCCTTTGAAGTGTCCTACGGCCTTAAATGAAAGTCTTTTTCTATTTTAAAGGTGATGTACCTGTAATACACATTAGTATTTCTATATAGCTTAGGTTTAAATGTAAAGTTATACATCTGCTTTTTGTTCTAAAGGACCCTCCCTATAACCCTACTAGTCTTTAAAGTTTCTGTCTTCCTCCTTCTGTCATGGTTCTGTCCCATGTCGCTCCGCTCCGACCTCCCATGAGATTGGGCCAATCCTTTGCCAGGGAAGAGTGTGCCTGTTTCGCAGAGTGCGTACCTGATGCAAAGCGCCTGCGGCGTGATGTCAGTGCGCGAGCGTGCTTGCTCTGAGGCATCAGTCGCGCAACAGGCTTGGTCACTTGGATGACGTCAGAACAGCCATCGGCGAAATGGGAAACTCTTTGCTCTGGCAAAGGGATTCTCATGGGTGGAGCGTGAACCCGGGACATGGGGGAATTTAACTTGACTTATAGCGGTCCCTGTTTTACTGTGCAAGTGAACGTATTTGAAACAAATTTAATGGACTCAGCTTCATAATCATTTGCTGCATAACTGATTAAAGGAATAGTTCACTGAAAAGTCAATTATTCCTTTAATGCATTGAAAGAGAGGTTAAGGGGTCATGCCTATATTTATCCACCGCAACTGCACTGATAGGTCCCGACTGCTTCCTGCTTCACTGTAATTAGAGCACGCTATGCGCACAATAGTAAAACGGAAGCAGTTGGGACCCTGTCAGTGCAGCCGCGGTGGAGCCATAAAAAAATGGATTGAAGAACAGGAGGTAAAGACGTCATCCCTGCTTCTTTTTCTTTAACTTACTATGATCCTTATAGGGAACCTGTAGCTTACAGAGCTTGATAAAACCTTCTTTCTAACTTGCTGCCCTTACAGGGCAGATATAAATTTAAACAGGGATTTTACACAGGGACAAAGCATCCTATAGAGCCGTATTGCCATTTATTTATACAAACACAAGATATGCACTTAAACCTTTCTTCCAAACTCCTTTCAATGCGGTGCAAGAGACCGGCAAATTAAAACATAAAAGACTTCCGCACTAAAACTAACTACCATATAATAGATATAATACATATATTACATATAATACTATAATACATATACTAGATATACTACATATATACAATAATACATATATTAATATAATCCATATAATACATATAATACATATAGCATATAATAATATAATCCTTAATCTATACATATATTATAGATATAAGACATATAATAATATAATACATATAATAGATATAATCCATCTAATGAGATATAACATTAATACTATATTACTATATTAGATCTAATAATATAATAAATACATATAAAATACATATAAATAGATATAATCATAATAATAGATATAATCATTAATACATATAATACATATATTAGATATAATACATATAATACATATAATACATATATTTAGAATAATACATATAATACATATAATACATATAATACATTAAATACATATAATACATATAATACATATGAATACAAAATTAATATAAATGCAATAGAATCCATATATAGATATAATGGATACGTTAGTTACTCGTCGTTACAAAACATGCTTAAGCTGTGCCCCCCTATATTCGCTAGTTAGGTCTGATAGCTATGGATACTTAGTGCGTGAGAACCCTTCATTCAATCTTGAAGCAGTCAGGGGTGTTCCTAGAGTACTAAGTGACGGTTCAAGAGCAGGTGTTAAGGAGGCCATTTATGGTGAAAATAAAGAAACCAAGCCTAAATAAGAGGTGGGGGGGTCGACACCCACGTCTGCCATGTACAATGCTGTTTTTAACACCTTACTCTGGGCGTTCCTATAACATTCCTATAACACCTCTTAGCCACTATCAATCCCAAGACCCTTAACACCACAATGGCTGTGCTAGACTATTGGATGTCCCCAGGGTCATAAGTCCACGATTCTTGTACAGTCATTCTGAATTGATAAAGCCAGTCGGATGACTAGCGAAACGTCTTCAAGAACATATTCAGTCCAGTTGATCTAATGAATACAACAATATACCATGACCTGATGAATGAGAACCTTCACAAGCAATACAGGAAACAACACTTTGCTTTGCGATTTAGTGAAATGTTTCTGCTGCCCACTCTAACGCAAAGTGGCAGCCCATCATTCAACCAACTGCTGCATGTTGTGTGTTGTACGCTCAATAGCAGTGAAACTATGTTTCCACAGGAAATGGCAACCAAGCGCTCTCTAGTGTGAACAAGCCTAAAAGATAACCAGCTGTCAACACGGCCCCTTTTTTTGATGCAACTAAAATTATTCATTTCATAAATTACTTCATATTTAAAACCCCTATATCATTATAGTACAGGATATACAAGACCTGATTCCCTCCGTCCTTTTTCTATCTCTCCTTTGGGGAATGTATGAACGAGCAATGTCTGAACTCACTGATCCAGAGGGTGTGGGCACGAATTCAGGAATTTTGTACCATTTTAATTTGTCTCTTGGTTAAGAATGCATACAAACCAAATAATACATCAATGTATCAGCGTTTCTGGTAAGGTGAAAGTTGTTAAAACCGACATTTCCTAGTAATTCAATTGTTAGTTTAGAAAATGCCGCAATTCAATCTTTTTTTACAGCATAGCTACAAATGACGGAACATTTTTTGTCAGGAGGAGAAAATACCCGTAGCCCTAATCTCTTATTCGCATTTCATTTCAGCACCCAGCTTTCAAGAAAGGCAAATATCAACAATTATTGGTTTTTTTTTTACTGGTTTATTGAATCATATTTTCTGTTTACAGCTTTTTATCCAGGATACCTACGGGGAAACGGTGATACATTATTTAAGACGACGTGTCTCTGTGTGTTTTTTGAATTCTGTAATCTGTATGGATCTGAGGGTCCGTTACACAGGGATGCTTGTCAGGGTCCCGAACATTTTACAAAACCGCAAGACCCTCGCTCATGGCGAGTCTAGCAAGATTCACTGGTTTAATTTTTCAGAAACAAGACACGCCCTGTGGAAGGATTCAGTCAACCCACAAGGAAGACGTTATAACAATACAGAGAGTAGGTCACATGGAACTTCTTATGGGATAGTAGGGCAAATAAAGGGCCTGAGTTGGAGATACCAACCTGTTCCTCATATAGCTTGCCAAACATTATCAATTACATAGTAACATAGTCAATAGTAACATATAAAAACACAGTACAACATAAGGTAATATTAACATAGTAACAGTAATAGTACCATAGTGACATAGTAATAGTAACATAGAATAGTAAACCATAGTAACATAGTAACTAGTAACATAAGTAATAGTAACACGACGTACATAGTAATAGTAACACAGTAACGTAGTATAGTAACATAGTAACAATAACATAGTAATAGTAACATAGTTACTAGTAAATCGTAACATATGACGTAGTATAGTACCATAGTGACATAGTACATAATAACATAGTGACATAGTAATCTAACATAGTGACATAGTAATAGTAAACATAATTACATAGTAGTAACACAGTAATAGTGCATAGTAATGTAACCTAGTTACATAAGTAATAGTACAGTACTAGTAAAATAGTACCATAGTAATAGGACATAGCAAGTAAACACAGTAACATAGTAATAGTAACCCCGTAACATAGTACTGAGTAACATAGTAACATAACATATAATAGTACATAGTAACATAGTAAGAAAAAACATAGTACATAGTAATCGTACATAGTAATAGTAACATAGTAACGTCGGTAACGTGTTTATTCCATCATGACAACAACCAATATGTTTTTGATCAGTGTCTGTCTGGACGTAAAATTTTTGAAATGGAGAATTAATTGAAATCAGATGGAAGAAGGTAAAAAAGGGAAGGTACTGGTGAGAAGGCAGAAATGATTAAAAATAAAAAGAAAATAAGTACAATTGCATGGAAGCGATGAAAGTGAAATAAACAATTGTTAATCACAGGTATATGCCAGGGTAGAGTTAATCAAGAATAGACGTGAAGTAAACAAACAGAAATGGACAACTGGTAATACATAAGGGGGACAGGTATAGAAGATATATACAATTACGGTAAGGGAACAGGTATAGAGGATATATACAATAACAGGTAAATAGGGGACAGGTAGAGTGATAATATACAATACGTAATAGGGCAAGTAGCAGGCTTAATATACCATACAGTAATAGGGACAGGTAGAGGTAATCACATACAGGTATAGGGACACTAGAGGCAATATACATACATGTAATAGGGACCAGGTAGAGGATAATATACAATCAGGAATAGGGGACAAAAAAGAGAGGATAATAACAATACGGTAATAGGGATCAGGTAGAGGATAATATACAATACAGGTTAATGGGACAGTAGAGGATAATATCACAATACAGTAATAGGGAAAGTAGAGCGATAATATACAATACAGGTAATAGGGACAGGTAGGAGGATAATAATACAATACAGGTAATAGGGAAACGATTAGAGGATCATATACAATACAGGATAGGGACAGACTAGACGGAATAATATACAATACAGGTGAATAGGGAACGGTAGAGGATAATATACCATACAGGTAATAGGGACATGGGTAGGAAATAACAACGGATAGGGAGTAGATAACAATACAGGTAATAGGAATAGGTCAAGAAGGGCGTAGAGAGATATATGAGGACAGAAGTACTTTATAAAGAAGGTAGGGAAGGTAGAGGATAATAACAATACCGGAATAGGAACGGTAGAGGTAATATACGAATAAGGATAGGTGGACGGTAGAGATTAATATACAAACCAGGTGACATAGGGACAGGTAGGAGGTAATACTAATACAGTACGGACGGTAGGATATACAACGGTTGGACAGGTAGAGGATACATAAAATTACAGATAATAGGGACAGGTAGAGGAGACTAATACATACAGGACTATACGGTACAGGTAAGGATAATAGACAATACAGGATATAGAGGCCAGGTCGAGGATAATATACACAACAGGTGACAGGGACAGGTAGAGGATAATATAAAATACAGGTACATGGGGACAGGTAGCAGGATAATTATGCAATACAGGTGAAAGGGACGTATGAGGATAATTACAATCAGGTAATAGGGGGGACAGGTAGAGGATAATATACAAGATCAGGTAATAGGGACAGGTAGAAGATAATAGAGAAGGTAATAGCAAGTAGGAATATTTCAACCCCCCCCCAGGTAATGAGGGACAGGTAGAGGATATATACAATACAGGTAATAGGCGACAGGTAAAGATAATATACATACAGGTAATAGGGCAGAGTTCAAAGGTAGCGGTAGATAATATACAATACGGTAATAGGATACAGTAGAGATTAATACAACAGGTAATAGGGACAGGTAGGATAATAATACAATACAGGTAATAGGGACAGGTAGAAGATAATATACCAATACCGGAACTTGGGAACAGTAGAGGATATATACAATACAGGATATAAGGGACAGTAGAGGATAATATACAATACAGGTAATAGGGACAGGTAGAGGAATAACAATACAGTAATAGGGACAGGTAGAGGATAAATAACAATACAGGATATAGGGCAGGTAGAGGAGTAATTCAATACAGGTAATGGCGGTAGAGGATAAATTACAATACAGGTAATAGGACAGGTAGAGGAAATATATCATACAGGTAATAGGGACATGTAGAGGAATATACCAATACAGGTTCAATAGGGACAGGTAGAGGATAATATACAATACAGGATATAGGACAGGTAGGGATAATATACATACAGGTAATAGGACAGGTAAGGATAATATACATACAGTGACAGGGACAGGTAAGCATAATTACAATAAGGTAATAGGGACACGGTAGAGGATAATATGATATACATGGTAACGAGGGACAGGTAGAGGATAATCTACAATACAGGATAAGGACAAGGAAGGATAATTCTACAATACAGGATATAGGGACAGGTAAAAAAAGAAGGATAATATAAATACCGGTAATAGGGACAGGTAGAGGATAATATACAACGTAAGGGAGGTAAAAGAAAGGGACAGGTAGAGGAAATATCTCAGCCGGATATAGGGACAGGTGAAGGATAATATACAATACAGGTAATAGGCGACAGGTGAGGATAATATACAAATACAGATTAATAGGGACAGGTAGAGATAATACCATACAGTGATATAGGGACAGGTAGGGTAATATTACATAAACGGGATAGGGACAGGTAGAGGTAATATTAGAATACAGGTAATAGGGACAGGTGAGAATATATATACAATCAGGTAAGGACACGGTCGAGGATAATATACAATACATGATAATAGGGACAGGTAGAGGATAATATACAATACAGGATATAGGGACAGGTAGAGGATAATATACCAATACAGAGGGTATAGGGACAGGTAGAGGATCTATTAGAATACAGGTATAGGGACAGGTAGAGGCATAATATACATACAGGTAATAGGGCCAGTAGAAGATAATATAAATACAGAGAATAGGGACAGGTTAGAGGATAATATACCAATACAAGGTAATAGGGACATAGAGGGAGAAATACAATACAGGTAATAGGGACAGGTGAGGATATATATCAATACAGGATAGGGACGGTGAGGTAATATACAATCAGGTAATAGGGACAGGTCAGGATAATTACACTACGGTGACGGGACAGGTAGAGGATTAAATATACACTACAGGTGACAGGGACAGGTAGAGGAATAATAACAATACAGATAATAGGGAGGGACAGGTAGAGGATAATATACAATCAGGATATAGGGACGGTAGAGGATAATTAACAAGTACAGGATATAGGGACAGGTAGAGGATAATATACAACACAGGTAATAGGGACAGGTAGAGGATAATTACAATACAGGTAATAGGGACAGGTAGAGGATAATATACAACACAGGTAATAGGGACATGTAGAGGATAATATACAATACAGGTAATAGGGACAGGTAGAGGATAATATACAATACAGGTAATAGGGACAGGTAGAGGATATATACAATACAGGTAATAGGGACAGGTAGAGGATAATATACAATACCAGTGTAATAGGGACAGGTAGAGGATAATATACAATACAGGTAATAGGGACAGGTAGAGGATAATATACAATACGAGGTATAGGGACAGGTAGAGGATAATATAGAAAACAGGTAATAGGGACAGGTAGAGGATAATATACAATACAGGTAATAGGGACAGGTAGAGGATAATATAAAATACAGGTATAGGGACAGGTAGAGGATATATGCAATACAGTGACGGGACAGGTGAGGATATAGTACAATACGGTAATAGGGACGGTAGAGGATATATGCAATACAGAAGGGACAGGTAGAGGATTATACAATACAGGTAATAGGGACAGGTAGAGGATAATATGCAATAACAGGTAATAGGGACAGGTAAGGATAATATACATACAGGTAATAGGGACAGGTAGAGGATAATATACAATACAGGTAATAGGGACAGGTAGAGGATAATATACAATACAGGATATAGGGACAGGTAGAGGATAATATACAATACAGGTAATAGGGACAGGTAGAGGATAATATACAATACAGGACATAGGACAGGTAAGAGGATAATATGCAATCAGGTGACAGGGACGGTAGAGGATAATATACAATACAGGTAATAGGGAACAACTAGAGGATTAATATACAATACAGGTAATAGGGACCGGTAGAGGATAATATACCATACAGGTGACAGGGATAGGTAGAGGATAATAAAAAACAAATAAGTAATTGTGCAAAGGCTCTACAGTAGGGAAATAGGGGAGAGCATTATTTTCTTATTCCCCCCCCCCCTATCTCTAGTTGCATTTCACTTTACTGAGCGCTTGTCAGCCGCAGAGCAGAGGAGGAGCGTGAGGGGCGGGGTCAGGTAAGGTTTGGTAAATTTTGAAAGAGAAACCTAGGTTTGGATCTACATTACACTGGACAAACAGGAAAGGTTTAATCAGCTGATTCGGTTTTCATAAAATTCAAACTCAGATTTTTCTTTCTAAACTTAACGTAATGTTTCAAGCTTCAAGTATCTTTGACACTGAAAGAGGGAAATATCGTTTCTAGATTCCCACAAATATCAGACCATTTCTGGTACGGGGATAGGACATATTGCAAAAGCCAATTTCCTGGATGAAATGATTGAAATGCCACGGCGGAAGTGAAATGTCTAGCGCTGTTGGTATTTTAGAGTTTTTCAAAGTGATGAATCTGACAGTCTTGGACTTTAATTATTTGGAACTAATTGTCTCTGGGAAATAAAAGGGCATCGTGTGGTATGAATGGACACAATCCCCAGTCTCACATAGACAACATACATCATACAGTATATAGACGGAATGTTCAGCGTGCGCTTATGGCTAATTCTAAACTGCGACTCCCACAATGCAAGGTAAAAAACTATGCTCAGCGCTGTAGTGAAATGTGAAAGTAACGGTTTGATATGACTGATGTTTTTTCAGGGTAATCCAGGATGCTCAGCACTATCTTTAATAAGGAGACCCAGGGCCATAACCTGCAGATGAAAACTGGTAGCTTCTCAACAAAAACAAAAAACACACAATATTCGGAGTTAGGAGTAATCCTATCTTCCTTTCCCAGATGCTTTGAATTTCTATTTTTTACAGTATAGTTATCTTTTAAAGCCGTGATCTATAGAGAAAGAAATCCTATGGGATATTAGTCCTGTTCAGAGGCATCTTTAGAATAACCTCAATAGGTTTAGTGCCATTTTGTAATGTATAAAGGGGAAGTTGTAAGTTGACGTGTAGATACAGCAGTCACAGCATAGCCATCCCTGCAATACATGGTGAAATGTCCCCACGTTATACATTGATGTTTTGGAAAAAGCTCTCATCACAGTCTCCTACCTCCCTCTGAACATGGACAGAAAATAGTCTCGCTCAGCCAGGGTTGCTATTTGGACGCCTGGCTGTCCTGGCCATGCCCAGTTACGCACAACCCACCCCACCTAGTTATGCCCTAACCCTGCCTCCACAGCGACCCTGCCACAACCCCCATTTGCCCCCACCCACAGTGACATCACTGTGACACACACTCTCGCCTCTCCCGCTCGGGGACGGCCAAGATCTGGCAACCCTGCACTGAGCTTTATTGCCACCTAATTGCCTATATTTGCACTGATGGCCAATAAGGTCATTAAACATGTTACTTCCGGCTTCCTGCCAATCGTTCCATCAGCCTGTCAAGGATGAATATTGGGGAAATCTCCAAGCCGAGTCTGATAGGCTGGATAGAAACATGTGATATTAATATAATTTATTTCATTCTACTGTATAACCTCATTGTTCCATTAATAACTTGATTTCAATGGGATCTAACAGTATTTTGGCTTGTACGTATTCTGTTATTTACAGGCTTTCAAGGAAAAATCCATTCAAAACGTTAAGTGTAGAGATGGGCGAACTCCTAAATTTTGGTACGTTTAGAACTATAGAAGTTCAGTTAAAAGTTCAAAGTTCGATAGTTCGAAAACAAACCAATTAAGTCAAATGGGGAATATAGTTCAAAAAGTTCTAATAAGATACAGTTGAAATATCAATGGTAACTTACTTTAAATGGCTCTGGGACCTGGGAAATGGTCTGGAGAACATGTACATTAAATTTTGAGGGTTACGGAACAATAAATTCTACGGGTTACGGAACAATAAATTCGGGGTTACGGAACAATAAATTCGAGGGTTACCACCGAACAATAATTTCGAGGGTTACGACAATAACTTTGAGGTTACCGAACCATAATTCGGGGTTCGACAATAATTTGAGGGTTACCGAACAATAAATTTGGGGTTACCGAACAAAAATTCGAGGGTTACTGAACAATAATTTGAAGGGTTACCGAATTTGAGGGTTCCCGAACAATAACATTTGAGGGTTACCGAACAATAATTCGAGGGTTCCTGAACAATAAATTTGAGGGTTACCGATTTAGGGTTACCGAACAATAAATTTGAGGGTTACCGAACAATAAATTTGAGGGTTACTGAACAATAAATTGAGGGTTACCGAATTTGAGGGTTACCGAATAATAAATTTGAGGGTTACCGAACAATAAATTCGAGGGTTACCGAACAATAATTCGAGGATTACTGAACAATAATTTGAGGGTTACCGAATTTGAGGGTACCCCAATAAATTTGAAGGGTTACCGAACAATAAGTTTGAGGGTTACCGAACAATACATTTGAGGTTACGGAACAATAAATTCGAGGGTTACTGAACATAAATTCGAGGGTTACCGAATTTAAAATTCGAGGGTTACCGAAACAATAAATTTGAGGGTTACCGAACAATAAATCGAGGGTTACTGAACAATAAATTTGAGGTTACCGAACAAAAAATTTGATGTTACCAAACAATAAATTTGAGGGTTCCCGAACAAATTCAAGGGAAACCGAACAATGGGGGCGATGCAATATTTTTTTCCGATGCAGCTACCTGCCCGAGTTCCCGCGATACAAAATCCCTGTGCGAGATTTGGTACATCGCGGGATCTCTGCCAGGTAAGTGCGCCGGCTAACGCCTCCTATTCAGTGGCGTAAAGTTTCGCGCTACATGGTAGCGCAAAACTTTACTAAGGGCGGTTTGGCTCGCCTGCGCCACGCTATTTCCGGACTTCTCGGAAATGGCGCAGGCAATGCAAACTCATTGTAAAACCCACGGTAACCTGATGATACATTGGTGCGTGGGTTTTTACACTGACTTGGGCATTTTGCGCCCAATATTGCATCGCCCCCAATAAATTTGAGAGTTACTGACAATAAATTTGAGGGTTTACCGAACAATAAATTTGAGGGTTTACCGAACAATAAATTCGAAGGTTTACTGAAAATATTTGAGGGTTACCGAACAATAAATTCGAGGGTTCTGAACAATAAATTTGAGGGTTACCAAACAATAAATTTGAGGGTTACTGAACAATAAATTTGAGGGTTACCGAACAATAATTTGAGTTACGGAACAATAAATTTTGAGGGTTACCGCAATAAATTTGAGTTACTGAACAATAAATTCGAGGGTTACCGAACAATAAATTCGATGGTTACCGAACAATAAATTCGAGGGTTACTGAACAATAAATTTGAGGGTTACCGAACAATAAATTTGAGGGTTACTGAACAATAAATTTGAGGGTTACCGAATTTGGAGGTTACGAACAATAAATTTGAGGGTTACACTGAACAATAAATTTGAGGGTTACCGAACAATAAATTGAGTTACGGCCAATAAATTTGAGGGTTACGAACAATAAATTTGAGGGTTCCCGAACATAAATTCGAGGGTTACCGAAACAATAATTTTTTGAGTTACGGAACAATAAATTTGAGGGTTACCGACAATAAATTTGAGGTTTACCGAACAATAAATTCGAGGTTACCGAACAATAATTTGAGGGTTACTGAACAATTGTTTGAGGGTTACCGAACATAAATTTGAGGGTTAATGAACAATAAATTGAGGGTTACCGAACAATAAAATTTGAGTTACGGAACAATAAATTGAGGGTTACCGACAATAAATTTGAGGTTACCGACAATAAATTCGAGGGTTCCCGAACAATAATTTGAGTTACGGAACAATAAATTGAGGGTTACCGAACAATAAATTTGAGGGTTCCGACCTAACATGAGGTACGACAATAATTTGGAGGTTACCGAACAATAAATTTGAGGGTTACCGAACAATTTCAGGGTACCGAACAATAAATTCGAGGGTTACTGACAAATAAATTTCGAGGGGTTACCGAACAATAAATTCGAGGGTTACCGAACAATAAATTCGAGGGTTACCGAACAATAAGTTCGAGGTTACCGAACAATAAATTTGATGGTCCGAACATAATTGAGGGTTACCGAACAATAAATTTTAGGGTTTTACCGAACAATAAATTTGAGGGGTTACCGAAACAATAATCGAGGGTTTCGAACAATAAATTCAGGTTACCGAACAATAAATTCGAGGTTACCGAACAATAAATTCGGGGTTACTGAACAATAAATTTGAGGGTTACCGAACTAATTATTCGAGGGTACCAAACAAATTGAGGGTTACCGAACAATAAATTTGAGGGTTACCGAACAATAAATTTGAGGGTTACCGAAAATACTTTCGAGTTAATTTCGAGGTTACCGAACAATAATTCGAGGTTACCGAAACATAAATTCGAGGGTTACCGAACAATAAATTCGAGGGTTACCGAACAATAAATTGAGGGTTACCGACAATAAATTCGAGGGTTACCGAACAATAATTTGAGGGTTACCGAACAATGATTTTGAGGGTCACCGAACAATAAATTCGAGGGTTACCGAACAATAAATTTGAGGGTTACCGAACAATAAATTTGAGATATGCTTGTGAAGGTTCTCATTCATCCAGGTCATGGTATATCTGTTGTATTCAATATATCAACTGGACTTGAAATGTAGTTCTTGAAGACGTTTCGCTAGTCATCCGACTGGCTTTCTCAATTCAGAATGACTTTACAAGAATCGGTGGGCATAACCCTCAAATTTATTGTTCGGTAACCCTCGAATTTATTGTTCGGTAACCCTCGAATTTATTGTTCGGTAACCCTCGAATTTATTGTTCGGTAACCCTCGAAATTATTGTTCGGTAACCCTCAAATTTATTGTTCGGTAACCCTCAAATTTATTGTTCGGTAACCCTCAAATTTATTGTTTGGTAACCCTCGAAATTATTGTTCGGTAACCCTCAAATTTATTGTTCAGTAACCCTCGAATTTATTGTTCGGTAACCCTCGAATTTATTGTTCGGTAACCCTCGAATTTATTGTTCGATAACCCTCGAATTTATTGTTCGGTAACCCCTCAAATTTATTGTTCGGTAACCCTCAAATTTATTGTTCGGTAACCCTCAAATTTATTGTTCGGTAACCCATCAAATTTATTGTTCGGTAACCCTCGAATTTATTGTTCGGTAACCCTCGAATTTATTGTTCGGTAACCCTCGAATTTATTGTTCGGTAACCCCTCGAATTTATTGTTCAGTAACCCTCGAATTTATTGTTCGGTAACCCTCGAAATTATTGTTCGGTAACCCTCAAATTTATTGTTCGGTAACCCTCAAATTTATTGTTCGGTAACCCTCAAATTTATTGTTCGGTAACCCTCAAATTTATTGTTCGGTAACCCTCAAATTTATTGTTCCGTAACTCAAATTTATTGTTCGGTAACCCTCGAATTTATTGTTCGGTAACCCTCAAATTTATTGTTCGGTAACCCTCAAATTTATTGTTCCGTAACTCAAATTTATTGTTCGGTAACCCTCAAATTTATTGTTCATTAACCCTCAAATTTATTGTTCGGTAACCCTCAAACTAATTGTTCAGTAACCCTCAAATTTATTGTTCGGTAACCCTCGAATTTATTGTTCGGTAACCCTCAAATTTATTGTTCGGTAACCCTCAAATTTATTGTTCCGTAACTCAAATTTATTGTTCGGTAACCCTCGAATTTATTGTTCGGTAACCCTCAAATTTATTGTTCGGTAACCCTCAAATTTATTGTTCAGTAACTCTCAAATTTATTGGGGGCGATGCAATATTGGGCGCAAAATGCCCAAGTCAGTGTAAAACCCACGCAATCCAATGTATCATCAGGTTACCGTGGGTTTTACACTGAGTTTGCATTGCCTGCGCCATTTCCGAGAATGCTCGGAAATAGCGTGGCGCAGGCGATGCCAAACCGCCCTTAGTAAAGTTTTGCGCTACCATGTAGCGCGAAACTTTACGCCACTGAATAGGAGGCGTTAGCCGGCGCACTTACCTGGCAGAGATCCCGCGATGTACAAAATCTCGCACAGGGATTTTTGTATCGCGGGAACTCGGGCAGGTAAGCTGCATCGGAAAAAAATATTGCATCGCCCCCATTGTTCGGTTTCCCTTGAATTTATTGTTCGGTAACCCTCAAATTTATTGTTTGGTAACCATCAAATTTTTTGTTCGGTAACCCTCAAATTTATTGTTCAGTAACCCTCGAATTTATTGTTCGGTAACCCTCAAATTTATTGTTCGGTAACCCTCGAATTTTAAATTCGGTAACCCTCGAATTTATTGTTCAGTAACCCTCGAATTTATTGTTCCGTAACTCTCAAATGTATTGTTCGGTAACCCTCAAACTTATTGTTCGGTAACCCTCAAATTTATTGTTCGGTAACCCTCAAATTCGGTAACCCTCAAATTTATTGTTCAGTAATCCTCGAATTTATTGTTCGGTAACCCTCGAATTTATTGTTCGGTAACCCTCAAATTTATTATTCGGTAACCCTCAAATTCGGTAACCCTCAAATTTATTGTTCAGTAACCCTCAAATTTATTGTTCGGTAACCCTCAAATTTATTGTTCGGTAACCCTCAAATTTATTGTTCAGTAACCCTCGAATTTATGGTTCGGTAACCCTCAAAGTTATTGTTCGGTAACCCTCGAATTTATTGTTCGGTGGTAACCCTCGAATTTATTGTTCCGTAACCCTCGAATTTATTGTTCCGTAACCCTTAGAATTTATTGTTCCGTAACCCTCAAAATTTTATGTACATGTTCTCCAGACCATTTCCCAGGTCCCAGAGCCATTTAAAGTAAGTTACCATTGATATTTCAACTGTATCTTATTAGAACTTTTTGAACTATATTCCCCATTGACTTTAATGGGTTTGTTTTCGAACTATCGAACTTCTGAACTTTTACTGAACTTCTATAGTTCTAAAACGTACCAAAATTTAGGAAGTTCGCCCATCTCTACACTTAACGTTTGAATGGATTTTTCCTTGAAAGCCTGTAAATAACAGAATACGTACAAGCCAAAATACTGTTTAGATCCCATTGAAATCAAGATTATTAATGGAACAATGAGGTTATACAGTAGAATGAAATAAATTTATATTAATATCACATGTTTCTATCCAGCCTATCAGACTCGGCTTGGAGATTTCCCCCAATATTCATCCTTGGACAGGCTGATGGAACGATTGGGCAGGAAGCCAGGAAGTAACATGTTTAATGACCTTATTGGCCATCAGTGCAATAATAGGCAATTAGGTGGCAATAAAGCTCAGTGCAGGGTTGCCAGATCTTGGCCGTCCCCGAGCGGGAGAGGGCGAGAGTGTGATGTCACAGTGATGTCACTGTGGGTGGGGCAAATGGGGGTCTGGTGGCAGGGTCGCTGTTGGAGGCAGGGTTAGGGCATAACTAGGTGGGGTGTGGGCGTAACTGGGCATGGCCAGGACAGCCAGGCGTCCAAATAGCAACCCTGGCTGAGCGAGACTAGTTTTCTGTCCATTTCAGAGGGGAGGTAGGAGACTGTGATGAGAGCTTTTTCCAAAACATCAATGTATAACGTAGGGGACATTTCACCATGTATTGCAGGGGATGGCTATGCTGTGACCTGCTGTATCTACACGTCAACTACAACTTCCCCTTTATACATTACAAAATGGCACTAAACCTATTGAGGTTATTGCTAAAGATGCCTCTGAACAGGACTAATATCCCATAGGATTCTTTCTCTATAGATCACGGCTTTAAAAGATAACTATACTGTAAAAAATAGAAATTCAAAGCATCTGGGAAAGGAAGATAGGATTACTCCTAACTCCGAATATTGTGTGTTTTTTGTTTTTGTTGAGAAGCTACAGTTTTCATCTGCCAGGTTATGGCCCTGGGTCTTCCTATATTAAAGATAGTGCTGAAGCATCCTGGATTACCCTGAAAAAACATCAGCATATCAAACCGTTACTTTCACATTTCACTACAGCGCTGATCATAGTTTTTACCTTGCATTGTGGGAGTCGCAGTTTAGAATTAGCCAATAAGCCGCACGCTGAACATTCCGTCTATATACTGTATGATGTATGTTGTCTATTGTGAGACTGGGGATTGTGTCCATTCATACACAACGATGCCCTTTATTTCCCAGAGACAATTAGTTCCAAATAATTAAAGTCCAATGACTGTCAGATTCTATCACTTTGAAAAACTCTAAAATACCAACAGCGCTAGACATTTCACATCCGCCGTGGCATTTCAATTCATTTCATCCAGGAATTGGCTTTTGCAATATGTCCTATCCCCGTACCAGAAATGGCTGATATTTGTGGGAATCTAGAAACGATTATTTTCCCTCTTTCAGTGTCAAAGATACTTGAAGCTTGAAACATTACGTTAAGTTTAGAAAGAAAAATCTGAGTTTGAATTTATGAAAACCGAATCAGCTGATTAACCTTTCCTGGTTTGTCCAGTGTAAATGTAGATCCAAACCTAGGTTTCTCATTATCAAAATTTACCAAACCTTACCTGACCCCGCCCCTCACCGCTCCTCCTCTGCTCTGCGGCTGACAGCGCTCAGTAAAGTGCAAATGCAACTAGAGATAGGGGGGGGGGGGGAATAAGAAAATAATGCATCTCCCCTATTTCCCTACTGTAGAGCCTTTGCACAATTACCTTATTTGTTTTTTATTATCCTCTACCTATCCCTGTCACCTGTATTGTATATTATCCTCTACCTGTCCCTATTACCTGTATTGTATATTATCCTCTACCTGTCCCTATTACCTGTATTGTATATTATCCTCTACCTGTCCCTATTACCTGTATTGTTATTATCCTCTCCTTCCCTATTACCTGTATTGTATATTATCCTCTACCTGTCCCTATTACCTGTATTGTATATTATCCTCTACCTGTCCCTATTACCTGTATTGTATATTATCCTCTACCTGTCCCTATATCCTGTATTGTATATTATCCTCTACCTGTCCCTATTACCTGTATTGTATATTATCCTCTAGCTACCTGTCCCTATTACCTGTATTGTATATTATCCTTACCTGTCCCTATACCTGTATTTATATTATCCTCTACCTGTCCTATACCTGTATTGTATATTATCTTCTACTTCCCTATTACTGTATTGTATATTATCCTCTACCTGTCCCTATTACCTGTATTGTATATTATATCTCTACCTGTCCCATTACCTGTATGTTATTTACTCACCTGTCCCTATTACCTGTATTGTATATTATCTTCTACTGTCCCTATTACCTGTATTGTATATTATCCTCTAGACCTGTCCCTATTACCTGTATTGTATTATCCTCTACCTGTCCCTATTACCTGTATTGTGTTATTCCTTCTACCTGTCCCTATTACCTGTATTGTATATTATCCTCTACCTGTCCCTATTCACCCTTGTATTGTAATATTATCCGTCTACCTGTCCCTGACCTGTATGATATTATCCTCTACCTGTCCCTATTACTGTATTTTATATATCCATCCTCTACCTGTCCCTGTCACCTTGTTGTATATTATCCTCTACCTGTCCCTATATCCTGTATTGTTATATATCCTCTACCTGTCCCTATCCTGTATTGTAATTACATCCTTAAATCCTCTACCTGTCCCTATTATCTGTATTGTATATTATCCCTCTACCTGTCCCTATTACTGTATCTGTAATATTATCCTCTACTGTCCCTGTCACCTGTATTGTATATATCCTCTACTGTCCCTATTACCTGTATTGTATAGTATCCTCTCCGTCCCTACCTGTATTCCTACTGATATATCCTGTATTCGTATTGTATATTCCTCTACCTGTCCCTATTACCTGTATTGTATATTATCCTCTACCTGTCCCTATACCTGTATTGTATATTTCCTCTACCTGTCCCTATTACCTGTATGTATATTATCCTCTATACCTTTCCCTATTCACCTGTATTGTATATTATCCTCTACCTGTCCCTATTACCTGTATTATATATCCTCTATTGTCCCTATTTCCTGTAGTTGTCTATTATCCTCTACCTGTCCCTATTACCTGTATTGTATATTATCCTCTACCTGTCCCTAATCCTGAATTGATATTATCCTCTACCTGTCCCTATACCTGTATTGTATATTATCCTCTACCTGTCCCTATTACCTGTATGTAATTATCCTCTACCTGTCCCATTACCTGTATTGCATATTATCCTCTACCGTCCCTATTACCTGTATTGTATATCCTCACCGGCCCTTCTGTATTGCATATTATCCTCTACCGTCCCTATTACCGTATTGTTATATATCCTCACCTGTCCCTGTCACCTGTATTGCATATTATCCTCTACCTGTCCCTATACCTGTATTTTATATTATCCTCTACCTGTCCCTATTACCTGTATTGTATATTATCCTCTACCTGTCCCTATTACCTGTATTGTATATTATCCTCTACCTGTCCCTATACCTGTATTGTATATTATCCTCTACCTGTCCCTATTACCTGTATTGTATATTATCCTCTGACTGTCCCTATTACTGATTGTATATTATCCTACCTGTCCCTTATTACTGTATTGTATATATCCTCTACCTGTCCCTATTACCTGTATTTATATATCCTTACCTGTCCTATCCTGTATGTATATTATCCTCTACCTGTCCCTATTACCTGTATTGTATATTATCCTCTACCTGTCCCTATTACCTGTATTGTATATTATCCTCTACCTGTCCCTGTCACCTGTGTTGTATATTATCCTCTACCTGTCCCTATATCCTGTATTGTATATTATCCTCTACCTGTCCCTATATCCTGATTGTATATTATCCTCTACCTGTCCCTTTCCTATTCTGTATGTTATTATCCTCTACCTGTCCCTTACCTGTATTGTATATTATCCTCTACCTGTCCCTGTCACCTGTATTGTATATTATCTCTACCTGTCCCTATTACCTGATTGTATATTATCCTCTACCTGTCCCTAATCCTGTTTGATATTATCCTCACCTGTCCCTATTACCTGTATTGTATATTATCCTCTAGTCCCTATTACCTGTATTGTATATTATCCTCTACCTGTCCCTATTATCTGTATTGTATATTATCCTCTACTGGTCCCTATTACCTGTATTGTATATTATCCTCTACCTGTCCCTATTACCTGTATTCTATATTATCCTCTACCTGTCCCTATACCCTGTATTGTATATTATCCTCTACCTGTCCCTATATACCTGTATTGTATATTATCCTCTACCTGTCCCTATTTCTGTATTGTATATTATCCTCGTACCTGTCCCTATTACCTGTATTGTATATTATCCTCTACCTGTCCCTATTACCTGTATTCTATATTATCCTCTACCTGTCCCTATCCCGTATTGTATATTATCCTCTACCTGTCCCTATATCTGTATTGGATATTTATCTCTACCTGTCCCTATTATCTGTATTGTATATTACCTCACCTGTCCCTATTACCTGTATTGTATATTATCCTTACCTGTCCCTATTACCGGCTGGTAATTATCCTCTACCTGTCCCTTTATCTTTACCTGTCATTACTGTTGTATATTTCCTCTACCTGTCCCCTATTACCGTATTGTATATTATCCTTCTTTTTTTTTTTACCTGTCCCTATATCCTGTATTGTATTATCCTTCCTGTCCCTTATCCTGTATTGTAATTATCCTCTACCTGTCCCTATTACCATGTATTATATATTATCCTCTACCGTCCCATACTGTATTGTAATTATCCGCTACCTGTCCGTCATCTGTATGTATATTATCCTTACCTGTCCTATTACCTGTATTGTATATTATCCCATACCTGTCCCTATATCCTGTATGTATATTATCCTCTACCTGTCCCTTGACCTGTATTGTATATATCCTCTACATGTCCCTATTACCTGTATGATATATCCTCTACCTGTCCCTATTACCTGTATTGTATATTATCCTCTACCTGTCCTATTACCTGTATTGTATATTATCCTCTACCTGGCCCTTATCCTGTATTGTTATTATCCTCTACCGTCCCCTATTACTGTATTGTATATTCCTCTACCTGTCCCTATTACCTGTATTGTATATTATCCTCTACTGTCCCCTATATCCTGTATTGTATATTATCCTCTACCTGTCCCTAATCCTGTATTGTATATTATCTTCTACCTCCCTATTACCTGTATTGTATTATACTCTACCTGTCCCTATTACCTGTTGCTATTCTTATCTTTTCTCTACCTGTCCTATTACCTGTATTGTATATTATCTCTACCTGTCCCTTGACGTATTGTATTTCTCTATGCCCTATTACCTGTATGTATATTATCCTCTACCTGTCCCTATTACCTGTATTGTATATTATCCTCTACCTGTCCCTATTACCTGTATTGTATATCTATCTTCTACCTGTCCCTATTACCTGTATTGTATATTATCCTCTACCTGTCCCTATTACCTGTATTGTATATTATCCTCTACTGTCCCTGTCACCTGTATTGCATAATTATCCTCTACCTGTCCCCTATACCTGTATTTTATATTATCCTCTACCTGTCCCTTACCTGTTGTGTATATTATCCTTCACCTGGTCCTCTATATCCTGTATTGTACTATATCCTCTACCTGTCCATTACCTGTATTGTATATTCCTCTACCTGTCTCCTATTATCTGCCTACCTGTATTATTATCCTCTACCTGTCCTTACTGTTGTATTATCTCACCTGTACCTGTATTGTATATTACCTCTACCTGTCCCTATTACCTGTATTGTATATATCCTCTACTGTCCATATCCTGTATTCGTTATTATCCTCTACCGTCCCTATTCCTGTATTGTATATTATCCTCTACCTTCCCTATAAATACCTTCCTGTCATATCTCTCTACCTGTACCTATTACCTGATTGTATATTTATCCTCTACCTGTCCCTATTACCTGTATGGTATATTATGCCTTACCGTTCCCTACTTCCCTGTATTGTATATTATTCCCTAGTTGTCCCTATACCTGTATTTTGTATATTATCCTCTACCTGTCCCTATACCTGTATTGTATATTATCCTCTACCTGTCCCTATTACCTGTATTGTTATATTATCCTCTAGTTGTCCCTATTACCTGTATTGTATATTATCCTCTACCTGTCCCTGTCACCTGTATTGCATATTATCCTCTACCTGTCCCTATTACCTGTATTGTATATTATCCTCTACCTGTCCCTATATCCTGTATTGTATATTATCCTCTACCTGTCCCTATATTTTCCAGGGTACATAATTGCCACAGATTCTTGTACAAGTCATTCTGAATTGAGAAAGCCAGTCGGATGACTAGCGAAACGTCTTCAAGAACTACATTTCAAGTCCAGTTGATCTAATTGAATACAACAGATAATAAATTTGAGAGTTACCGAACAATAAATTTAAGGGTTTTTGCCGAACTGCTTCATTCGAGGTTTATTGACAAAACGCTTCATTCGAGAGGTACCGCTGAAACTGGGCATTCAAGGGTTATCGCAAATTCGACAATTATCAAAAAATATATGCGTGAGTTCGGAAAACCCGAACTACAAACTTTAAGTAAGTTCTAAAAAGTTTGAGTTTGTCCGAACTATTAAAGTTTGGGTGGAGCTCGGGATCGAGTTTGAGTTCTAACCCATACCTTGCGGTACAGTTTGTCTAATTATTTGTTTCAGTCAATGTGGGACACAAATAATTCTATTGGTCAGTGTTTACTCAGTACACTAAGGTTGCCAGTTTGCTGCTTTTTGCTCCATTGATCTTTTTGGGTTGAATATTTTTAGATTATAGGGGGCATAAATAGTTGGTTAATTCTATGTGCACTTTAAAAAATTTCATTTCTTTAATTTTATATATTAGCAATTAAAAATACATATGAAATAACTCTCTCATACATTTCAAACAAGCCTAGGATGATGTGTTTAGCTTCTCTTGATCTTAAGTTATAGCGATGATGAAAGAGTCGCACACCAAACAATATTGCAGTTGATAAGGCTTTATATCATCAAAAATGCAACGTCTGCCCACACACCAGCGACGTTTCGAGAGACACAGCTCTCTTTCTCAAGATATGGGCAGTACTAATTAAACAGTAATACAACAACATTTTATATCCCATCCCCCAGGAAATGACATCACACCAGAGCGAGACACGTATTATATCACATAGTTGCAACAGAGGTAGAATCAGGACAACGGTGGCTTTCATGGTTCAAAATATCTCACAATGCATTTAATACTGCACAGAAATGGAGACAGATTTTCCAAAAACAAAAAGAATCCCTCTTTAGGCCCCCAGGGGCCAACGTCTGTAATTTGTTAACCCACCACACCTCTTTCTTTTTAAGTCTCAGTTCCCTGTCACCTTGTCCCATGACAGGTATGACTTCCAAAACCATAAATTTCAGGTCTTCAGCAGAATGACCCAAGTCTACAAAGTGGCGGGGGACTGGAAGAGAGACTTGTTTATGGTTAATTGAGGATTTGTGCTGAGAAATCCTGGCCTTTACTTTCTGTGTGGTTTCTCCTATATATAGGAGATGACATGGGCACCACAAGACATAAATTGCATATCTCGAATTACAAGTGAAAGAACCCCTTAGCGTAAATTGCACCCCAGTTTTCAGATGCGTGAAAGTGGAACCACTTACAACTGACCGACATTGTACACAATTATAGCAAGGCACCATCCGCACCCAGGGCTGTCTGGACGTTTGTGGTGCTGCTGCATTTCCTGTATCGGATCTTAAGTTATAGGCTTGTAAAGTGACTTGTCTCTGTGTCTCTTTTACAGGCATGTGTCATCAGCTCCAACATATGTTCAATCTTTTCTGAGCTAGTTACAGACCTGCAACCATTCTTTATCCTTTCCTCGGCCTTACCTTAGAGAGAGAGAGAAAAAAAAAATGTCAGGTTTGTGGCTAGCTTTAAAAATGATTTAGAAGTTCAGGGTGGGGCTTATTATACAGCTGATGATGCTCTGTCACAGCAGTGGGCATGTGCTAACGTTAAACTTGGGGAAAGAGCAGTGATATCTCAACTCACAGTGCTAGCAGGAATACCACCCTTTATACGGCTGTAACTTTGGATAGACTGCAGCTAGAAGCATGACCCTGACATAATTTTAAAGGTAGGAGTGTGTCCTTTTTAACAAATGCTTAATGTATGAAGACCTTAGTTCCCCTTAAAATTACATTGGTTCTGTGAGATCTCATCCGATTGGATGCTGGTTGAATCCAGCCCTGCCAACATCATGCAGATTCCAAAATGACATTTTGGAATGTGTATTATGGGTAAACCTGCCTTACCGATTATAGCAAATAGGGTAAATATCGCAATGCCAAGACAATGTGTGTGCAGTCCTTTTAATACTACAGAACTCCAGTTAACACCTTGATATTTTTATTGCAATAATAGACGCCCAAATGTTTATTCCGAAATGGAAAATTAAGTAAACAGCATTAAATGTCCGAAGCCTTTATTAGTTTATTTCATTTTATATCCAGTTATAGATTGGGAATTAAACGTGTAACTACAAGGAGCCTTGCTCACTACATACGGAAGGAGGGTTGTTAAATTCCGCTAGTCTAGGCGGCAATCCTATTAACTTCCTAATATGAAACTCTCCCAATGTCATTAAAAGTTTCACTTCTATCATAATTCTCTTTAATGGCGGCGAGTTCTGAACGTCGCTAGTCAGTTCTCAAATTGCATTTCCACGCAGCATTGTGCTCTGGGTCTTAAATTACCTAATTACCATATTTATTGGTAGATTTGTTGGATAATCCCTTATGATTTTGTCGGCGTTGTCTGCGTTCTTTTGTTTACTACTTGCAAGAGATTGTACGTTAATTAAGGGTTCACACATACAAGATGCCGTTTGTCGGTTATTTTATTTTTCAAGTAAAAATTGCTTTCAGTATCCATCAAATGAAATCAATAATTAGTCAAAAATGATTGGTTACAACAAGGCCTTTTCAAAGGGGGAGATTCCGTAATTGGTGGCATCGCCAAAATAAGCAGAACGCCCATGCTACATGGTGTCGTATTGGAGTAGCCTGTGTTTTATTCTTATCTAGTGGGTCTGCACTGTTATCTTTACAGTAACGCGTACCCAATGCAAAAACTAATCAGCATGAAACTATGAAATCCAAAGGGAGCCATTAAATCTTACCCTTCTGGCTTCCCACAATGCATTTATCACTCTGCAATGGTCGCTGCTAAAGATGAACATTCTGCGTTATCGCAGAAACCTATTGAAATTCCAAAACCCAATTGATTCGGAAGTTTTGGAATTTTGGATTGAATTTTTCCAATATCCAATAGGAATGTTCAAATTTCCGATTGCAATTTTTGATTTTCTAATATTCGATTTTTTTCATCGATGAAAAGTTCAGAATTTTGAAAATCCCGATTAGCATATCACAGCCAGGTGTTAGGGACGTTATGAATGCAAGGTGTGATTACATTGAGGCTAAGAGGTGTTATTGAGTCTGCCCAAGGTAAGGTGTCAAAACAGCATTGTACATGGTGTAAGTATTTGATTATCCGAGTAAAACTCACCCAAAGTTGCAATTGCCCTCTCCAGTCTGACCCTTTCCTCAGTCTGGGAGCTGAGAGATTGAAGCATCGCAGAATCTCGGACAAGTAAGACGGAACTTTCTTTTTTACTAAATCAGCCTCTTAACCCTGAAAACCGTATGTTGTGGCAGATATTGAATAGGGATTTTTGGTGCCCATACGTGATGCTCTTTTAAGCGGTAAGACCAGGTCCCAAGCAGGCATTAAAAATTTGGCTTAAAAACAGCACATTTTCTATGCAAACATATTTTAATTTTGTAAAAGACGCTAATTTGTCTCTCCCGGAAAGTGCACAATTCTGTGTAAACAGCGCAATGTTGCAGCAAAACTATCCCATGCACGCATGTGGCTTTTAGCAATAACTCTTGGTGAATGACCCCCATAGTGTACAAAATGGCCAACCAAACCATACATTTTTACAGTATGTTGTGGTTTGGGACCGAAGAGGCAACACAAATACCAAGTATCCCACCCCTCCCGAAATTTGGGGTGGTCTCCCACACTCTCGACAGACCACTACTGTGACCACACTTACATGCATTCTCCGCCACGGAATGCCCCCTTTTCGGTCAACACTCTCTGGAACGCTACTAACCCCACCTCCATTCCGCCCAATGTTGATGTTTTCCACATCATGTCCCAGCCACACACACACACCCCCGTCCATCCGTCCATTCATCCGTCCTGCCCCCTTCTCCCCACCCTGCCTGTTCAGCATTGGAGTCATTACTGAATATGAATTTCCCTTGTCGCGATTGGTTCCCTGTACTGTAGTATATGGAGTAATGGCCGTGATTGTTAGGGTTTATAGTAGTCCCGATGATCTCCCTATTCTTTATATATACTTTATACGGGGATAACTGTGTGGAGCCACATCTTTGAAAGATGACAGATGGAGCCTTAAAGATTGGTCCAGTGTGTATCCAGCTTATTTGGTATCTTTCACCAACCTTTGTCAATCTTTTTGACCTCTGTTGACCTCTGCCTTTACTTTACAGTAAGTTTAAATAACAGTCCCTGTGGTGGGTAATTAGGTACTGCCTGTGTCTCTGCAGCCCGAGTAACATAGAAATATTGTCTCCGGTATTGCCTGTGTCTCTGCAGCCTGAGTATTATAGAAATATTATCCCTGGTACTGCCTGTGTCTCTGCAGCCTGAGTAACATAGAAATATTGTCCCTGGTACTGCCTGTGTCTCTGCAGCCTGAGTAACATAGAAATATTGTCTCTGGTACTGCTGTGCTCTGCATCCTGAGTAACCTAGAATTGTCCTGGTACTGCCTGTGTCTCTGCAGCCTGAGTAACATAGAAATATTGTCTCTGGTACTGGCCTGTGTCTCTGCAGCCTGAGTAACATAGAAATATTGTCCGGTACTGCCTTGTCTCTGCAGCCTGAGTACATAGATTTTGTCCCATGGTACTGCTGTGTCTCTGCAGCCTGATAACCTAGAAATATTGTCCCTGGTACTGCCTGTGCTCTGCTGCCTGAGTAACATAGAAATATTGTCCTCTGGTACTGGCCTTGTCTCTGCACCTGAGTAACATAGAAATTTGTCCCTGGTACTGCCCTGTGTCTCTGCAGCCGAGTACAATATTGTCTCGTACTGCCTGTGTCCTCTGCAGCCTGAGTAACATAGAAATATTGTCCCTGGTACTGCCTGTGTCTCTGCAGCCTCGATAACATAGAAATATTGTCTCTGGTACTGCCTGTGTCTCTGCAGCCTGAGTAACATAGAAATATTGTCCTCTGGTACTGCCTGTGTCCTGCAGCCTGAGTAACATAGAAATATTGTCCCTGGTACTGCCTGTGCTCTCTGCAGCCTGAGTAACATAGAATTTGTCCCTGGTACTAGCCTGTGTCTCTGCAGCCTGAGTACATAGAAATATTGTCTCTGGTACTGCCTGGTCTCCCTGTGTCTCTGCAGCCTGAGTAACATAGATATTATCTTGTGATGCCCCTGTTCTCTGCAGCCTATAACATAGAAATATTGTCCCTGGTACTGCCTGTGTCTCTGCAGGCCCGAGTAACATAGAAATATGTCTCTGGTACTAGCCTGTGTTCTCTGTAGCCTGAGTAACATAGAAATATTGTCCCTGGTACTGCCTGTGTCTCTGTAGCCTGAGTAACATAGAAATATTGTCTCTGGTACTGCCTGTGTCTCTGCAGCCTGAGTAACATAGAATATTTGTCTCTGGTACTGCCTGTGTCTCTGCAGCCTGAGTAACATAGAAATATTGTCTCTGGTATTTGCCTGTGGTCTCTGCAGCCTGAGTAACATAGAAATATTGTCTCTGGTACTGCCTGTGTCTCTGCAGCCTGAGTACATAGAAATATTGTCCCTGGTACTGCCTGTGTCTCTGTAGCCTGAGTAACATAGAAATATTGTCCCTGGTACTGCCTTGTCTCTGCGCCCTGAGTAACATAGAAATATGTCCTGTACTGCCTGTTCCTGCAGCTGAGTACATAGAAATATTGTCTCTGGTACTGCCTGTGTCTCTGTAGCCTGAGTAACATAGAAATATTGTCCCTGGTTACCTGCCTGTGTCTCTGCAGCCTGGTAACATAGAAATATTGTCCCTGGTACTGCCTGTGTCTCTGCAGCCTGAGTAACATAGAAATATTGTCCCTGGTACTGATGTGTCTCTCAGCCTGAGTAACATAGAAATATTGTCTCTGGTACTGCCTGTGTCTCTGCAGCCTGAGTAACATAGAAATATTGTCCTCTGTAACTGCCTGTGTCTCTGTAGCCTGAGTAACATAGAAATATTGTCTCTGGTACTGCCTGTGTCTCTGCAGCCTGAGTAACATAGAAATATTGTCTCTGGTACTGCCTGTGTCTCTGCAGCCTGAGTAATCTAGAAATATTGTCTCTGGTACTGCCTGTGTCTCTGCAGCCTGAGTAACATAAAATATTGTCTCTGGTACTGCCTGTGTCCTCTGCAGCCTGAGTAACATAGAAATATTGTCTCTGGTACTGCCTTTCTCTGCAGCCTGAGTAACATAGAAATATTGTCTCTGGTACTGCCTGTGTCTCTGCAGCCTGAGTAACATAGAAATATTGTCTCTGGTACTGCCTGTGTCTCTGTGCCTGAGTAACATGAGAATATTGTCCCTGGTACTGCCTGTGTCTCTGTAGCCTGAGTACATAGAAATATTGTCCCGGTACTGCCTGTGTCCTGCAGCCTGAGTACATAGAAATATTGTCTCTGGTACTGCCTGTGTCTCTGCAGCCTAGTACCATAGAAATATTGTCCCTGGTACTGCCTGTGTCTCTGCAGCCTGAGTAACATAGAATTTGTCTCTGGTACCTGCCTGTGTCTCTGCAGCCTGGTAACATAGAAAATTGTCCTCTGGTACTGCCTGTGTCTCTGCAGCCTGAGTAACGTAGAAATATTGGCTCTGGTACTGCCTGTGTCTCTGCAGCCTGAGTAACATAGAAATATTGTCTCTGGTACTGCCTGTGTCTCTGTAGCCCGATTAACATAGAAATATTGTCTCTGTACTGCCTGTGTCTCTGCAGCCTGAGTACTAGAATATTGTCTCTGGTACTGCCTGTGTCTCTGCAGCCTGAGTAACATAGAAATATTGTTCTCTGTACTGCCTGTGTCTCTGTAGCCCGATTACATGAAATATTTCTCTGATACTGCCTGTGTCTCTGCAGCCTGAGTAACATAGAAATATTGTCTCTGGTACTGCCTGTGTCTCTGCAGCCCGAGTAACATAGAAATATTGTCTCTGGTACTGCCTGTGTCTCTGCAGCCTGAGTAACATAGAAATATTGTCCCTGGTACTGCCTGTGTCTCTGTAGCCTGAGTAACATAGATATTGTCCCTGGTACTGCCTGTGTCTCTGCAGCCTGAGTAAACATAGAAATATTGTCTCTGGTACTGCCTGTGTCTCTGCAGCCTGAGTAACATAGAAATATTGTCTCTGGTACTGCCTGTGTCTCTGCAGCCTGAGTAACTAAGAAATATTGTCCCGGTACTGCCTGTGTCTCTGCAGCCTAAGTAACATGAATATTGTCCCCTGGTACTGATGTGTTCTCTGCAGCCCGAGTAACATAGAAATATTGTCTCCGTGTACTGCCTGTGTCTCTTGCAGCCGGTAACATAGAAATATTGTCTCTGGTACTGCCTGTGTCTCTGTAGCCCGAGTAACATAGAATATTGTCTCTGGTACTGACTGTGTCCTGCAGCCGAGTAACATAGAAATATTGTCTCCGGTACTGCCTGTGTCTCTGCAGCCTGAGTAACATAGAAAATATTGTCCTGGTACTGCCGTGTGTCTCTGCAGCCTGAGTAACATGAAATATTGTCTCTGGTACTGCCTGTGTCTCTGCAGCCTGAGTAACAGAAATATTGTCCTGGTACTGCCTGTGTCTCTGCACCTGAGTAACATAGAAATATTGTCCCTCTGGTACTGCCTGTGTCTCTGTCAGCCTGAGTACATAGAAATTTGTCCTGGTACTGCCTGTGTCTCTGCGCCTGAGTAACATAGAAATATTGTCTCTGATACTGCCTGTGTCTCTTGCAGCCCACTGTAACATAGAAATATTGTCTCTGGTACTGCCTGTGCTCTGAGCTGAGTACACTAGAAATATTGTCCCTGTATGCCTGTGTCTCTGCAGCCTGAGTAACATGAAATATTGTTCCGGTACTTGCCTGTGTCTCTGCACCTGAGTAACTGAAATATTGTCCTCTGGTACTGCCTGTGTCTCTGCAGCCTGAGTAACATAGAAATATTGTCCTGGTACTGCTGTGTCTCTGCAGCCTAGTAACATAGAAATATTGTCTCTTTACTGCCTGTGTCTCTGCAGCCTGAGTAACATAGAAATATTGTCTCTGGTACGGCCTGTGTCTCTGCAGCCTGAGTACATAGAAATATTGTCCTGGTACTGCCTGTGTCTCTGCAGCCTGAAACATAGAAATATTGTCCCTGGTACTGCCTGTGTCTCTGCAGCCTGAGTAACATAGAAATATTGTCCCTGGTACGTGCCTGTGTCTCTGCAGCCTGAGTAACTAGAAATATTGTCCTGGTACTGCCTGTGTCTCTGCAGCCTGAGTAACATAGAAATATTGTCCCGTCTTGCCTGTGTCTCTGCAGCCTGAGTAACTAAATATTGTCTCTGGTCACTGCCTGTGTCTCTGCAGCCTGAGTAACTAGAAATATTGTCTCTGGTACTGCCTGTGTCTCTGCAGCCTGAGTACACATAGAAATATTGTCTCTGGTACTGCCTGTGTCTCTGCAGCCTGAGTAACATAGAAATATTGTCTCTGGTACTGCCTGTGTCTCTGAGCCTGAGTAACATAGAAATATTGTCCTGGTACTGCCTGTTTCTCTGCAGCCTGAGTAACATAGAAATATTGTCCCTGGTACTGCCTGTGTCTCTGCGCCTGAGTAACATAAAATATTGTCCTGGTACTGCTGTGTCTCTGCAGCCGAGTAACATAGAAATATTGTCTCCGTATGCCTTGTCTCTGCAGCCTAGTAACTAGAAATATTGTCCCTGGTACTGCCTGTGTCTCTGCAGCCTGAGTAACATAGAAAATATTGTCTCTGGTACTGCCTGTGTCCTCTTAGCCTGAGTACCATAGAAATATTGTCTCTGGTACTGCCTGTGTCTCTGCAGCCTGAGTAACATAGAAAATTGTCCCTGGTACTGCCTGGGTCTCTGTAGCCTGAGTACATAGAAATATTGTCCCTGGTACTGCCTGTGTCTCTGCAGCCTGAGTAACATAGAAATATTGTCTCTGGTACTGCCTGTGTCTCTGCAGCCTGAGTAACATAGAAATATTGTCTCTGGTACTGCCTGTGTCTCTGCAGCCTGAGTAACATAGAAATATTGTCCCTGGTACTGCCTGTGTCTCTGTAGCCTGAGTAACATAGAAATATTGTCCCTGGTACTGCCTGTGTCTCTGCAGCCTGAGTAACATAGAAATATTGTCCCTGGTACTGAATGTGTCTCTGCAGCCCGAGTAACATAGAAATATTGTCTCCGGTACTGCCTGTGTCTCTGCAGCCTGAGTAACATAGAAATATTGTCTCTGGTACTGCCTGTGTCTCTGTAGCCCGAGTAACATAGAAATATTGTCTCTGGTACTGATGTGTTCTCTGCAGCCCGAGTAACATAGAAATATTGTCTCCGGTCTGCCTGTGTCTCTGCAGCCTGAGTACATAGAAATTGTCCCTGGTACTGCCTGTGTCTCTGCAGCCTGAGTAACATAGAATATTGTCTCTGGTACTGCCTGTGTCTCTGCAGCCTGAGTAACATAGAATATTGTCCCTGGTACTGCCTGTGTCTCTGCAGCCTGAGTAACATAGAAATATTGTCTCCGGTATTGCCTGTGTCTCTGTAGCCTGAGTAACATAGAAATATTGTCTCTGGTACGGCCTGTGTCTCTGCAGCCTGAGTATCATAGAAATATTGTCTCTGGTACTGCCTGTGTCTCTGCAGCCTGAGTAACATAGAAATATTGTCCCTGGTACTGCCTGTTCTCTGTAGCCCGAGTAACATAGAATATTTGTCTCTGGTACTGCCTGTGTCTCTGCAGCCTGAGTAACAGAAATATTGTCTCTGGTACTGCCTGTGTCTCTGCAGCCTGAGTAACATAGAAATATTGTCCCTGGTACTGCCTGTGTCTCTGCAGCCTGAGTAACATAGAAATATTGTCTCTGGTACTGCCTGTGTCTCTGTAGCCCGAGTGACATAGAAATATTGTCTCTGGTACTGAATGTGTCTCTGCAGCCCGAGTAACATAGAAATATTGTCTCCGGTACTGCCTGTGTCTCTGGCAGCCTGAGTAACATAGAAATATTGTCCCTGGTACTGCCTGTGTCTCTGCAGCCTGAGTAACATAGAAATATTGTCTCTGGTACTGCCTGTGTCTCTGCAGCCTGAGTAACATAGAAATATTGTCCCTGGTACTGCCTGTGTCTCTGCAGCCTGAGTAACATGAAAATATTGTCTCTGGTACTGCCTGTTCTCTCTGCAGCCTGAGTAACATAGAAATATTGTCCTCGGTACTGCCTTGTGTCTCTGCAGCCTGAGTAACATAGAAATATTGTCTCTGATACTGCCTGTGTCTCTGCAGCCTGAGTAACATAGAAATATTGTCTCTGGTACTGCCTGTGTCTCTGTAGCCTGAGTAACATAGAAATATTGTCCCTGGTACTGCGGTGTCTCGGCAGCCTGAGTAATATAGAAATATTGTCCCTGGTACTGGCCTGTGTCTCTGCAGCCTGAGTAACATAGAAATATTGTCTCTGGTACTGCCTGTGTCTCTGCAGCCTGAGTAACATAGAAATATTGTCTCGGTATTGCCTGTGTCTCTGAGCCTGAGTAACATAGAATATTGTCTCTGGTACTGCCTGTGTCTCTGCAGCCTGAGTATCATAGAAATATTGTCTCTGGTACTGCCTGTGTCTCTGCAGCCTGAGTAACATGAATATTGTCCCTGGTACTGCCTGTGTCTCTGTAGCCCGAGTAACTAGAAATATTGTCTCTGGTACTGCCTGTGTCTCTGCTGCAGCCTGAGAACAGAAATATTGTCTCTGGTACTGCCTGTGTCTCTGCAGCCTGAGTAACATAGAAATATTGTCTCTGGTACTGCCTGTGTCTCTGTAGCCTGAGTAACATAGAAATATTGTCCCTGGTACTGCCTGTGTCTCTGCAGCCTGAGTAACATAGAAATATTGTCTCTGGTACTGCCTGTGTCTCTGTAGCCCGAGTAATGAATATTGTCCTCTGGTACTGATGTGTCCTGCAGCCCGAGTAACATAGAAATATTGTCTCCGGTACTGCCTGTGTCTCTGCAGCCTGAGTAACATAGAAAAATTGTCCCTGGTACTGCCTGTGTCTCTGCGGCCTGAGTAACTAGAAATATTGTCTCTGGTACTGCCTTGTCTCTGCAGCCTGAGTAACATAGAATATTGTCCCTGGTACTGCGCCTGTGTCTCTGCAGCCTGAGTAACATAGAATATTGTCTCTGATACTGCCTGTGTCTCTGCAGCCTGAGTAACATAGAAATATTGTCTCTGGTACTGCCTGTGTCTCTGCAGCCTGAGTAACATAGAAATATTGTCTCTGGTACTGCCTGTGTCTCTGTAGCCTGAGTAACATAGAAATATTGTCCCTGGTACTGCCTGTGTCTCTGCAGCCTGAGTAACATAATTTGTCCCTGGTACTGCCTGTGTCTCTGCAGCCTGAGTACATAGAATATTGTCTCTGGACTGCCTGTGTCTCTGCAGCCTGAGTAACATAGAAATATTGTCCTGTACTGCCTGTGTCTCTGCAGCCTGAGTAACATAGAAATATGTCTCTGTACTGCCTTTGTCTCTGCACCTGAGTAACATAGAAATATTGTCTCTGGTACTGCCTGTGTCTCTGTAGCCTGAGTAACATAGAATATTGCCCTGGTACTGCTGTGTCCTCTGCAGCCTGAGTAACATGAAATATTGTCCCTGGTACTGCCTGTGTCTCTGCAGCCTGAGTAACATAGAAATATTGTCCCTGGTACTGCCTGTGTCTCTGCAGCCTGAGTAACATAGAAATATTGTCCCTGGTACTGCCTGTGTCTCTGCAGCCTGAGTAACATAGAAATATTGTCCCTGGTACTGCCTGTGTCTCTGCCCTAGTACACGTAGAAATATTGTCTCTGGTACTGCCTGTGTCTCTGCAGCCTGATTACGTAGAATATTGTCTCTGGTACTGCCTGTGTCTCTGCAGCCTGAGTAACATAGAAATATTGTCTCTGGTACTCGGTGGCTCTGCAGCCTGAGTAACATAGAAAATTTTCTCTGGTACTGCCTGTGTCTCTGAGCCTGAGTAACATAGAAATATTGTCCCTGGTACTGCCTGTGTCTCTGCAGCCTGAGTAACATAGAAATATTGTCCTGTTACGGCCTGTGTCTCTGCACGCCTGAGTAACATAGAAATATTGTCCCTGGTACTGCCTGTGTCTCTGCAGCCCGAGTAACATAGAAATATTGTCTCTGGTACTACCTGTGTCTCTGTAGCCCGAGTAACATAGAAATATTGTCCCTGGTACTGCCTGTGTCTCTGCAGCCTGATACATAGAAAATATGTCCCTGGTACTGCCTGTGTCTCTGCAGCCCGAGTAACATAGAAATATTGTCTCCGGTATTGCCTGTGTCTCTGCAGCCTGAGTAACAGAAATATTGTCTCTGGTACTGCCTGTGTCTCTGTAGCCTGAGTATCATAGAAATATTGTCTCTGGTACTGCCTGTGTCTCTGCAGCCTGAGTAACATAGAAATATTGTCCCTGGTACTGCCTGTGTCTCTGCAGCCTGAGTAACAGAAATATTGTCTCTGGTACTGCCTGTGTCTCTGTAGCCTGAGTAACATAGAAATATTGTCTCCGGTACTGCCTGTGTCTCTGCAGCCTGAGTAACGTAGAAATATTGTCCCTGGTACTGCCTGTGTCTCTGCAGCCTGAGTAACATAGAAATATTGTCTCCGGTATTGCCTTGTCCTCTGTACCTGAGTACAAGAATATGTCTCTGGTACTCCTGTGCTCTTGCAGCCTGAGTACATAGAAATATTGTCTCTGGTACTGCCTGTGTCTCTGCAGCCTGAGTACATAGAAATATTGTCCCTGGTACTGCCTGTGTCTCTGTAGCCCGAGTAACATAGAATATTGTCTCTGGGTACTTGCCTGTGTCTCTGCAGCCTGAGTAACATAGAATATTGTCTCTGGTACTGCCTGTGTCTCTGCAGCCTGAGTACAGAATATTGTCCCTGGTACTGCCTGTGTCTCTGCAGCCTGAGTAACATAGAAATATTGTCCCTGGTACTGCCTGTGTCTCTGCAGCCTGAGTAACATAGAAATATTGTCTCCGGTATTGCCTGTGTCTCTGCAGCCTGAGTAACGTAGAAATATTGTCCCTGGTACTGCCTGTGTCTCTGCAGCCTGAGTAACATAGAAATATTGTCTCTGGTACTGCCTGTGTCTCTGCAGCCCGAGTAACATAGAAATATTGTCTCTGGTACTGCCTGTGTCTCTGCAGCCTGAGTATTATAGAAATATTATCCCTGGTACTGCCTGTGTCTCTGCAGCCCGAGTACATAGATATTGTCTCTGGTACACTGTGTCTCTGTAGCCCGAGTAACATAGAAATATTGTCCCTGGTACTGCCTGTGTCTCTGCAGCCTGAGTAACATAGAAATATTGTCTCTGGTATTGCCTGTGTCTCTGCAGCCTGAGTAACATAGAAATATTGTCTCTGGTACTGCCTGTGTCTCTGCAGCCTGAGTAATAGAAATATTTCCTTGTACTGCCTGTGTCTCTGCAGCCCGAGTAACATAGAAATATTGTCTCTGGTACTACCTGTGTCTCTGTAGCCTGAGTAACAGAAATATTGTCTCTGGTACTGCCTGTGTCTCTGCAGCCCGAGTAACATAGAAATATTGTCTCTGGTACTGCCTGTGTCTCTGTAGCCCGAGTAACATAGAAATATTGTCTCTGGTACTGCCTGTGTCTCTGTAGCCCGAGTAACATAGAAATATTGTCCTGGTACTGCCTCGTGTCTCTGAAGCCCGAGTAACTAGAAATATGTCTCTGTACCGGTACTGCCTGTGTCTCTGCAGCCTGAGTAACATAGAATATTGTCCCTGGTACTGCCTGTGTCTCTGCAGCCTGATAACATAGAAATATTGTCCCTGGTACTGCCTGTGTCCTCTGCAGCCTGAGTAACATAGAAATATTGTCCCTGGTACTGCCTGTGTCTCTGCAGCCCGAGTAACTAGAAATATGTCTCTGGTACTGCCTGTGTCTCTGCAGCCGCTGAGTAACATAGAAATATTGTCTCTGGTACTACCTGTGTCCTGTAGCCTGATACAGAAATATTGTCTCTGGTACTGCCTGTGTCTCTGCAGCCCGAGTAACATAGAAATATTGTCCCGGTACTGCCTGTGTCTCTGCAGCCCGAGTAACATAGAATATTGTCCTCTGTGTACTGCCTGTGTCTCTGTAGCCGGAGTAACATGAGAATTTGTCTCTGGTACTGCCTGTGTCTCTGAGCCCGAGTAACATAGAAATATTGTCTCTGGTACTGCCTGTGTCTCTGTAGCCCGAGTAACATAGAAATATTGTCTCGTACTCGCCTGTGTCTCTGCAGCCTGAGTAACATAGAATATTGTCCTCTGGTACTGCCTGTGTCTCTGCAGCCTGAGTAATAGAAATATTGTCTCTGGTACTGCTGTGTCTCTGCAGCCTGGTAACATAGAAATATTGTCTCTAGTACTGCCTGTGTCTCTGCAGCCTGAGTAACATGAAATATTGTCCCTGGTACTGCCTGTGTCTCTGCGCCCAGTAACATAGAAATATTGTCTCTGGTATGCCCTGTGTCTCTGCGCCTGAGTAACATAGAAATATTGTCTCTGGTACTGCCTGTGTCTCTGCAGCCTGAGTAACATAGAAATATGTCTCTGGTACTGCCTGTGTCTCTGCACGCCTGAGTAACATAGACATATTGTCTCTGGTACTGCCTGTGTCTCCCTGCAACCTGAGTAACATAGAAATATTGTCTCTGGTACTGCCTGTGTCTCTGCCCTGAGTAACAAGAAATATTTTCTCTGGTACTGCCTGTGTCTCTGCAGCCTGAGTATAATAGAATATTGTCTCTGGTACTGCCTGTGTCTCTGCAGCCTGAGTAACATAGAAATATTGTCTCTAGTACTGCCTGTGTCTCGGCAGCCTGAGTAACATAGAAATATTGTCTCTGGTACTGCCTGTGTCTCTGCAGCCTGAGTAACAGAAATATTGTCTCTGGTACTGCCTGTGTCTCTGCAGCCTGAGTAACATAGAAATATTGTCCCTGGTACTGAATGTGTCTCTGCAGCCTGAGTAACATAGAAATATTTTCTCTGGTACTGCCTGTGTCTCTGCAGCCTGATTAACATAGAAATATTGTCTCTGGTACTGCCTGTGTCTCTGCAGCCTGAGTAACGTAGAAATATTGTCCCTGGTACTGCCTGTGTCTCTGTAGCCCGAGTAACATAGAAATATTGTCTCTGGTACTGCCTGTGTCTCTGCAGCCTGTTAACATAGAAATATTGTCTCTAGTACTGCTGTGTCTCTGTAGCCTGAGTAACAGAAATATTGTCCTCGGTACTGCCTGTGTCTCTGCAGCTGAGTACATAGAAATATGTCCTGGTACTGCCTGTGTCTCTGCAGCCTGAGTAACATAGAAATATTGTCTCTGGTACTGCCTGTGTCTCTGTAGCCTGAGTAACATAGAAATATTGTCTCTGGTACTGCCTGTGTCTCTGCAGCCTGAGTAACATAGAATATTGTCTCTGGTACTGCCTGTGTCTCGTCAGCCTGAGTACACTAGAAATATTATCCCTGGTACTGCCTGTGTCTCTGCAGCCTGAGTAACGTAGAAATATTGTCCCTGGTACTGCCTGTGTCCTCTGCAGCCTGAGTAACTGTAGAATATTGTCTCTGGTACTGCCTGTTTGTCTCTGCAGCCTGAGTACGTAGAATATTGTCCCTGGTACTGCCTGTGTCTCTCTGCAGCCTGAGTAACGTAAATATTGTCTCTGGTACTGCCTTGTGTCTCTGCAGCCTGAGTAACGTAGAAATATTGTCTCTGGTACTGCCTGTGTCTCTGCAGCCTGAGTAACGTAGAAATATTGTCTCTGGTACTGCCTGTGTCTCTGCAGCCTGAGTAACATAGAATATTGTCTCTGGTACTGCCTGTGTCTCTCTGCAGCCTGATAACGAACACATCATATACACAGCATATATGATGTGTATATGGTGTGTATATGCTGTGTATATGATGTGTATAGGCTGTGTATATGGTGTGTATATGCAGTGTATATGATGTGTACATGATGTATATACTGTGTATATGATGTGTACATGATGTATATACTGTGTATATGATGTGTGTATGGTGTTTATAGGATGTATATATTATGTATATATGATGTTTATAGGCTGTGTATATGATATGTATATGATGTGTAAATAATGTGTATATGCTGAGTATATGCTGTGTATATGATGTTTATAGCCTGTGTATATGATGTCTATTTGATGTGTATATGCTGTGTATATGCTGTGTATAGGCTGTGTATATGCTGTGTATATGCTGTTTGTATGATGTGTATAGGCTGTGTATATGAGATGTATATGCTATATATAAGATTGTAACCTCTTCAAGGGATCTCATTCCTAATGTGTTAAGATTTGTTGCACTTATATCAATTTATACATAATTTATAGATATGCTTTCTTAACCGATATATGCAATTGTATTTAAGTAATTTTTTAAAATCTGTATAATGGCTTGCACTTATACCCTTGTTTGTATTCTCTGTATTGTTATAATGTACAGCACTGTGTACCCAAGTGGCGCTATATAAATAAACATATACATACATACTGTATAATCTGTATTGTTATAATGTACAGCGCTGTGTACCCAAGGGGACTACGTAAAAACCGGAACAGTCGCCGGAACCGGAACAGAAAATGAACAGCGCC
>CM033474.1:270882333-271067202 GCA_019447015.1 Hymenochirus boettgeri
AAGTGGCGCTAATATAAATTAAACTATACATACTTTCGTAAATCTGTATTGTTATACATGTATACAGCGCTGTTACCCAAGTTGGCGCTATATAAATGTCAACATATAGTACATACTGTATAATTGTATTGTTTAGAAAATGTACAGCGCGGTAGTCCCCAAGTGGCATGCATATAAAATAAACATATACATCATAGTGATAATCGTACTGTTTAAATGTACAGCGCTGGTCCCCAATTGCCTATACAATAAACATATACTACATACATACTTATAATCTGTATTGTTATAATGTCAGCGCTGTTGTACCCTAGTGGCCGCTATATAAAAACATATAATACATACTGTATAATCTGTATTGTTAAATGTACAGCGCTGTGTCCCAAGTGGCGCTTATATAAATAAACATATACATCATACTGTATAATCTGTATTGTTATAATGTACAGCGCTGTGTACCCAAGTGCGCTATATAAATAAACATATACATACATACTGTATAATCTTATTGTTATAATGTTACAGCGTGTGTCCCAAGTGGCTATATATAATAAACATTATCATATACTGTATAATCTGTATTGTTATAATGAACAGCGTTGTGTACCCCAGTGGCGCTATATAAATGAAACTATACATACATACTGTATAATCTGTATTGTTTAATGTACGCGCTGTGTCCCAAGTGGCGCTATATAATAAAAACATATACATACATACTGTATAATCTGTATTGTTATAATGACAGGCGCTGTGACCCAGTGGTCTATATAATAAACATATACAACATACTGTATAATCTGTATTGTTTATAAATGTACAGCGCTTGTGTACCAAGTGGCGCTATATAAATAACATATACATACATACTGTATAATCTGTATTGTTATAAGTACGCGCGTGTACCCAAGTGGCGCTATAATAAATAAACATATACATACATAGCTGTAATCTGTATTGTTAAAATGTACAGGCTGCGTCCCCAATGAGCGCATATAAATAAACATATACTACATACTGTATATCTGTATTGTTATAATGTACAGCGCTGCGTACCCAAGTGGCCTATATAAATAACATATACATACATACTGTATATCTGTATTTTTATAATGTACAGCGCTGTGTACCCAAGTGGCGCTATAAAATAAACATATACGATACATTATTAAATCTGTATTGTATAATGTACAGCGCTGTATACCCAAGTGGCGCTATAAATAAAACATATACATACATACTGTATAATCTGTATGTTATATGTACCGCTGTGTCCCAAGTGGCGCTATAAAATAAACATATACATACATACTGTATACTCTGTATTGTTATAACTGTCAGCGCTGTGTTCCCAAGTGGTCGCTATTAAATAAACATATACATACATACTGTAATCTGTATTGTATAATAGTACAGCGCTGCGTCCCAAGTGGCGCTATATAATAACATATACATACGTACTGTATATCTGTATTGTTTAGATGTACAGCGCTGCTGTGTACCCAAGTGGCCTATATAATAAACATTACATACATACTGTATATCTGTATTGTTATAATGTACAGCGCTGTGTACCCAAGTGGCGCTATATACTAAACACACTAATACATCGTATAATCTGTATTGTTATAATGTACGGCGCTGTGTCCCAAGTGCGCTATATAAATAAACATATACATAATACTGATAATCTGTATTGTTATAATGTACAGCGCTGGGTTCCCAAGTGGCGCTATATAAATAAAAACATATCATACATACTGTTAATCGTTATTGTTATATGTACAGCGCTGCGTCCCCAAGTGGCGCTATATAAATAAACATATACATAACTACTGTATGATATGTTATTGTTATAAGTGTACAGCGCTGTGTACCCAAGTGGCGCTATATAAATATAAACATATAAATACATACTGTATAATCTGTATTGTTATAATATACTGCGCTGTGTACCAAGTGCGTAATAAATAAACATATACATACATACTGTATAATCTGTTATTGTATAATGTACAGCGCTGTGTCCCCAAGTGGTGCTATATAAATAACATTACAACATACTTATAATCTGTATTGTTATAATGTAACAGCGCTGTGTCCCCAAGTGCGCTATATAAAAAACGATATTACATACTTTATGAATCGTATTGTTTTATAAGTACAGCGCTTGTATAACCCAAGTGGCGCTATATAAATAACATATACATACATACGATACATCTGTATTGGTTATAATGTACAGCGCTGTGTCCCAAGTGGCGCTAATATAAAACATATACATACATACTGTATAATCTGTATTGTTTATAATGTAGCGCTGTGTACCAAGTGGCGCTATATAAAATAACATATACATACATACTGTATAATCTGTATTGTTATAATTGTACAGCGCTGTGTCCCCAAGTGGCGCTATATAAATAAAACATACATACATACGTATAATCTGTATTGTTATAATGTACAGCGCTGTGTCCCAAGTGGCGCTATATAAAATAAACACATACATACATACTGTATAATCGTATTGTTATAATGTACAGAGCGTGTGTACCCAAGTGGCGCTATATAATAACATATACATACATACTGTATAATCTGTATTTGTTATAATGTACAGCGCTTGGGTCCCAAGTGGCGTATATAAAAAAACAATAATCATACTGTATAATTTCGTATTGTTATAATGTACAGCGCTGTGTACCCAAGTGGCGCTATATAAATAAACATATACATACATACTGTATAATCTGTATTGTTATAATGTACAGAGCTGGTTACCCAAGTGCGCTATATAAATAAACATATACATACATACTGTATAATCTTGTATGTGTTATATAATGTACAGCGCGTGTGTACCCAAGTGGGCTATAAAATAAACATATACATACCATACTGTATAATCTGTATGTTATAATGTACAGCGCTGTGTACAAGTGGCGCTATATAATAACATATACATACATACTGTATAATCTGTATTGTTTATAATGTCAGCGCTGTGTCCCCAAGTGGCGCTATATAAATAAACATATACATACAATACTGTATAATCTGTATTGTATTAATGTACAGCGCTGTGTACCCAAGTGGCGCTATATAAATAAACATATGACATACATACTGTATAATCTGTATTTTTATAATGTACAGCGCTGTAGTCAAGTGCGCTATATAAAAACATATACTAATAAGGTATAATCTGTTTGTTATAATGTACAGCCTGTGTCCCAAGTGGCGCTATATAAATAAACATATACATACATACGTATAATCTGTATTGTTATAATGTACAGGCTGGTACCCAATGTGCTATAATAAATAAACATCATCGTACATACTGTATGATTGTATTGTTATAATGTACAGCGCTGTGTCCCCAAGTGGCGCTATATAAATAAACATATACATACATACTGTATAATCTGTATTGTTATAATGTACAGCGCTGGTACCCAAGTGGGCTATAAATAAACATACATACATACTTGTATAATCTGTAGTTTATAATGTACAGCGCTGTGTCCCAAGTGGCGCTTATAAATAACATATACATACATACTGTATAATCTGATTGTTATGATGTACAGCGCGTGTGTCCCAAGTGGCGCTTAATAAATAACATATACATACATACTGTATAATCTGTATTGTTATAATGTACAGCGCTGCGTCCACCGTGGCGCTATATAAATAAACAATACATCACATACTGTATAATCTGTATTGTTATAATGTACAGCGCTGTGTCCCAGTGGTGCTATTAAATAAACATATACATACATACGTTAAATCTGTATTGTTATAAGACAGCGCTGTGTACCCAAGTGGCGCTATATAAATAAACATATACATAATACTGTATACATCTGTATTGTATAATGTACAGCGCTGTGTCCAAGTGGGCGCTATATAAATAAACATATACTACTACTTGTATAATCTGTATTGTTATAATGTACAGCGCTGTTCCCAAGTGGCGCTATATAAATAAACATATACTACATAGTAGAATCTGTATTGTTTAAAGTTACAGCGCTGTGGTCCCCAAGTGCGCTATATAAAGAAAACATATACATACATACTGTATAATCTGATTGTTATAATGTACAGCGCTGTGTACCGTGGCGCTATATAAATAAACAATATACTACATACGTATATCTGTATGTTATAATGTACAGCGCTGTGTACCCAGTGGCGCTATATAATAAACATTACATACATATGTATAATCTGTATTGTTATAATGTACAGCGCTGTGTACCCAAGTGTGCGCTATATAAATAACATATACTACATACTGTATAATCTGTATTGTTATAATGTACACGCGTGTCCAAGTGGCGCTATTATAAATAAACCTACACATACACTACAGTTCTCCGTAAATACAATCTGTATTGCTGTTATAATGTACAGCTGTGTCCCAAGTGGCCTATTAAATAACATATACATACATACTGTATTATATCTGTATTGTTATAATTCAGGCTATTCCTAAGATGGCCCAGGGCGTATTAAATAAACTTACTACTACGTTATCTGTATTGTTATAATGTACAGCGCTGTGTACCCAAGTGGCGCTATATAAATAAACATATCATACATACTGTATATCTGTATGTTATAATGTACAGGGCTGTGTACCCAGTGGCGCTATTAAATAAACATATCCATACATACTGTTATAATCTGTATTGTATAATGTACAGGGCTGTGTAACCCAAGTGGCGTTATATAAATAAACATATACATACATACTGTATGATCTGTATTGTTATAATGTACGCTGTGTACCCAAGTGGCGCTATATAAATAAACATATACATACATACTGTAAATCTGTATTGTTATAATGTACAGCGCGTGCTACCAAGTGGGCTATATATAATAAACATATAAATACATACTGTATAATCTGTATTGTTATAATGTCAGCGCTGTGTACCCAAGTGGCGCTATATAAATAAATATACATACATACTGTATATCTGCGATTGTATAAGTATACAGCGCGCTTGTTACCCAAGTGCGCTATATAAATAACATATACATAACATACTGTATAATCTGTATTGTATAATGTACAGCGCTGTGTACCCTAGTGGCGCTATATAAATAAACATATACATACATACTGTATAATCTGTATTGTTATAATGTACAGGCGCTGTGTCCCAAGTGGGCATATAATAAACATATACTACATACTGTATAATCTGTATTGTTATAATGTACAGCGCTGTATACCAAGTGGCCTAATAAATACCATAACATACATACTGTATAATCGTATGTAGATGTCAGCGCTGTTACCCAAGTGGCGCTATTAAATAAAATATACATACATACTGTATAATCTGTATTGTTATAATGTACAGCGCTGTGTACCAAGTGGAGCTATATAAATAAAACATATACATACATACTGTATAATATGTATGTGTTATAATGTACAAGCGCTGTGTCCCCAAGTGGCGCTTATATAAAAAACATTACATACTACTGTATAATCTGTATTGTTATAATGTACAGCGCTGTGTCCCCAAGTGTGCTGCTATATAAATAAACATATACATACATACTGTATAATCTGTATTGTTATAATGTACAGCGCTGTGTACCCAGTGGCGCTATATAAATAAACATATACATACGACTGTATAATCATAGTATTGTTTATAATGTACAGCGCTGTGTACCCCAAGTGGCGCTATATAAAAAACATATACATACATACTGATAATCTGTATTGTTATAATGTACAGCGCTGTGTACCCAAGTGGCGTCTATAATAAATACATATACAATACTATACTGTATAATCTGTATTGTTATAATGTACAGCGCTGTGTCCACGTGGAGCTATATAAATAAACATATATACATTACTGTATAATCTGTATTGTTATAATGTACAGCGCGTGTTCCAAGTGGCGCTATATAAATAACACATATACATACATACTGTATAATTGTATTGTTATAATGTACAGCGCTGTGTACCCAAGTGGCGCTAATAAATAAAACATATACATACATACTGTATAATCTGTATTGTTATAATGTACAACGCTTCGTTGTACCAAGTGGCGCATATAAAAAACCATATACATACATACTGTATACTGTATTGTTATAATGTACAGCGCTTGTGTACCCAAGTGGCGCTATATAAATAAACATATACATTAATACTGTATAATCTGTATTGTTATAATGTACAGCGCTGGTCCCAAGTGTCGCTATATAAATAACATATACATACATTACGGTATATCGTGTGTTATAATGTACAGCGCTGTGTCCCCAAGTGGGCTATATAAATAACATAACATACATACTGTATAATCTGTATTGTTATCTGTGTACAGCGCTGGTCACCCAAGTGGGCTATAAAATAAACATATACATACATACTGTATATCTGTATTGTTATAATTACAGCGCTGTGTCCCCAAGTGGCGCTATATAAATAAACATATACATACATATCTGTTATAATCTGTATATAACATTATAATGTACAGTCTGCTTGTGTCCCAAGTGGCGCTATATAAATAAACATATACATAACTACTGTTGTAATCTGTATGTTATAATGTACAGGCTGTGTACCCAAGTGGCGCTATATAAATAAACATATACATACATACTGTATAATCTGTATTGTTATAATGTACAGCGTGTGTACCAAGTGGCGCTATAAAATAAACATATACATAACATACGTATATCTGTATTGTTATAATGTACAGCAGCTGTCTACCCAAGTGGCGCTATATAAAATAAGCCATAGACTATAATACTGTATAATCTGTATTGTTATAATGTACAGCGCTGTGTCCCAGTGGCGCTATATAAAATACATTACCTACTACTGTATATTCTGAGATTGTTATAATGTACAGCGCTGGTCCCAAGTGGCGCTATATAAATAAACATATACATACATACTGATTAATCTGTATGTTATAATGTACAGCGCTGCGTACCCAGTGGCGCTATAAAATAAAACATATTACATACATACTGTATTAATCGTATTGTTATAATGTACAGCGGCTGCGTCCCAATGTGGCGTTATATAATAACATATACATAAATACTGTATAATCTGTATTGTTAAATGTACAGGCGCTGCGTCCCCAAGTGGCGCTGTATATAAATAAACATATACATACATACTGTATAATCTGTATTGTTATAATGTACAGCGCTGTGGTAACCAAGTGGCGCTATATAAATAAACATATACCAATACTGTTATATCGTATGTTATAATATACAGCGCTGCTCCCCAAGTGGCGCTATTAAATAAAAATATACATTCATTCATGTATATCTGTATTGTTATAATGTACAGCGCTGTGTCACCCAAGTGGGCCACTAATAAATAACATATACATACATACTGTATATCTGTATTGTTATAATGTACAGCGGCTGTGCAACAAGTGGCGCTATATAAATAAACAATTACAAACAGACTGATAATCTGTATTGTATAATTACAGGCCTGCTGTCCCAAGTGGCGCTATATAAATAAACATATACAACATACTGTATGATCTGTATTGTTTAATGTACAGCGCTGTGTACCCAAGTGGCGCTATCTAAATAAAACATATACATACATACTGTAGATCTGATTGTTATATGTACAGCGCTGTCGTCCCAAGTGGTCGCTATATAAATAAAACATTACATACATAATGTATGATGCTGTATTGTTATAATGTACAACGCTGTGTCCCAAGTGGGGCTATATAATAAAAAACAGTACATTACTGTATATCGTGATTGTTAAATTACAGGCTCGTGTACCCAAGTGTCGCTATATAAATAAACATATAATAAATACTGTATATCTGTATGTTATAATGTACAGCGCGCTGTCCCCAAGTGGGGCTATATAAATAAACATATACATAATTACTGTATAATCTGTATTTGTATAATGGTACAGGGCTGTGTCCCCAAGTGGGCTATTAAATAAACATATACTACATACTGTTATATCTGTATTGTTATAATGGTACAGGCTGTTACCAAGTGCGCTTCTATAATAACATATACTACATTACTGTATAATCTGTATTGTTAAATGTACAGCGCTGTGTACCCAAGTGCGCTATTAATAAATAATATACATACATACTGTAATCTGTATTGTATAATGTACAGCGCTGTGTTACCAAGTGGCGCTATATAAATAAACATATACATACATACTGTATAATCTGTTGTTTATATGTCAGCCGCGCGTGTACCAAGTGGCGCTATATAAATAACCGATATACATACATACTGTATAATCTATATTGTTATAATGTACAGCGCTGTGTACCCAAGTGGCGCTTTATAAATAAACATATACATACATACTGATAATCGTATTGTTATAATGTACAGCGCTGCTTGGTACCCAAGTGGTCTATATAAATAAAACATATACATACATACTGTATAATCTGTATTGTTATAATGTACAGCGTGCGTAGTAACGTTCGTTGGGGGGATTTATAAATAACATATACCTACATAATGTATAATCTGTATTGTTATAATGTACAGCTGCTGTCCCAAGTGGTGCTATATAAATAAAACATCATTACTACATACTGTATAATCTGTATTGTTATAATGTACAGCGCTTGTGTGTCACCCAGTAGTCGCTATATAAATAAACATATTACATACATACTGTATATCTGTATTGTTAAATGTACAGCGCTGTGTCCAAGTGGTGCTATATAAATAACATATACATACATACTGTATAATTGTATTGTTATAATGTACAGCGCTGTGTCCCAAGTCGTGCTATATAAATAAACATATACATACATACTGTATAATCTGTATTGTAAATGTACAGCGCTGTGTCCCCAAGTGGCGCTATATAAATAAACATATACATACATACTGTATAATCTGTATTGTTATAATGTACCGCGCTGTGTCCCAAGTGCGCTAATAAATAAAACATATACATACATAGGTATAATCTTGTATGTTAAATGTACAGCGCTGTGTACCCAAGTGGCGCTATATAAATAAACATATACCTACATATGCTATTCTGTATTGTTATAATGTACAGCGCTGCGTCCCCAAGTGGCGCTTATAAAATAAACATATACATACATACGGAATATCTATTGTTATACATGTACAGCGGCGTGTACCCAAGTGCGCTATTAAAATAAATTATACATACATACGTATAATGTATGTTAAATGATACAGCGCTTGTGTACCCAAGTGGCGCTATATAAATAAAATTATACATACATACTGTATAATCTGTATTGTATAAGTTACAGCGCTGTGTTGCCCAAGTGGGCTATTAAATAAAAATATACATACATACGTATAATCTGTATTGTTATAAAGTACAGCGGCTGTGTACCCAAGTGGTCGCTATATAAAATAAACATATACTTACATACTGGTATATCTGTATTGTTTAAATGTACAGCGCTGTTACCAAGTGGCTATATAAATAACATTAACATACATACTGTATAATCTGTATTGTTATAATGTTACAGAGCTGGTTGTCCAAGTGGCGCATTATTTAATAAAAATATACATACTACTGTATAATCTGTATTGTTATAGATGTACAGCGCTGTGACCAAGTGGCGCTATAATAATAAACATATACATAATACTGTATAATCTGATTGTTATAATGTACAGCGCTGTGTCCCATCCCGAGTGGCGCTATATATAAAAAAAACAAATACATTCATACTCTAAATCTGTATTGTTATAATGTACAGCGCTCTTGGTCCCTCAAGTGCGCTATATAAGAAAACATATACATACATACTGTAATCTGTATTGTTTATAAGTGACAGCGCTTGGTCCCAAGTGGCGCATATAAATAAACAATACATACATACTGTATAATCTGTATTGTTATAATGTACAGCGCTGTCTCCCAAGTGGCGCTATATTAAAAACATATACATACTAGGTATAATCTGTATTGTTATAATGTACAGCGCTGTGTACCCAAGTGGCGCTATATAAATAAAACATATACATACATACTGTATAATTGTATTGTATAATGTACAGCGCGTGTACCCAAGTGGCGCTTAATATAAAAAGAACAGTATCATTATTTTATCATACTGTATAAATCACGACTGCATTGTTATAATGTACAGCGCTGTGTACCCAAGTGGCGCCTATATAAATAAACACATTACATACATACTGTAAATCTGTTTGTTATAAGTATTTTACAGCGCTAGGTTTACCCCAAGTGGACGCTATATATATATAAATCAAACTTATACATACATAGTATAATCTGATTGTTATTAATGGACAGCGCGTGTCCCCAAGTGGCGCTATATAAATAAACATATACAGTACTAACTGTATAAATACTGTATTGCTTATAATGGTACAGCGCTGTGTACCCAAGTGGCGCATGATAATAAACATATACATACATACTGATAATCTGTATTGTTAAATGTACAGCGCTGTGTACCCAAGTGGCTCTATATAAATAAACATATACAACATTCTGTATAATCTCGTCATTGTGTATAATGTCATCGCTGTGTAGTCCAAGTGGTCGCTTTATAAATAAACATATACATACATAATGATTAATCTGTATTGTTATAATGTACAGCTCTGTGTCCCAAGTGGTGCGATATAAATAAACATATACATACATACTGTATAATCTGTATTGTTATAATGTACAGCGCTGTGTCCCCCAAGTAGTGCTTATATAAATAAACATTATTACATTAATATACTGTATGATCTGTATTGTTATAATTGTACAGCGCTGTGTCCCCAAGTGGTGCTATATAAATAAACATATACATACATACTGTAATCTGGATTGTATAATGTACAGCGCTGTTGTCCCCAAGTGGGCTATATAAATAAACAATACATACATTGACTGTATAATCTGGTATTGTTATAAAGTGTACAGGCTGTGTCCCCAGAGTGGCGCTATTAAATAAAATATACTATACATACTTGTATAATTGTATATGTTATAATGTACAGACGCTGTGTCCCAAGTGGCGCTATATAAATAAACATATACATACATGCTGTATAAGTCTGTATTGTTATAATGTACAGCGCTGTGTACACAAGTGGGCTATATAAATAAAACATATACTACCATACTTATAATCTGTATTGTTGATAAGTACAGAGCTGTGTACCCAAGTGGCGCTGACTAATAAATAAACAAATAACATTACATACTGTTAATCTGTATTTTAGTAATGACAGCACTTGTCTACCCAAGTGGCGCTATATAAATAAACAACTATTACATAATATGTTATAATCTGTATTGTTATAATGATACAGCCGCTCGTCCTTAATGGCGCTATAGTAAATAAACATATACATACATACTGTATAATCTGATGTTATAATGTACAGAGCTGCGTCCACCAATGGGTATATAATATAAACCATATAATAATATGTTATAATCTGTTGTTATAATGTACAACGCGTGGTCCCCAAGTGGGCTATATAAATAAACATAACATACAATACTGTTAATCTTACTTGTTTATGTACAGCGCTGGTTACCAAAGTGGCGCTATATAATAAACATATACATACATAACTGTATAATCTGTATTGTTTAATGTACAGCGCTTCAGTGTACCCAAGTGGCGCTATATAAAAGGAAACACATAATTACATCACTGTATAATCGCTAGAGTTATAATGTACAGCCTGTGGTACCCAGTTGGCGCATATAAATAAACCATATACATACATACTGTATTAATCGTATTGTATATGACAGCGCTGCGTCCCCAAGTGGCGGCTATGGAAATAAACAATACATACTACTGTATATCTGTATGTTTATAATGTACAGCGCTGCGTCCCCAAGTGGCCGATTTATAAATAAAAATATACATACTACTGTATAACTGTTGTTATAAGACAGTGCTGTGTACCACAAGTGGCTTATATAACTAACATAACATACATACTGTATAATCTGTATTGTTATATATGATTACAGCGACTGCTTAGTCAAGTGTCGCTTTATAAATAAACATTATACATGACATAATGTGCAAAGCAGGTCAAGGCCGCAAAGGCGATGGGGAGGGGGATGGCCTAGACCATTCTGCCAGAGACTCAGTGGGAAGTTAACTTCCCACTGTTGTCACTTTAGGGGACTGATGGTCTCTAGGGGAGGGGACGGCGGGTAACGCCATACGGCCTGGTGATAGCGTTGCCACCCAGGGGATTGGCGGCTGTCAATTACCAGCATCCACCGGAAAACTGTGCCAGCTATTATAACAGAGTCAGGACCCCCTCTCCCCCCCAGCTGCAAATACAAAAGAGAAAATTAGCAAGCACCTAGACGATGAGCAGGGAATCTCCGGCACGTCGAGGAATGGATAGGTGCGATGCGAAAGGACCCAGACGAAGTTGGAGCGCGCCGTAGAATTCATGGCCTCCGTGCAATACGGACGCCGGAAATAGCCGTTCTGAGCTACAGACCCAGAGGGACGCAACATCCGAACTCCCCCTTGTTAGCGGCCAGTCGCAGGGACGGAGGCGGAACCACCTTCACCCACCCAACTCACAGCCCCAGCTAGGCCTCAAGGCTCGCGAGGCAAAAAGGCGGATGGCGGGACAAGGGAGCAGGCCAATAGGAGCTGGAGGTACCATATACTGTCTGTCGACGAGCCCCAATGTCAATCCACCCCCCCGGCTCCGGCTTCTAAACAGCTGCTAGGACACCCGAATCAGGAGAGGCAAGGGTTCAATGCTGTCTCCCCCAGGGGCAGCCAGACCAGCGTGGGGGAAACACTAAGAGTGCTTAAGGCCTGGCAATTCTCACATGGCTGCCCTGTCTCCCCCAAGAGCTGCAACTGCCTGCTGCCAAGTCGGGCAGCAAGAGAGCTTCTGTAATCACTACCACCCTTGCCACCCAGACCGTGTTGTTCCAAATGGGTCGGTGGTGGGGTTCCTTTTTCCCCTCACAGGTACTCCTGCGAGTCCCAGCAACAAACCCCCCTCCGACAGGAATCACAAAACACAGGGAAGGAGAGCATCAACGGCCCCCAGAGGCAAGTCTCGCCAGCTACCAAACACAGCCACGTGGAAAATCAACCACAGGATCCTTCACAGCACCCAGCCAGCCAGCCAGCAGGATCAGATTGGCTGAGCCACAGAGTAATTACAGCGACCAACTACGTCTTTTAGGAGGCAATATAATACGCTCTCTTCTGCTTGACTAATTCAAGAACCATCTAACACTACCCCACCCTTGCTATGGTTAGCCAAATGTCACAGGCCCTATCGGACAGTAGCCAACACCTAAAGGGTAATGGCCGCCAGCTTCACCCGTTCCTGAGATTGCTTGAGAGTTTTTGGAGTGCGATACCACACCATTGGCCTCACATTATCCCCATCTAAAGGGAAAAAAAAAAATAGTAAGTGGGTGAATATGGTGGAACATGTTTTGCCTTTACTGCCTCAATTAAGACAGGTCAAAAAACGTAGAGAAAGGAAGAAAGTCCGAGGACTCGAGGAGACAGAAAGCAATTGGTCACCTCGCACCTTTTCCAATTGGCTTCAAGGCCTTTTGATTTACGCAAACATTCTTGCCGTCAAAACCGGAGTTAGGCACCATCACTTTCATAAACATATGATATAGTTCTAGAGGCATACAGGGGAACTACGGCGGCGAATAGGTGGTTCCTATCCGACGAAACAATTTCGGCAAAAACTGGCACGCCACCCCCAGGCCTAAACATGGGGTAAAAAGACATAGAGTTATGGTTGAGGATGTTAGCACCCAAACCACTCGCGTTCTCACACCACTTAACAAGCCGAAGCCAATTCAACAAACAGAGTTAACCTCTTGCTGGGCATATTAATGAATCGAGTTGTTGATTTGTAAATGGCAGGCAAATGTCGATACAGACAATGAATGTTCCATATGTAGCGGACAGCCACCCGAGCCTTTCGTTGCCATTACGGAAATTCAGCCCTCCCTCAAAACGCCCCAAAAAGACACTCCAGGCAGATAGCGAATACGCCAGTGAGACGTGGTCAAAAATGCTGCCCTGGCTAGAGGCTTACCAAAAAACAGACGGCAACTTTAAATTAAAGAGGGTTTAAATCTGGTTTCGGGATCCCATTAGAAAACATTTATCCACAACGGTGTGACCCAACAACCTAAAATCAGTTCGTTCAACCCACAAATAGTTCACACAAAACTCCAAAACGGAATATGCAGAAAGGGAGAATAGCAGGCCCCTTGTAATGAATTTCCATTTCAACAATTTAAGGTATCGACCCCCTGGGATTATAGTTCCCAAAAGGAAGCAAATTCCGTTCAGCTGCATAACACCACCTATCTTTTGCCAGCCGGGGATTCGCGGTAAATGAGGGAATCAATCCAGAAATATGCTCGGTCTCCTACATTCCGTTGATGTGCAGCATAGACACTTGAGACAATTGTGGCCCACTGGCGATCTAGCTAAGTGACATAGAGTCTGCTCTCGTTCTTTTGCCTATTTCACCCCGACTGTTACTGGACACCTGGGATTCCACATTCAATGAGTCAATATTTTTATGCAAAAAACTCCCGATGGGATCTTGTTCCCTGTACAGTGCACTACTTCGAAAAGTTTGCCAATTTTTCGAATGGTCAGTTAAGTATGAATCAGGATCAGCATTTGTCATTCATGACCTAGACGATTTTTTGTTTAATGGCCAACAAAGAGCCAACACATCAGCACCTATTAAATACCTATCATGTGGATCTGGAAACAGTGTGTGCTCCCTCTATCCAGTTTTCCAAAAACTAGGTCCCTCCATGTGATTATCCTCCAGTTTCATAGGGAAAGAAAATTGGATACCACTAACATGCCCAATTCAGACGATTCCAAAGGAAAACCCATTTAGACACGTTAAAAATCCTAATAGCCAGGGCACTGGGAGTAAAAAGATACAGCTAAGAGAACTCCAAATCCCATTTTAGGCACCTTAACTTTCGCACAAAGGGATATACCAGCAGGCAGGGTCTTGTAACAGGCGCACTATGAGGACCTAACCATAGGCCACAACAACCCATTCACCACATCGGGTATCATCAGAGAAAGCAAGAAGACCCTAAAAGTCTGGGATGAATTCAACACATTTATTTTATGGAAAAAAACTTGTTGGCAACTGACTTTCACGACAACAACTCGCTGCCAATTGTTCACGGGATGCAGCGGGCATCCGGGGCTATGGCAGCGTTCCGAACGGGAAAATGGTCAGTAGGCAAATGGCCAACGAAATGGATCGACGAAGGACTCACCAGAAAAATTTAGTCCTTCTCGAGCTTTTTCCAATAATTGTGGCCATTGAAAGGTGTAGGTGGGGTAACATAGTAGCAAACAAGAATATATTCAGAGTATGACACTTGGGGTGTAGTCCACGTCAGTTAACATCTTGTCGTCCAATATCCTCCCGTTCTGTAAGCTATTGAGACATTAGTAGCTTAAGGTGTCTACAAAACAACCATTGGGTTACAGCAAAGCAAAATAAAGGTGTAGACCCATGTCTCTGCAGACCTTTGTCTCGATTTCAGTCGGAGGTATTTGGGAGATGGGCGAGGAGAATGCCAGAGGCCCAAGGTAGTGAGCTGCACCAGAATACTTGAGGGAGCTGATTTGGAAAACCATTAAAGAGTAGCTGACTCAAGCAGTCCCTATCAAAACAAACTTGGGTTTCATATGTGGCAGCGTGGAAAGCTTGGGCCGAATTAAGGACCAGAGTTCATGTCTCTACATTTACCAGACAAGACCTATTCCTATACTTTATATTCTCAATCAAATCAATGCAAATATTCATTTGCTTACTTGAAGAAAAGGTGTATCAGGTATTTCCTTTTCCTTAAAGTTGCCGGCAGGAAGTAGTTTTACCAACTCCCCTTCACCAAAACAACTCGATTAAGGGTTTGGAAAGAAATAAAATGTCACCTGACAATAGTACACCATTACCCTCCCACGCTCGATAGAATAATGTAGAGTACTTCACTAGTTTGTTTTAAATGCCTACGAGAGCGTCTGTTAAATGTTTATATGTTATAAACCTCTTTGCTGCCCTACAATAAGTGAAGCAGTCTCCCCGTAAGTAAATAATCCAGGCGGTTCTGAGACAGTAGAAGACGTCAAAAATTATTGAGATAATAACACTGCATAACTATTCGCAATCCAAAAACAGGACAAACATGGCAAAGGCTTGGTATCATGGTTCGGGCCCTTCGCTAGCCACATCCTATGCCCTATAAATGCTACCTAAACATATCGCCTTAGACCATCAGCGCAAGGCCCCTCTTCATACACCAAGATAGGTCCTTGTGTCCAAAATTCAGTTTTCAAGGTACTGTAAAACTTACCTTGGATTCCCTTAAAGTTCCCAGCCAGAACATCACATCACCACTCATTTAGAATAGTGGCAGCCACCCAAAGCCGGCCATGTTAGGTTTGGACTCGGAAAAATCATGACAATAGTCGTTGAGGATTACACTAATAACCGGACTTTACAAAGGGTATGTTTGCGTTCCCCACCTTCTAACCAACATAATTGGCTCATCTTTCGTTACGGTACTTTTTATGTACCCATTTATCTATTTTTTGGATAATGGACACTCGTTTGTTTTTTGGGGCTAAGCGGATAGCCGGAAAAAAGAGTATACGGAGATACCTCGGCCGCGACCCAAGTAAAGATTAAAATCCGATTGGATGGGCCATTAGAGGGTTTATAAATTGGGAAACTTTTTACCCGCTTATCGCGCTACAGGCCCCTTGGTGACTCCCAGATATAAATTCTAATCCACCTGGGGGAGGAAATGAATGAAATTGGGGGGAGGTCCACGATCTCACCATAAAAACATAAAACGAGGACCTTGCAAAACTCCGACAACCTGAAATCAATGCCAGAGGTGGTCATTTTATATGGTCCGAGATTATTCCCCGCTTAATTGGTTCTCCCCACTCTCAAAAGCGCTGCGAAAAGGGAAAGAAAAATAGGCGCAAGATAATTTATCAATTAGTAAATTTGCAAACTTGGTTACATTTTTGTTCCTTCAGACACACAGGACCTAGAGGGCGGTGAATGTGGCCTATATAGGAAAGATGGCATACACTTGTCCGATATCGGACTAGATATTTTTAACGTCGGCTTACAGACAGCCATAGAAAAAGTTTTGTGTTGGGTCAGGCAAGGCCCAATTAATTTTAATGAGCCTTGCATGGCCAAAGGTAACAGACAATTTAAAAAAATGCAGACTCCTGGCTAAATAATGGTTGCATTAAGGCTGAGCCAAAAAGTGATATGGACTATTGAGAATAGGGCAACCTGTCTGGGGGGTTTAATCAGGGTGGTGGGAACAAAAAGTTGGTTATTTAAAATGAAAAAAGTTAAAAAGCCCGTTCGATTAAATTGAATTGGAACTTAATAATAAAACGGTGTTGCGGGACCCCCCCCATTTTAACCAAATCTCTATCTGTGTCGGTTGTATTATTCAAGGTTATAATGCATGTTACATGCGGTCCAAGGGGAGAAGTAGTCATCCCTACCCCATTGTATAATCTGTATTGTTCTAATGTACAAGCTCTGTGTCCCAAGTGGTGCCTATTGCTATATAAATAAACATATACATACATACTGTATAATTTATTGTTATAATGTACAGCGCTGGTCCCCAAGTGGTGCTATATAAATAAACATATACATACATAATGTATGGATCTGTATTGTTATAATGTACCGCGCTGTGTCCCAAGTGGTGCTATATAAATAAAACATATACATACTACTGTCTATCTGTATGTTATATGTACAGCGCTGTGTCCACAGTGTGCTATATAAAAAAACATATACATACATACTGTATAATCTGTAATGTATAATGTACAGCGCGTGTCCCCAAGTGGAGCTATATAAATATAAACATATACCATACATGCTGTATAATCTGTATGTTTAGTACAGCGCTTTGTCCCCCAAGTGCTATATAAATAAACAATACATACATGCTGATAATCTGTATTGTTATAATGTACAGCGCTTGGGTGTACCCAAGTGGCGCGATAATAAATAAACATATTAATATACATACATACTGTATAATCTGTATTGTCAAAGTACAGCGCTGTGTACCAAAAAAGTGGCGCTATATAAATACATACATAAATACTGTATATCGTATGTTTATAATGTACAGCGCTTGTTACCCAAGCATCGGCGCTCCCAATAGCAAATAAACATTATACATACATACTGTATAATCTGGATTTTTATATGTACAGGGCCCTGCGTCCCTAGTGGCGCTATATAAATAAACATATACATAAATACTGTATAATCTGTATTGTTATAATGTACAGCGCTGCGTCCACAAGTGGCGCTATATAAATAAACATATAAATTTAAATACTGATATAATCTGATTGTTATAATTACCGCGCTGCGTCCCTAGTGGCGCTAATATAAACTAAACTATACTACATACTGTATAATCTGTATTGTGATAATGTATAGCGCTGCGTCCCAAATTGGCGCTATATAAATAAAACATATAATACATTACTGTAAATCTGTAATGTTAAATGTTACAGCGCTGGTCCCCAAGTGGCGCTTTATAAATAAACATATACATACATACTGTTATAATCGGTATTGTTCTAATGTACAGCGCTGGTACCCAAGTGGCCTCGATATAAATAAACATATACATACCTTACTGTATAATCTTATTGTTATAATTGTACAGCGCTGCTACGCAAGTGTGCTTATAAATAAACAATACATTTACATAATGTATAATCTGTATGTATAATGTACAAGCGCTGGTACCAAAGTGGCGGCGCTATATAAATAAACATTATACATACCATAATGCTATCATCTGTTATTGTTATAATGTACAGCGCTGCGTAACCAGTGGCGCATATATAATAACATATACATACATACTGTATATCTGATTGTTATAATGTACAGCGCTGTGTAACCCCAAGTGGCGGCTATAATAATAAACATATACAACTACTGTCTAATACTGTAATTGTTATATATACAGCGACTGGTCCCAAGTGGCGCTATATAAATAAAGATACATACAATACTGTTATGTATCTGTATTGTTATAATGTACAAAGCGCTGTGTACCCAAGTGGCGCTATATAATAAACATATACATACATACGTTGAATCTGTAATTGTTATAATGTACGCTGTGTACCGCAAGTGGCGCTATAATAAATAAACATCATACTCAACTGTATAATCTGTATTGTTATAATGTACAGGGCTGCGTCCCAAGTGGCGCTATATAAATAACATCTACATACATACTGTATGATCTGTATTGTTTTATAATGTACAGCGCTGGTTACCCACGTGGCTCTATATGAATAACATATACATACATACTGTAAATCTGTATTGTTATATGATACACGCTGCGTCCCCAGATGGCCTATATAAATAAACATATACAATACATACTGTATGATCTGTATGTTGTAAAGTGTGCAGCGCTGTGTACCCAGTGGCCTCTATAAATAAGATATACATACATACTGTATAATCTGTATTGTTATAATATACAGAGCGTGTACCCAAGTGTCGCTATAATAAATAAACATATACATACATACTGTATAATCTGTATTGTTATAATGTACAGCGCTGTGTCCCCATGGGCTATATAAATAAACATAATATACATACTGTATACTGTATTGTTATAATGTACAGGGCTGTGTCCCCCAAGGGTGGCTATATATAAATATATCTTACATACTGTATGATCTGTATTGTTATAATGTACAGCGCTGTATACCAAGTGGCGGTATATAAATAACCATATACATACATACTGTATACTCTGTTTGTTTATAATGTACACGCTGTGGTACCCAATGGCGCTATTAAATAAAATATACATACATACTGTATAATCTGTATTGGTTATAATTACAGCCGCTGTGTACCAGTGGCGCTATATAAATAACATATACTACATAACTGTATAATCTGTATTGTTATAATGTACAGCCGCTTGTCCGCCCAAGTGGCGCTAATAAATAAACACATACATACACTACTGTATAATTCTTTGTTATAATGTACAGCGCTGTGTGTTCCCCCAAGTGGCGCTATTAAGATAAACTATACATACATACTGTATAATCTGTATTGTTATAATGTAACGCGCTGTGTACCCAAGTGGCGCTATATAATACAGTATATCACTACATACTGTATAGTCTGTATGTTATAGTCTAGCGCTGTGTACCCAATGGCGCTATAATAAAAAACATATACATACATACTGTAATACTGTATTGTTATAATGTACTAGCGCTTTGTTCCACAAGTGGCGCTATATAAATAAACATATCATATTAACTGTAATCTGTATTGTTATAATGTTACGCGCTGTGTACCCAAGTGGCGCTATATAAATAAACATATAACATACATACTGTATAATCTGTATTGTTATAATGTACACGCGCTGTGTCCCCCAGTGGCCGCTATATAAATAAACATATACATACATACTGTATAATCTGTATTTGTATAGTAAATGTAGCGCTGTGTACCCCAAGTGGCGCTATATAAATAAACATATACATCATACTGTAAATCTGTATTGTTATAATGTACAGCGCTGTTCCCCAAGTGGCGCTATATAATAAACATATACATACAACTGTATAATCTGTATTGTTAAATGTCCACGCTGTGTACCCAAGTGGCTGCTTATAAATAACATATACATACATACTGTATAATCTGTATTGTTATAATGTACGCGCGTGTCCCCAAGTATGGGCTATATAAATAACACTATACATACATACTGTATGATCTGTATTGTTATAATGTACAGCGCTGTGTCCCCCAGTGCGATATAAAATAAACATACTACATACTGTATAATCTGTATTGTTATAATGTACTCGCTGTGTCCCAAGTGGTGCGCTATATAAATAACATATCACTACATACTGTATAATCTGTATTGTATAATGTACAGCGCTGTTCTCCCAAGTGGCGCTATATAAATAAACTATCATACTATACTGTATAATCTGTATTTTATAATGTACAGCGCTGTGTCCCCAATGGCGCTATATAAATAAACATATACCGTACATCTGTATAATCTGTATTGTTATAATGTACAGCGTCTGTGTACCCAAGTGGCGCTAAATATAATAAACACTATAATACAATACTGTATAATCTTATTGTTATAATGTACAGCGCTGTGTACCCAGTGGCGCTATTAAATAACATATCATACATACTGTATAATCTGTATTGTTTTATAATGTACAGCCTGTCCTACCCACGTGGCGCTATATAAATAACATATACATACTACTGTATAATCGTTGTATTGTTATAATGTCCAGCCCCTGCGTACCCCAGTGGCGCTATATAATAAACATATACATACATACTGTATAATCTGGTATTGTTATAATGTACAGCGCTGCGTCCCCAGTGGCGCTATATAATAAACATATACATACTACTGTTAAATCTGTATTGTTATAATGTACAGCGCTGCGTCCCCAGTGGCGCTATATAATAAACATATACATACATACTGTATAATCTGTATTGTTATAATGTACAGCGCTGCGTCCCCAATGGCGCTTATAAATAAACATATACATACTCTGTATAATCTGTATTGTTATAATGTACAGCGAGCTGCGTCCCCAAGTGGCGCTTATATAAATAAACATATACATACTACTGTATAATCTGTATTGTTATAATGTACAGCGCTGTGTACCCAAGTGGCTGCTATATAAATAAACATATACATCACATACTGTATAATCTGTATTGTTATAATGTCAGCGCTGCATCCCCAAGTGGGCGCTATATAAATAAACATATACATACATACTGTATATCGTATTGTTATAATGTCAGCGCTGTGTACCCAAGTGGCGCTATATAAATAAACATATACATACTACTGTTATCTGTATTGTTATAATGTACGCGCTGTTGTACCCAAGTGGCGCTATATAACATATACATACATACTGTATAATCTGTATTGTTATAATGTACAGGGCTGCGTCCCCAAGTGGCGCTATAAATAAACATATACATACATACTGTATAATCTGTATTGTTATAATGTACAGCGCTGTGTACCCAAGTGGCGCTATATAATAACATAACATACATACTGTATAATCTGTATTGTTATAATGTCAGCGCTGTGTCCCCAAGTGGCGCTATATAAATAAACATATACATACATACTGTATGATCTGTATTGTTTAATGTACAGGCGCTGTGTACCCAAGTGGCGCTATAATAAATAAAGATATACGTACATACTGTATAATCTGTATTGTTATAAATATACAGCGCTGTGTACCCAAGTGTCCTATATAAATAACATATACTACATACTGTATAATCTGTATTGTTATAAATGTACAAGCGCTGTGTCCCCAAGTGGCGCTATATAAATAACATATACATTACATACTGTATAATCTGTATTGTTATAATGTACAGGGCTGTGCCCCAAGTGGTGCTATATAAATAAACATATACTGTACATACTGTATATCTGTATTGTTATAATGTACAGCGCTGTTACCCAAGTGGCGCTTATAATAACATAACATACACATACTGTTAATCTGTATTGTTATAATGTACAGCGCTGTGTACCCAAGTGGCGCTATTTAAATAAAAATATACATACATACTGTATAATCTGTATTGTTATAAATGTACATCGCTGTGTCCAAGTGGCGCTATATAAATAACATATACATACATACTGTATAATCTGTTTGTTATAATGTACAGCGCTGTGTACCCAAGTGGCGCTATATAAATAAACATATACTACATACTGTAAAAACTGTATTGTTATAATGTACAGCGCTGTGTGTGTCAAGTGGCGCTATATAAATAAACATTACATACATACTGTATAATCTGTATTGTTATAATGTCAGCCGTCTGTGTCCCAAGTGGCCTTATAATAAATCATATACTACATACTGTATACTTATTGTTTAATGTACAGCGCTGCTGTCAAGTGCGCTTATAAATAAACATATACATACATATGTATAATCTGTATTGTAAATGTACACTCTGTGTCCCCAGTGAGCTATATAAATAAACATATCATACATACTGTAAATCTGTATTGTTATAATGTCGAGCCTGTGTCCCCAGTAGTGCTAATTAATAAAACATATATACATCCTGTATATCTGTATTGTTTAATGTACAGTCGCTGTGTCCCCCAAGTGTGCTATATAAATAACATATACATACATACTGTATAATCTGTATTGTTATAATGTACAGCCTGTGTCCCCAAGTGGTGCTATAAATAAACATATACTCATACTGTATAATCTGTATTGTTATAATGTACAGCGCTTGTTCCCCAAGTGGCGCTATATAAATAACATATACATACTACTGTATACTCTGTATTGTTAATGTTCCAGCGCTGTGTCCCCAAGTGTCGCTATATAATAAACATATACATCCTGCTTATAATCTGTATTGTTTATGTACAGCGCTGTGTACCCAAGTGGCGCAATAAATAAACATTACAAACATACTGTATATCTGTATTGTTATAATGTACAGCCTGCGTCCCCAAGTGGCGCTAATATAATAACATTACAGCATACTGTGAATCTGTATTGTTATAATGTAACGCGCTGGGTCCCAAGTGGCGCTATATAAATAAAATTACTACATACTGTTAATCTGTAGTTGTTATAATATACACGCGCGTGTACCCAAGTGCGCTAATAAATAATATACATACATACTGTATCTCTGTATTGTTATAATGTACAGCGCTGTGTCCCCAAGTGGTGTATATAATAAACATATACTATACATACTGTAAATCTGTATTGTTATAATGTACAGGGCTGTGTCCCCAAGTGGCTATTATAAATAAACATATACTACAATACTTATAATCTGTTATTGTTATAATGTACAGCGCTGTATACCACGTGGCGCTATATAATAACATATACTACATACTGTATAATCTGTATTGTTATAATGTACAGCGCTGTGTACCCAAGTGGCGCTATTTAAATAAAATATACATACTACTGTATAATCTGTATTGTTATAATGTACAGCGCTGTGCCCAGTGCGCATATATAAATAAACAATACTACATACTGTATAATCTGTATTGTTATAATGTACAGCGCTGTGTCCCCAAGTGGCACTATATAAAAAACATACATCATACTGTATAATCTGTATTGTTATAATGTACAGCGCTGTGTCCACCAAGTGGCGCTATATAATAAACACATAGACATACTCTGTAAATCTTGTATGTTATAATGTACAGCGCTGTGTCCCAAGTGGCGCTAATATAATAAAAACATACATACATACTGTATAATCTGTATTGTTATAATGTACAGCGCTGTGTACCCAAGTGCGCTATATAAAAACATATACATACATACTGTATAATCTGTATTGTTATAAATGTACAGCGCTGTTACCCAAGTGGCCTATAAATAACATATACATACATACTGTAAAATCTGTATTGTTATATGTACAGCTGTGTGTCCCAAGTGGCGCTATAATAAAAACCTATACATACCATACTGTATAATCTGTATTGTTATAATGTACAAGCGCTGTGTACCCAAGTGCGCCTTAAATACATATACATATCATACATAACTGTAAATATCTGTATTGTTATAATGTACAGCGCTGTGTACCCAATGGCGCTATATAAATAAACAATACATACATACTGTAATCTGTATTGTTATAATGTACAGCGCTGTGTACCCAAGTCGGCTATATAAATAACATATACATACATACTGTATAATCTGTATTGTTATACATGTACACGCGCTGTGTACCCAAGTGGCGCTATATAATAAACAATACATACATACTGTATATCTGTATTGTTATAATGTACAGCGCTGTGTACCCAGTGGCTCCTATATAATAAACATTACATACATACTGTATAATCGTATTGTTATAATGTCATCGTCTCGTGTCGAAGTGTCGCTATATAATAAACATAATCATATATGTATAATCTGTATTGTTATAATGACATGTCAGCTGCTGTGTCACCCAAGTGTCTATATAATAAACATATACTACATACTGTATAATCTGTATTGTTATAATGTACAGCGCTGTGTCCCCAAGTAGCGATATAAATAAAACATATACATACATACTTGTATGATCTGTATTGTTTATGTACAGCGCTGTGTCCCCCAAGTGTGCTATATAATAAACATATACATACATCTGTAATTCTGTATTGTTATAATGACAGCGCTGTGTCCCCATGGTGGCTAAATAAATAAACATATACATACATACTGTATAATCTGTATGTTATAATGTACAGCGCTGTGTCCCCAAGTGGCGCTATATAATAACATATACATACAACTGTATAATCTGTATTGTTATAATGTCAGCAGCGTGTCCCCAAGTGGCGCTATATAAATAAACATATACATACATGCTGTTAATCTGTATTGTTATAATGTACAGCGCTGTGGTACCCCAAGTGGCCGTATATAAATAACATATACATAATACTGTATAATCTGTATTGTTATAATGTACAGCGCTGTGTACCCAAGTGGCGCATATAATAAAACATATCATACACGTATAATCTTGTATTGTTATAATGTACAGCACGTCTACCCAAGTGGCGCTATATAAATAAACTATAACTACATACTGTATAATAGTTGTATTGTTATAATGTACCACCTGCGTCCCCTAGTGGCGCTATATAAATAAACATTACAACATACTGTATAATCTGGAATTGTATAATGTACACGCGTGCGTCCCCCAAGTGGCGCTATATAAATAAACATATACATACATACTGTATAATCTGTATTGTTATAATGTAACGCTGCGTCCCCAGAGTGGCGCTATATAATAACATATCCATACATACTGTATAATCTGTATTGTTATAATGTACAGCGCTGTGTACCCAGTGGCGCTATATAAATACATATACATACATACTGTATAATCTGTATTTTATAATGTACAGCGCTGTGACCCAAGTGGCGCTATAATAAATAACACATACATACACTGTATATCTGTATAGTTTAAAATGTACATCGCTGTTGTACCCAAGTGGCGCTATATAAATAAACATATACATACATACTGTATAATCTGTATTGTTTATAATGTACAGCGCTGCGTCCCCAAGTGGCCTATGTAAATAAACAATCCATCCTACTGTATAATCTGTATTGTTATAATGTACAGGCGCTGCGTCCCCAAGTGGCGCTTTATAATAAACAATACATACATACTGTATAATCTGTATGTTTAGAAAATTGTACAGTGCTGTGTACCCAAGTGGCTCTATATAAATAAACATATACATACATACTGTATAATCTGTATTGTTATAATGTACAGCGCTGCTTAGTCAAGTGTCGCTTTATAAATAAACATATACATACATAATGTGCCAAGCAGGCTCATAAGGCCGCAAAGGCATGGGGAGGGGGATGGCTAGCCCATTTCTGCCCAGAGACTCAGTGGGAAGTTTTAAACTTTCCCACTGTGTCACTTTAGGGGACCTGATTGGTCTCTAGGGGGACGGGGTAACGCATCACGGCCCTGGTGATAGCGTTGCCACCCGCCCCCCAGGATTGGCGGCTGGCAATTCCCAGCATCCACCTGGCACAACTTGCCAGCTATATAACAGAGTCGACGCCCTCTCTCCCCCCCCAGCTGCAAATACAAAAGAAAATTAGCAAGCACCTAGACATGGCAGGAATCTCCGGCACAGTCGCGAATGGATAGGGCGACGAAGGACCAGACGAAGCTGAGCGCGCCCTGATTGAATTCTGGCCTCCCGTGCAATAGGGCGGAAGCCGTTCTGGCCTACAGACCAGAGACGACAACATCCGAGGTAGCGGCCAATCCGCAGGACGAGGAGGCGGAACCAACTTCCACACCACTCACAGCCCCACTAGGCCAAGGCCGCGAGGCAAAAGAGGCGGAGCGCGGACAAAGAGAGCAGGCCAATAGGAGCGGAGGCTTGTCACGAGCCCCCAATGTCCCACATCACCCCCCCGCTCCGTCTAAACAGCTGCAGGCACCCGAATCAGGAGAGGCAGGCGTCAATGCTTGCTCCTCCCAGGGGAAGCCAACACGTGGGGAAACCCTAGAGTGCTTACAGGCCGGCAATCTCACATTGGCCTGCGCTGTTCCCCCAAGAGCTGCAACGGCTGCTGCCAAGTCGGGCAGCAAGAGAGCTGTAATCACTACAAACCCCTTGCCACCCAGACCGTTGTTCCAAATGGGTCTGGTGTGGGTGTTCCTTTTTTCTCCCTCACAGGTACTCCCTGGAGTCCCAGCACAACCCCCCCCTCACAGGAAATCAACAAAACCACAGAGAGCATCAACGGCCCCCAGAGGCAAGTCTCGCCACTAACCACACCCACCACAGTGGAAAATCAACCACAGGATCCTTCACAGCACACCCAGCCAGCCACGGCAGATCAGATTTGCTGCAGCCACAGGTAATTACAGCGACCAACTACTGTCTTTTAGAGAGGCAATTATACGTCCTCTTCTGCTTTACTTAAATTCCAGAACCATCTAACACAGCCCCCCCTTGCAATGGTAGCCAAATGTCACAGGCCCTAGTCAGACGTAGCCAACACCTCAAAGGGTAATGGGACCGCATCTTCACCCGGTCCTGAGATTTGCTTGAGAGATGTTTGGCGTGCGATCCACACCATTGGGCCTCCATTTATCCCCATCTCAAAGGGAAAAAATAGTAAGTGGTGAATATGTGGAACTGTTGGCCTTACTGGCCTCAATCAATGACAGGTCAAAAAGTAGAAAGAAAGTCCGAGGACTCCGAGGACGACAGAAAGCAATTGGTCCCTCCACACTTTTCCAATTGGCTTCAAGTACCTTTTGCATTTACGCAAACATTCTTTGCTCGTCAAACCCGGAGTTGGCCCACACTTTTCAAACATATAGATTAGTTCTGAGGCATCAGGGGCTACGGCGGCATAGCGTGGTTCCTATACGACGAAAAATTTCGGCAAAAATGGCCGTCCACCCAGGCCTAACAGGGGGTAAAAAAGACATAGACTTATGGTTGAGCATGTTAGCACCCAAACCACTCGCGTTCACCACACTTAACAAGCCGAGCCAATCAACAAACAAGAGTTAACTCTTGCTGGGCATATAATGAATCGGTTGTAATGCAGGCAATTGTCGATACAGACATGAATGTTCCATATGTAGCGGAAGCCAACCCGGCCTTTCGTTGCATTAGGAAATTCAGCCCCTCCCTCAAAACCAAACGACACTCACAGGCAGAATCGAATATCGCCAGTGAAGTGGTCAAAAATGCTGCCCTGGCTAGAGGCTTACCCCAAAACAACAGACGGCAACTTTAATTAAAGAGGGTTTTAAATCTGGTTTCTGGATCCCATTAGAAAACATTTATCCCCACCAAGGTGGTACCCAACAACCTAAAATCAGTTCGTTCAAACCCACAATAGTTCACACAAAACTCAAAAGGAAATGCAGCTAGGGAGAATAGGCAGGCCCCTTTAATGAATTTTCCATTCTCAAAATTTAAGGTATCGCCCCTGGGATTAGTTCCCCCAAAGAAGCAATATTCCTTTCAGCTGATACAACCACCTACTTTTCCAGCCGGGGATTCGGTAATGAACGGAATCCATCCGAACTATGCTCGTCTCCTACACTTCCTTTGATGCAGCATTAGACATCTTGAGACAATGTGGCCCAATGGCGATGCTAGCTAAGTCCCGACATAGAGTCTGCCTTCCGTCTTTTGCCTATTCACCCCGACTGTTACTGGCACTGGGATTCCACTTCAATGGTCAATATTTTTATGACAAAAACTTACCCATGGGATGTTCCCTGTCATGCCACTACTTCGAAATGTTTGCCAATTTTCTCGAATGGTCATTAAGTATGAATCAGGATCAGCATTTGTCATTCACTACCTAGACGATTTTTTGTTTATTGGCCCCCAAAAGACCAACACATGCCAGCACCTTTAATACTCTTCATGTGGATCTGGAAACAGTTTGGCATCCCTCTATCCAGTTCAAAAACGGTCCCTCCGTTGTAATATCCTCCAGTTTCTAGGGATAGAATTGATACCACTACATGCAATTCAGACTTCCAAAGGAAAAATTAGACAAGCTAAAAATCCTAATAGCCAGGGCACTGGGAGCTAAAAGCTACAGCTAAGAGAACTCCAATCCCTTTTAGGCCACCTTAACTTCGCCCACAAAGGTATTACCAGCAGGCAGGGTCTTTAAACAACCGACTTATAGACCTAACCATAGGCACAACACAACCCATATCACCACATCCGGGTATCATCAGAAAGCAAGGAAGACCTAAAAGTCTGGGATGAATTCCTAACACTTTTAATGGAAAAACTTGTTGGCACTAGACTTCACAGACAACAACTCGCTGCAATTGTTCACGGATGCAGGGCATCCGTGGGCTATGGAGCGTTCCTGAACGGAAAATGGTCAGTAGGCAAATGGCCAACGAATGGTCGACGAAGGACTCACCAAAAATTTAGTCCTTCTCGAGCTTTTTCCAATAATTGTGGCCATTGAAATATGGGGTAACACCTAGCAAACAGAAGAATATATTCAGATGTAAACTTAGGGGTATCCAAGTCATTAACCACTTGTCTCCAAATCTCCTCCCGTTCTTAAGCTATTGAACTTTATTCTTAGGTGTCTCACAAAACAACATTTGGTTTACAGCAAAGCACTAAAGGTGTAGACATGTCTCTGCAGACTCTTGTCTCGATTTCATTCGGAGTATTTTGGGATCGGAGGAGAATGCGAGGCCAAGGAGTGAGCTGCCCAGAATACTTATGGGAGCTGATTTGGAACCATTAAAGGAGCTACTCAAGCAGTCCCTATCAAAAACAAACTTGGGTTTTCATATGTGGCAGCGTGGAAAGCTTGGGCCGAATTTAAGGCCCAGAGTTCCATTGTCTCTACATTTACCAGACAAAGACCTATTCCTATACTTTATTCTCAATCACATCAATGCAAATATTCATTTGCTTACTTGAAGAAAAGGGTATCAGGTATTTCCTTTTTCCTTAAGTTGCTCGGGGAAGTAGATTTTACCAACTCCCCTTTCACAAAACAACTCATTAAGGGTTTTGGAAAGAATAAAATGTCACCTGACAATAGAATAACCCATTACCCCCCTGCTCGATAGAAAATAGGAGTACTTTCACTTAGTTTGTTTAAATGCTACGGGCAGTTCTGTTTAAATGTTTATATGTTATAACCTTCTTTGCTGCCCTAACGAATAAGTAAGCGTCTCCCCGAGTAAACTAATTAGGCGGTCTGAGCATAGAAGACGTCAAAAGTATTGAGAAATAACTCTGCATAACTATTCGCGCAATCAAAAACGGACAAAACTGGCAAAGGCTTGGTATCATGGTTGGCCCATTCGCTAGCCACATCCTATGCCCTATAAAATGCTACCTAAACTATATCGCCACTTAGACCATCAGCGCCAGGCCCTTCTCTACACCAAGATAGGTCCTTTGTGTCCAAATTCCAGTTTTCAAGGTACTAAACTTACCTTGGATTCCCTTAAAGTTCCCAGCCAGAACATCACATCACACTCATTTAGAATAGGCGCAGCCACCCAAGCCGCCATGGCTAGGTTGGACTCGGAAAAAATCATGACAATAGGTCGTTGGGAGTCCAAAAGGTACAAATTGTATGTGCGTCCCCACCTTCTTAACCAACATTAATTGGCTCTCTTTCGTAGGTACAATTGACCAACTTTGGATAATTGGACACTCGTTTGTTTTTTGGGCTAAGCGGAGAGCCCGAAAAAGAGTATACGGAGATAACCTCGGCCTCGACCCACGTAAATATAAAATCCGATGGATGGGCATTAGAGGGTTAAATTGGGAAAATCTTTTACCCGCGCTACTCGCGCTACAGCCCCCTTGGGGACTCCCAGATATAATTCTATCCACCTGGGGGGAAATGAAATTGGGAGGGTCCCTCTTCACCATAAAAAAATAAAACGAGACCTTGCAAAACTCCGACTGATAATGCCAGATGTGGTCATTATATGGTCCGAGATTTTCCCCGCTTAATCGGTTCTCCCTACTCTAAAAGCGCTGGAAAGAATGAGCGCAAGATTAATTTTCATTATTAAATTGCAAACTTGTTACATTTTGTTCCTTCAGACACAGAGACCTAGAGGGCGTGAAAATGTGGCCTATATAGGAAAGATGGCATACCTTGTCCGATATCGGACTGATATTTTAAACGTCGGCTTACAGACAGCCATAGAAAAAGTTTGTGTTGGGTCAGGCCAGGCCCAATTTAATTTTTAAAGGAGCCTGGCATGGCCAAAGGTACAACAATTAAAAAACTGCAGGCTCCTGGCTAAATAGGTTTGCATTAAGGCGGAGCCAAAAAGTGAGTATGGAATATTGAATAGGGCAACCTGCTGGGGGTTTTAATCAGGGGTTGGCTGGGTAACAAAAAGTTGGTTATTTAAAATGAAAAAAGTTAAAAAGCGTTGTTAAATTGAATTGGAACTTAATATAAAAAGGTGTTGCGGCCATTTTTCACCACATCTCTGTGTCTGTGTATTATTCAAGGTTATATATGATGTTACATGCGGTCCAATGGGAGAAGTACGTCATCCCTACCCCATGTATAATCTGTATTGTTATAATGTACAGCTCTGTGTCCCCAAGTGGTGCTATATAAATAAACATATACATACATACTGTATAATCTGTATTGTTATAATGTACAGCGCTGTGTCCCCAAGTGGTGCTATATAAATAAACATATACATACATACTGTATGATCTGTATTGTTATAATGTACAGCGCTGTGTCCCCAAGTGGGGCTAAAAATAAACATATACATACATACTGTATAATCTTTATTGTTATAATGTACACGCTGTGTCCCCAAGTGGTGCTATATAAATAAACTTACATACCTCTGTATAATCTGTATTGTTATAATCAGTCGCGCTGTGTCCCCAATGGCGCATATAAATAAACATATACATATGCTGTATAATCTGTATTGTTATAATGTACAGCGCTTTGTTCCCCAAGTTGGCGCTTATAATAACATACTACATCATGCTGTATAATCTGTATTGTTATAATGTACAGCGCTGTGTACCCAGTGGCGCTATTAATAACATATACATACTACTGTTTAATCTGTATTGTTAATGTTACAGCGCTGTGTACCCAAGTGGCGCTATATAAATAACATATACATACATACTGTATAATCTGTATTGTTATAGTAGCAGCCTGTGTACCCAAGTGGCGCTATATAAATAAACATATACATACATACTGTTAAATCTGTATTTTTATAATGTACAGCCCTGCGTCCCTCTAGTGGCGCTATATAAATAAACATATACATACATACTGTATAATCTGTATTGTTATAATGTCACAGCGCTGCGTCCCCAAGTGGCGCTATATAAATAAACATATACATACATACTGTTAATCTGTATTGTTATAATGTACAGCCGCGCGTCCCCTAGTGGCGCTATATAAATAACATATACATACATACTGTATATCTGTATGTTATAATGTTGCGCTGCGTCCCCAGTGGCGCTATATAAATAAACATATCTAATACTGTATAATCTGTATTGTTTATATGTACAGCGCTGCGTCCCCAGGCGCTTTATAAATAACATATACATACATACTGTATAATCTGTATTGTTATAATGTACAGCGCTGTGTACCCAAGTGGCTCTATATAAATAAACATATACATACATACTGTATAATCTGTATTGTTATATGTACAGCGCTGCGTACTCAAGTGTCGCTTTATAAATAAACATATACATACATAATGTATAATCTGTATTGTTATAATGTACAGCTCTGTGTCCCCATGGCGCTATATAATAAAATATACATACATACGGTATAATCTGTTTGTATAATGTACAGCGCTGCTGTACCAAAGTGGCGCTATATAAATAAACATATACAACATACTGTAATAATCTGTATTGTTATATGTACAGCGCTGTGTACCCAAGTGGCGCTATATAAATAACTTATACATACATACTGTATATCTGTATTGTTATATGTACAGCGATGTGTCCCCAAGTGACGCTATATAAATAAACTATACATACATACTGTATAATCTGTATTGTTTATAATGTACAGCGCTGCGTACCCATGTGGCACATATAAATAAACTAATACGTACATACTGTATAATTTGTATTGTTATAATGTAGCAGCTCTGTGTCCCCAAGTGACGCTATATAAATAAACATATACATACATACTGTATAATCTGTATTGTTATATGTACAGCGCTGTGTACCCGTGGCGCTATATAAATAACATATACATACATACTGTATAATCTGTATTGTTATAATGTACAGCGCTGCGTACCCAAGTGGAAACTATATAATAAACATTACATAATACTGTATAATCTGTATTGTTTATATGTACAGCGCTGCGTACCCAATGGCGCTATATAAATAAACATATACATACCCTTGTAATATCTGTATTGTTTTAATGTACACGCTGCGTACCCAAGTGGCACTATATAAATAAACATATACATACATCCTGTATAATCTGTATTGTTTAAAATGTATCAGCGCTGTGTACCCAAGTGGCGCTTTTTAAATAACATATACATACTACTGTATAATCTGTTTTGTTATAATGTACAGCGCTGTGTCCCCAAGTGGCGCTATATAAATAAACATATACGTACATACTGTATAATTTGTATTGTTATAATGTACAGCGCTGGTGTACCCAAGTGGCGCTATATAAATAAACATATACGTACATACTGTATAATCTTTTGTTATGTATCAGCGCTGTGTCCCCAAGTGGCGCTAATAAATAAACATATACGTACATACTGTATATCTGATTGTTATAATGTACATCGCTGTTTACCCAAGTGGCGCTATATAAATAAACATATAACGTACATACTGTATAATCTGTATTGTTATAATGTACAGCGCTGTGTCCCCAAATGGCGCTATAATAAAAACATATACATACATACTGTAAATCTGTATGTTTAATGTACAGCGCTGCGTACCCAAGTGGCGCTATATAAATAAACATATCATACATACTGTATAATCTTTATTGTTATAATGTACAGCGCTGCGTCCCCAAGTGGCGCTATATAAATAAAACGTATACATAATACTGTATAATCTGTATTGTTATAATGTACAGCGCTGCGTACCCGAGTGGTGCTATATAATAACATATACATACTAGTGTATAATCTGTATTGTTATAATGTACAGCGCTGCGTCCCCGAGTGGCGCTTATAAAAAAAAACATATACATACATACTGTATAATCTGTATTGTTATAATGTACAGCGCTGCGTCCCCAAGTGGCGCTATATAAATAAACATATACATACATACTGTATAATCTGTATTGTATAATGTACAGCGCTGTGTACCCAATTGGCGCTATATAATAAATCACATATACCGTAATACTGTATAATCTGTATTGTATATGTACAGCGCTGTGTACCCAATTGGCGCTATATAAATAAACATATACGTATATACTGTATAATCTGTATTGTTAATGTACAGCGCTGTGTACCCAATTGGCGCTATAAAAATAAACATATACTACATACTGTATAATCTGTATTGTTAAATGTACAGCGCTATGTCCCCAAGTGGCGCTATATAAATAAACTATAACTACATACTGTATAATCTGTATTGTTTATAATGTACAGCGCTGTGTACCCAAGTGGCGCTATATAAATAAACATATACGTTACATACTGTATAATCTGTATTGTTATAATGTACACGCTGTGTCCCCAAGTGGTGGCTATATAAGTAACATATACATACATACTGTATAATCTGTATTGGTTAATGTTACAGCGCTGCGTACCCAAGTGGCGCTATATAAATAAACATATACTACATACTGTATATCTGTATTGTTATAAATGTACAGCGCTGCGTACCCAAGTGGCGCTATAAATAAACATATACATACTAGTGTATAATCTGTATTGTTATAATGTACAGCGCTGCGTCCCCGAGTGGCGCTATATAAATAAACATATACATACATACTGTATAATCTGTATTGTGGCGCTATATAAATAAACATATTCATACATACTGTATAATCTGTATTGTTATAATGTACAGCGCTGTGTACCCAAGTGGCGCTATATAAATAAACATATACATACATACTGTATAATCTGTATTGTTATAATGTACACGCTGCGTCCCAAGTGGTGCTATATAAATAAACATATACATACATACTGTATAATCTGTATTGTTATAATGTACAGCGCTGTGTCCCCAATTGGCGCTATATAAATAAACATATCATATATACTACTGTATAATCTGTATTGTTATAATGTACAGCGCTGTGTACCCAATTGGCGCATATATAAAAAACATATACGTATATACTGTATAATCTGTATTGTTTAATGTACAGCGCTGTGTACCCAAGTAGCGCTATATAAATAACATATACGTCATACTGTATAATCTGTATTGTTATAATGTACAGCGCTGTGTACCCAAGTGGCGCTATAATAATAAACATACGTACATACTGTATAATCTGTATTGTTTATAAGTACAGCGCTGTGTCCCCAAGTGGCTCTATAAAATAAACATAACGTACATACTGTATAATCTGTATTGTTATAATGTACAGCGCTGTGTACCCAAGTGGCGCTATATAAATAAACATATACGTACATCTGTTAATCTGTATTGTTTAATGTACAGCGCTGTGTCCCCCAGTGGTGCTATATAAATAAACATATACGTACATACTGTATAATCTGTATGTGTTATAATGTACGAGCGCTGCGTCCCCAAGTGGCGCTTATATAAATAAAAATACGTATACTGTTAATCTGTTTTGTTATAATGTCAGCGCTGTGTCCCCAAGTGCTCTATATAAATAAACATATACGTACATACTGTATAATCTGTATTGTTAAATGTACAGCGCTGTGTCCCCAAGTGGCGCTATTTAACATCCATATACGTACTACTGTATAATCTGTATTGTTATAATGTACAGCGCTGCGTCCCAATTGGCGCTATATAATAAACATATACGTACATACTGTATAATCTGTATTGTTATAAATGTACAGTGCTCGTCCCCAAGTGGCGCTATATATAAACACTATACGTACCTACTGTATATCTGTATTGTTATAATGTACTCGCTGTGTACCCAAGTGGCGTTATATAAATAAAAATAAATACTACATACTGATAACTGTATTGTTTATAATGTACAGCGCTGTGGTCCCCAGGGCGTTATATAAATAAACATATACGTACATCTGTGTATATCTGTATTGTTATAATGTACATCACCTGCGTCCCCAAGTGGCGCTATATAAATAAACATATACGTACATACTGTATAATCTGTATTGTTATAATGTACAGTGCTGTGTCCCCAAGTGGCGCTATATAATAACTATATACATACATACTGTATAATCTGTATTGTTATAATTTACAGCGCTGTGGTCCCCAAGTGACGCTATAAAATAAACATATCGTACATACGGTATAATCTGTATGTTATAATGTACGCGCTGTGTCCCCAAGTGGCGCTATATAATAAACATACTTACATACTGTATAATCTGTATTGTTAATTTACAGCGCTGTGTCCCCAAGTGACGCTATAAATAAACATATACGTACATACTGTATAATCTGTATTGTTATAATGTACCAGCGTGTGTCCCCAAGTGGCGCTATATAATAAACATATACGTACTACTGTATAATCTGTATTGTTATAAATGTACAGCGCTGTGTACCCAAGTGGCGCTATATAAATAAACTATACGTACATACTGTATAATCTGTATTGTTATAATGTACAGCGCTGTGTCCCAAGTGGTGCTATATAAATAAACATATCGTACATACTGTATAATCTGTATTGTTATAATGTACAGCGCTGCGTCCCCAAGTGGCGCATATAAACATATACTGTACATACTGTATAATCTGTATTGGTTATAATGTACAGCGCTGTGTTCCCCAAGTGGCTCTATATAAATAAACTATACGTACATACTGGATAATCTGTATGTTATAATGTACAGCGCTGTGTCCCCAGTGCGCTATTTAAATAAACATATACGTACAACTGTAATCTGTATTGTTATAATGTACAGCGCGCTGCGTCCCCCAGTGGCGCTATATAATAACACATATACGTACATACTGTATAATCTGGTATTGTTAGAATGTACAGTGCTGCGTCCCCAAGTGGCGCTTAATAAATAAACATATACGTACATACTTGTATATCTTATGTTATAATGTCAGCGCTGTGTACCCAAGGGGCGTATTAATAAAAATATACGTACATACTGTATAATCTGTATTGTTATAATGTACAGCGCTGTGTCCCCAAGTGGCGCTATATAAATAAACATATACGTACATACTGTATATCTGTATTGTATAATGTCCAGCACTGCGTCCCCAAGTGGCGCTATATAAAAACATATCGTACATACTGTATAATCTGTATTGTATAGGTACAGTGCTGTGTCCCCAGTGGCGCTATATAAATAACTATATACATACATACTGTATATCTGTATTGTTATAATGTACAGCGCTGTGTCCCAAGTGACGCTATATAAAAAACATATACTACTACTGTATAGATCTGTATTGTTATAATGTACAGCGCTGTGTCCCCACGTGGCGCTATATAAATAAACATATACGTACATACTGTATAATCTGTTTGTTATAAATGTACAGCACTGCGTCCCCAAGTGGCGCTATAATAAAATAACTATACGTACATACTGTATATCTGTATTGTTATAATGTACAGCGCTGTGTACCCAAGTGGCGCTATATAAATAAACATATTCGTACATACTGTATAATCTGTATTGTTATAATGTACAGGCGCTGTGTACCCAAGTGGCGCTATGTAAATAAACATATACATACATATTGTAAATCTGTATTGTTATAATGTACAGCGCTGTGTACCCAAGTGGCGCTATATAAATAAAAATTACATACATACTGTAAAATCTGTATTGTTATAATGTACAGCGCTGTGTCCCCCAACTGGCGCTATAAAATAAACATATACATACATACTGTATATCTGTATTGTTATAATGTACAGTGCTGTGTCCCCAAGTGGCGCTATATAAATAAACATATACATACATACTGTATAATCTGTATTGTTATAATGTACACGCTGTGTCCCCAGTGGCGCTTATAAATATACATATATATACATACTGTATAATCTGTATTGTTATAAATGTACAGCGTTGTGTCCCCAAGTGGCGCTATATAAATAAACATATACTACATACTGTATAATCTGTATTGTTATAATGTACAGCGCTGTGCCCCAAGTGGCGCTATATAAATACACTTACGTCCACTGTATAATCTTATGTATTGTTATAATGTACAGCGCTGTGTCCCCAGTGGCGCTATATAAATAAACATATACGTACATACTATAATCTGTATTGTTATAATGTACAGCGCTGTGTACCCAAGTGGCGGTATATAAATAAACATATATATACATACTGTATAATCTGTATTGTTATAATGTACAGCGCTGCATCCCCAAGTAGCGCTATATAAATAAACATATACATACATACTGTATAATCTGTATTGTTATAATGTACAGCGCTGTGTCCCCAAGTTGCGCTATATAAATAAACATATCATACACACTGTAATAATCTGTATTGTTATAATGTACAGCGCTGTGTCCCCAAGTGGCGCTATAATAAATATACATATATATACATACTGTATAATCTGTATTGTTATAATGTACAGCGCTGTGTACCCAAGTGGCGCTATATTATAAACATATACATACATACTGTATAATCTGTATGTTATAATGTACAGCGCTGCGTCCCCAAGTGGCGCTATATAAATAAACATATACATACACACTGTATAATCTGTATTGTTATAATGTACAGCGCTGTGTCCCCAAGTGGCGCTATATTAATAACATATACATACATACTGTATAATCTGTATTGTTATAAAGTACAGCGCCTGTGTACCCAAGTGGCGCTATATAATAAACCATATACATACATACTGTATAATCTGTATTGTTATAATGTACAGCGCTGTGTACCCAAGTGGCGCTTATAATAAACAATACATACATACTGTATAATCTGTATTGTTATATGTACAGCGCTGTGTCCCCAAGTGGCGCTATATAAATAACATATACATACTACTGTATAATCTGTATTGTTATAATTACAGCGCTGTGTACCCTAGTGGCGCTATATAAATAAACATATACATACATACTGTATAATCGTATTGTTATAGATGTACAGCACTGTGTACCCAAGTGGCACTATATAAATAAACATATACCATACTGTATAATCTGTATTGTTATAATGTACAGCGCTGTGTACCCAAGTGGCGCATTATATAAACATATACATACATACTGTATAATCTGTATTGTTATAATGTACAGCGTTCGTGTCCCCAAGTGGCGCTATAAATAAAACATATACATACATACTGTATAATCTGTATTGTTATAATGTACAGCACTGTGTACCCAAGTGGCGCTATATAAATAACACAATACGTACATACTGTATAATCTGTATTGTTATATGTACAGCGCTGTGTCCCCAAGTGGCGCTATATAAATAAACATATACATACATAATGTATAATCTGTATTGTTATATGTATACATACATCCATACCTGTTTCCCTTCCACCCCTGCTATGTCCTTCTGGGCAGTCGTCCGTGGCTCCTGGTCAATTGATTGAAGAACGGAAGGTAAGTCCTATGTCCTTACCTTCCGGGCTTCAATCAATACATTAAAGGAATAGTTCACCTTCTCAAGCGTACTATTCCTTTAAATTAAGGCAGGTGTTTTTGTTTCCCATTACTCTGGAATTCTGCTCAACCTTTACTTGTCTCGCGTAGTTACTTATTTAATGTTTGTTATTATTTCTTGTTTAGTCTTTTAAAAATGAAATAATTGAATAAAAGATCCCTAGATGTGAGTTACGTCTACTGTATATTTTTTAATGGGACTACAGGGAAAATCTGTTGCCGATAGAAGATAGTGGATCAAGGTCCGTCTGGAAAGTACTTTCTGTGCTTCCTCTTTTCCATTCCCCCCGTTTCCAGCTGGGGGCATTGGCGAGAAACCATTCACCACCTTCTGACTGTCTGTTCTTCATTTGAAATCAGCTGCCACAGCAGGAACGGGTCAGACAAGGTCAAATAGGTGAATGAAAATGGAATGTCCAGGGTTCTTGAATGACTCCCCCACATGGCAGAAAATAAAGCAACTCAAAGGGAAAGCAGGTTCTTTAAACTGATTCTCCACCATGGCAAAGTGTTACGTTTCAAAATAATGTGTCTGAAAAAGATTGGATAGATCGAATAAAACCAATTGTTATGTTTATTGATCGTTAATTTTCCAGGAACCGAACTGTAAAAACCATTAAAGGAATTTCCCCCACATATAAAAAATTAATTATTATGCACCACCAAAAACTAGTTTCCGTTTTGTTAAATATAATAATTCTGCTCCCAGACAGAGGAATCACCTCTCTGGCACTTCCGGGCAAGGCAGTAAGCGTCGCCATGACAGTGACGTCACAACCAATCACGACTGCCATTCCCGGACAATCCTCCATGCAGCTGCTCTGTTTATTTTTGTGTTCCAGAGCAGCTGCAGTGGAGACTTGTCCGGGAATGGCAGTCCGTGATTGGTTATGATGTCACTGTCATGGCCGACGCTTACTGCCTTACCCGGAAGTGCCAGAGAGTTTGATTCCTCTGTCTGGGAGGAGAATTATTATATTTAACAAAACAGAAACTAGTTTTTGGGGTTCCTGCATAATATATACATTTTTTTATAAGGGAGGGAAATTCCCTTTAAAAAACATTTTTAGTTTTTTTTAAGGAAGTAAGAGACCCATTTCCTACCTTGCCAGTAAAAACTTAAAATGTCAACTATTCGGCCAAGCCACCCCCTCCCTCCTCCAGAATCTGAGAATCCAGAACACCGCGACCCATCAGTGCATGGTGAAATGTGTTGTTTGTGGGCGGTTCGGTGTACGCATGCAGGTTGGCCCTGTGCCATGCATTTATCTCTTTAAGATTGCTGCATGCTGCAGCTGACAGCTCTCCTGAATAGTTTCGAACTGAACCCAGTTTCGAGGTTGAACTTCAGGTTTCGAAAATTCACAAATCCGACATTCCTTTTTGGAATTTAGATTGCGGAACTTTGAATAATTTTGTTAAATAATGCTGAAAATTCAACCTGCTTGTCAAAATGTAAAATCTCTGTGTCAAAATTGCAGGTCGAAATGAAAAGAATTCTGCACCAATGGCATTTAACTGACAGATCAAAACTCGCTGATTTGTTTATCTCCATTCCCCATCCAACTGGCTTCACCTGCCTCCTTCTGTGACCTAGAGTCTGGGGAGACAAGGAGTTAATGCAAGATGGCACCACAGAGACTAACAGCTGAATCTACACGGAGCCACAGGGTAGTATAGGGTTGAGTCACACTAACCTATTTAATACCGGTTTCTGAGACTTTAACCCCTACTTGCAATTGCAACCCAGCCACCAAGCTATTCATGGTGGCATTAGAATCATGGATTGGTTAACCCATTTGGCATTTACCAGAGATGGGTAGCCGCTATTGAATCTGGATAAATCTCCCTGATAGAGTTTGGAATTAGAGATGGGATCCCATCCAAACTCCACCACTCACTTCCGAAATCTGAATGTTCTGTCCGAAACCGGGATTTTCCTGAGATCTGAAAACCCGAAAACGAAACGAAACCAAGCAGTTATGGTCATCTCTATTTGGAATCTTATTGCAGTTCAGTGCTTGACTGTCTTGCATTTGAATCCAAGCATTTATGAAGGCTAATTTAGTTGGAGACTACTTTCCTTTAATAGACTGTTACTTCCTTAATAGCCCTGTATTTCCTTTAATAGACTGGTACTTTCCTTTAATAGACTGTACTTTTCCTTAATAGAGACTGATACTTTCCTTTAATAAACTGTTCTCTTTAACTTCTTTTAATAGACTGTACTTTCCTTTAATAGACTGGTACTTTCCTTTAATAGACTGTTCTTTTTCCTTTAATAGACTATACTTCCTTAATAGACTGTACTTTCCTTTAATAGACTATACGTTCCTGTTAATAGACTGTACTTTCCTTTAAACTTCCTATCTGTCTTCCTTTAATGCTGTTCCTCTCTACTTTCCTTTAATAGACTGTACTTTTCCTTTAATAGACTGTACTAGACTGTCCTTAATAGTACTGACTTTTCGCTTTCCGTAATAGACTTATACTTTCCTTTAATAGACTGTACTTTCCTTAATAGACTGTACTTTTATCCTTTAATAGACTATCGTTTCCTTTAATAGACTGTACTTTTTTTTCTTTACTAGACTGTAATTTTATTTAATAGACTGTACTTTTCCTTTAATGACGTAACTTTCTATTAAACTAGACTGACTTTCCTTAATAGACTGTACTTTTTCCTTTGAAGACTGTACTTTTCCTTTAATAGACTGTACTTTTCCTTTAATAGACTATACTTTCCTTTAAGACGTCTTTTCTTTACTAACTGTACTTCTTAATACTGTAACTTCCTAATGACTGACTTTCCCTTAATATACTCTTTTCCTTTAATAGACACGTACTTTTCCTTTAATAGACTGTACTTTCCTTTATAGACTGTACTTTTCCTTTAATAGACTGTACTTTTCCTTAATAGACGTTACTTTCCTTTTAATATCTTAGCTTTCCTTTATTCCCGTAACGTACTTTTCCTTAAATAGACCGTGCTTTCCTAAATAGGACGTACTTTCCTTAATAGACTGTACTTTCCCTTTAAGACTCTGTACTTTCTATTTACGATTCTTCCTTAGACCTTTCTTTTCTTCTTTAATAGACTGTACTTTCCATATTAAATTTATGCTGTACTTTTCTTTATAGACTGTGTTTTTTCACTTTATTAGACTGTACTTTTCCTTTAATAGACGTTGTGTTTCTTCATGATTGGTTATACTATGCCGTTGTAATAACTGTACTTTCCCTTTGATAGCGGTACTTTTCATTTAATAGACGTACTTTTCCTTTATGACTTATCTGTCCTTTAATAGACTGTACTTTCCTTTAATAGACTGTACTTTCCTTTATAGACTGTACTTTTCTTTAATAGACTACCTTTCCTTTAATAGACTGTACTTTCCCTTTAATAGAACTTGACTCTTTTCCTTAATAGACTGTACTTTCCCTTTATAATAACGTACTTTCCTTTAATAGACTGTACTTTCCCTTTAATAGACTGTACGTCCTTTAATAGACTGTACTTTCCCTTTAATAGACTGTACTTTCCCGTTATAGACTGTACTTTTCCTTTAATAGACTGTACTTTCCCTTTAGTAGACCGTACTTTTCCTTTAATAGACCGTACTTTCCTTTAATAGACTGTACTTCCCCTTTATAGACGTACTTTCCCTTTAAGACTTTACGACTGTTAAGAGACTGACTTCCTTTAATAGACTGTACTTTTCCTTTACGACTGTACCTTTCCTTTAATAGACTGTACTTCCACTTATAGACTTACTTTTCTTTAATAGACTGTACTTTCCCTTAATAGACTGTTCTTTCCTTTACTAATAGACTGTACTTTCCTTTAATAGACTGTACTTTCCTTTAAATAGACTGTACTTTTCCCTTTAATAGACTGTACTTTTCCTTTAATAGACGTACTTTTCCTTTAATGACCTGTACTTTCCCTTTAATAGACTGTACTTTCCTTTATAGACTGTACTTTCCTTTAATAGACTCTAGATTTTTTCCTTTAATAGACTGTACTTTCCCTTTAATTAAGACTGTACTTTTCCTTTAATAGACTGTACTTTCCCTTTAAAGACTTACTTTCCTTTAATGACTGTACTTTTCCTTTAATAGACTGTACCTTTCCTTATAGACTGTACTTTCCTTTAATAGACGTTACTGTACTTTTTCCTTTAATAGACTGTACTTTCCCTTTATAGACTGTTTTATTCTTTTTGCTCACTTTAATAGACTGTATTCCTTTAGACTGTACTTTTCCTTTAATGACGTACTTTCCTTTATAGACTGTACTTTCCCTTTAATAGACTGTACTTTTTCCTTTAATAGACTGTACTTTCCCTTAATAGACTGTCTTTTCCCTTTAGTAGACCGTACTTTTCTTAATAGACTGTAATTTCCTTTAATAGACCTGTACTTTCCCTTTAATAGACTGTACTTTTTTTTCCTTTAATAGACTGTACTTTCCTTAATAGACTGTATTTCCCTTTATAACTGTACTTTTGCTTTAATAGACTTACTTTCCCTTTAATAGACTGTACTTTCCCTTTAATAGACTGTACTTTTCCTTAATAGACTGTACTTTTCCTTTAATAGACTGTACCTTTCCTTAATAGACTGTACTTTCCCTTTAATTACTTTACTTTTCCTTTATAGACTGTACTTTCCCTTTAATAGACTGTTCTTTCTTCTTTATAGATCTTTATATTCTTCCTTTAATAACCTGTACTTTCCTTTAATAACTGTACTTCCTTTATAGACTGTACTTTCCCTTTAATAACTGTACTTTTCCTTTCAATAGACTGTACTTTCCCTTTAATAACTGTCCTTTCCTTTAATAGACTGTACTTTCCCCTTTAATAGACTGTACTTTCCCTTTAATAGACTGTACTTTCCTTTAATAGACTGTACTTTTCCTTTAATAGACTATACTTTCCTTTAATAGACTGTACTTTCCTTTAATAGACTGTACTTTCCTTTAATAGACTGTACTTTCCTTTAATAGACTGTACTTTTCCTTTAATGACTGTACTTTTCCTTTAATAGACTGTTACTTTCCTTTAATAGACTGTACTTTCCCTTAATAGACTGTACTTCCTTTAATAGACTTACTTTTGCTTTAATAGACTGTACTTTCCTTAATGGACTGTACTTTTCCTTAATAGACTGTACTTTCCCTTTAATAGACTGTACTTTCCCTTTAATGACTATACTTTCCTTCAATACTTTTAATCCAACAAACGTCATGATCCTGGCTACCAGGTTTCATTTGAATGTATCCACAGGAAAAGAAACTTGTATAAAGGAAATTAGAACCATACATAAACAATCAAAAATTGTGTTTAGTGTTTAGCCTGCGATTGAAACCGTGTCATTGAAAGAATGTACGTTACTAGTAAACAGAACATTGCTTGGGCCGCATCATCGTGTGATAAGAGAAGGCGCATGTAGATTACACCAAACAGAAGCTTTTTTTTACCATAACCCCAGCTAACCGGAAAATTGTCTAATGGTTAAAGGGGACTTGCTTTTCCGTGAGCTGAACTGTTTGATTGAGAGAAAACCACAGCTAATCGAAAATAAGCCCTATCACGTAAACCGATATCTGTGTCCGAGTACAAAGGCTGTTTGAGGTCCTGATTTAGTTACGATGTAAGACAGACTTAAAACAAGAGAAAGAATAAATATGAGCAGCAGAGCCCATTGCGCCGTGTGGGAATAGCTAACACATGTATATAAAGAAATCAGACACTAAAGAGACATTTAATGAAAGTGGCCGTTTGGATCACCTATCATTAATAAAGACAGGTTAGAAACAAATCACAAAAAAAAAAGCATTGCCCCGAGCTCCTTGTAAAGTTAAATGAGGTTAGTCTGTTCTACAAACAAGAGATGTTTAACTGAATTATGAATTTAAAACAAAAATGTGATTCGGGGAAAGTTTCTTATTTTTTATATGACTCACTTCCATGTAACATGTGGTTCAGGAAAACTCAGTTCATTTAGTGCAAGAATGTCACTCAGTTCGCTCGCCCTGCTCTGGGTTACTGCCAGCATATCAGTCAAGAGGCTTTGAAAAGGGGGCAGTTTAAAAGGGTAACTGTGATCTCACAAAAGAACACATTGCTACCTTTAAAACGACTCCAGGATCATGCAAACTATGCAAACTTAGAGCAGTATAAATGGTATGTTTCCATCTTGCATGGTGAGCTGTGACATCACCAGCTCCATACTCATCCCCCATGCCTTAGCATGAGCATGCCCAGTTTGTAGCTTCAAAAAATCAGGGTTTTTTTGGGCAGCAAACACTTGTTTATCCTGACTGTCCTGAGTGTAACTTTTCAAGCCTATAACTTAAGTTTCAAAGAAGCTCCAAGGACTTCAGTATGTTACGAGAAAAAGCCACTAATTAAAGGGATGTCTGGTGCCTTACCCACAAGATGTAAATAGGCTGATGAACCAAGGTAATGCTTTCTGTTCAGCATCAGCACTAGCTGACGGCAATCTGGTCTCCAACAAAGGACCATCGCACCCAAACATATCGGGAAACCATGAAGCATCTGGAAACACTTGTCTACGAAAAGTTCATAACCGATCCAAAGAGTGGAAACAATCTGTAAATTGGGTACTAGGTTTGAAGTGGCCCTACTTATAAACGTCTTTCTACTTACCGTTACCCTAAATACGTGACACATCATTAACCTTAAGACAACATTTCAGCTACCCACAATTGCTTGTAATAGCTCTATTGACAGATGACCATTAATTAATTGATAGCAGCTGGTGAGGATTCCCAGGGGTGATCTTGTGTGGGAACAGTATTCAGCCATCACAGACACATAATCGTCAAATTAAAACCATGTACAGCAATCTTGTGGTCTCCTACATAATACGAGGATGTACCAATAAAGTTTGTTGATTAACCGATGGGGTGAAAACTACCGAAAGTGGGTGGTTGTGCTAAAAGTTCCGTCAATATTTGACCCAATTACACAAACTGTGCACAGCCCGGTACCCCACAAGATGGATATTAAAAATAAAATAAAACAAATAATTTTGCTAACACATTGATCTTGAAATTCAAATATTTACGGAAACTGTTTTTTACGACAATCCAGGTAATTAGGTCTCTGCTGGTTTGCCATTGACAAGGAGGGAAATGACATTTTCTATATATTTAAAATCCTGAAAACTCAAAAACTAATTAATAGATCCAGATTCCCCCACAAAGCCTTGTACCCTAAAATCTTTAAAGGACAACTGTATTGCCCTAGTCCCCCCCTTTCCAGTCTGGATCTTTCAATGGGAAAAGCGCTTTCTTGCAAAGCGTATCTTACTATTGGTTAAGCCCTGGACCAGAAAGGGGGGCGGAGTACAAATGCTACAGTTGTCCTTTAATCTTATCGTTTTAAAGATCATGTATGTATATATGTATATGTTTTTATTTATAAATAACACATTTATACAGACAAAGCAGTTATACAGAAAAATTCTAGGCAATGAACCACATAATATTAGTTATAGATGACATGCTTTGGCACATTAGGAATCAGGTCCTGATAAGAGCTTACAATAACAACTAGAAAGGGAAATTTTAAGTATAAACTTTGAATTTGGCTTGAAAGACTGCATTTGGAAGGGAATTTGTGTGTTTGTGCTGCAGATTTTAAAACTCAATAATGTCAATGATGAGGACATTGTTGTTTTTTACTTACCCTTTAAATATGTCACATGCATTAAAGGAAGTCAGTTGTGTGTGTGTGTATTCATCAGGTTGGGATAAAATACTAACTTTTTTGATTATTGATCAAATTAGCTTTTTTGACTTTATTACCCTTTAGTATGGCTGCCACAGTAATGGATAAGTAGATCATAGGTGTGTGTACGCGTGTCGGGTTGAGAGTCAAAAAAAAAATTTTTGATGATTGGTCAAAATTAGTTTTTTTGACTTTAGTTACCCTTTAGTATGGCTGCAACAGTAATGGAGGGTAGGTCATTAGCTGTTTATACCTGTATCACGTTGGGGTTAAAAAAACAAAGTTTTTTATTATTGATCAAAATTAGCTTTTTTGGCTTTAGTTACCCTTTAAAGTATGGCTGCCACAGTAATGGATAAGTAGATCAGTAGGTGTGTGGTACCTGTGTCGGGAAAGTTAAAAAAAAAACTTTTTTGAAGATTGGTCAAAATAGTTTTTTTTGACTTTAGTAACCCTTTAGGTATGGCTGCAACAGTAATGGAGGGGTGGGTCAGTAGCTGTGTATACCTGTATCACGTTGGGGGTTAAAAAAAACACATTTTTGATTATTGATCAAAATTTGTTTTTTTTACTTTAGTATCCCTTTAAAGTATAGCTTCCACAGTAATGGATAAGTAGATCAGTAGATGTGTGTACCTGGGTCTGTTGAGGGGTATGTCTTTTTTGTGTTTACAACCATAAAACTATCTTTTATGAGGATAAATCTAAATTATTTTTTTTTACTTTAGTTACCCTTTAAGTATGGCTGCAACAGTAATGGAGGGGTAGGTCAGTAGCTGTGTATACCTGTATCACGTTGGGGTTAAAAAACAAATTTTTTGATTATGATCAAAATTGTTTTTTTTTACTTTAGTTACCCTTTAAAGTATGGCTTCCACAGTAATGGATAAGTAGATCATTAGATGTGTGTACCTGGGTCTGGTTGAGGGGTATGTCTTTTTTTGTGTTTCACCCATAAAACTATCTTTTATTGAGGATAAATCTAAATTTGTTGTTTTGACTTTAGTTACCCTTTACATATGGCTGCCACCATAATGGAGTAAGTAGATCAGTAGGCATGTGTAACTGGGCCTGGTTGAGGGGGTATGTCTTTTTGTGTTGTACAACCATAAACTATCTTTATTGAGGATAAATCTAAATTATTTTTTTTTTACTTTAGTTACCCTTTAGGTATGGCTGCCATCGTAATGGATAAGTAGATCAGTAGGTGTGTTACCTGGGTCTGGTTGAGGGGGTATGTCTTTTTGTGTTACAACATAAACTATTTTTATTGAGAATACTCTAAATTAGTTTTTTTTACTTTAGTTACCCTTTAAGTATGGCTGCCACAGTATGGAAAGTAGATCAGTAGGGTGTTTAACCTGGGTCTGGTTGAGGGGGTATGTCTTTTTGTGTTACAACCATAAACTATTTTTATTGAGAATAAATCTAAATTAGTTTTTTTTTTACTTTAGTTACCCTTTAAGTATGGCTGCCACAGTAATGGATAAGTAGATCAGTAGGTGTGTTTACCTGGGTCTGGTTGAGGGGGTATGTCTTTTTGTGTTTACAACCATAAAACTATTTTTATTGAGAATAATCTAAATTAGTTTTTTTAACTTTAGTTACCCTTTAAGTTGGCTGCCACCATAATGGATAAGTATATCAGTAGGTGTGTGTACCTGGGTCTGGTTGAGGGGGTATGTCTTTTGTGTGTTATAACCATAAAACTATCTTTTTTGAGGATAAATCTAATTATTTTTTTTGACTTTAGTTACCCTTTAAATAGGCTGCCACAGTAATGGATAAGTAGATTAGTAGGTGTGTGTACCTGGGTCTGGTTGAGGGGGTATGCCTTTTTGTGTGTTTATAACCATAAAACTATCTTTTTTTTAGGATAAATCTAAATTAGTTTTTTTGAATTTAGTTACCCTTTAAATATGGCTTCCATGGTATGGAAAGGTAGGTCGGTAGGTGGGTGTACCTGGGTCTGTGTGGGGGTTGGGGGTACACTATTTGTATTTTACCATGAAAAAAATATTTTGAACTATCACATTGCGGATTGTTACCATTATAGTCTATGGGAAAAATGTCCGGAAATTCGCCAATAATGCCGTAACGCTTACGCGGATTCCTTAGCTAGAAGATAGCACACTTCTCCTATATGCCCCGCACTCTGTACCAAATTTCATGTCTCTAGCTCAAAAACTGTGGGAGGAGATACGGTCCAAAAAAGCGGAAGAATAAAACGAAGAAGAAGAAGAAGAAAAGAAATAGAAAGAACAGTAATTGGCTTTTTTTAAGCCAAATTGATTAAAAGTGAGTGGGTACAAATAAAAGATACAGTTTCCAGTGTCGTATTGGATCTTGATCATCTAAATAAAATACAATGGGCATATTTATAAAGCAACGATAATAGCGCCAAAAAATTACCGCCGCACATCGCGGCCGCGAAAATAGCGCTATCGCCGTATTTATAACGGCGAGCGCTATTCCCGCGATATGTATCGCGGGCCGCGATATGTAATCGCGGCCGCGATGTGCTGCGGTATTTTAAGCCCCTTTGCGCGATACTGTATAGTATCGCCGCGAAGGGACTTAAAATCCCCCTTCCTGACGCCTCTCCTAAGGGGGCGGGGCAATACGCCCACCCCGCCCACCCCCCGCCGCTTCCCAGCGCCCCTCCCAGCCCGTCCCCGGTCGCGACCACCCGCCGCGCACCCCCTCCCCCAACCCCACCAATCAGATTTCTGGAAAGTTCTGAAATCTGATTGTTAATGTAAAGCAAGTATTAAAAATTGCCAATCAGAAACGGATATGTGATTTCTGCAAACCTATATAAAGAGGGCTTTCCGTCGCGAACTCAGATGCCATCGCAGTAGATGCTGAAGAAAGAAGAAAGAAGCGGCTGGCAACATCGGCTCCGCTGAGGCCGGCGGTGCCAGTGGGCTCACTGTCGGGCCGCAGTGAGTCTGCCTGGCATCGCGACCTGAGTGGGTTGGTGTCGCCAGCCCAGACGTCCCCCAAGGCGTCTTTTAAGAGCCGCACCACATGGGGTCCCGGTTCGAGCTGCGGGACTCCCGCCAAAGGCACTTGTCCAGTGCCGCAAGGGCCCTTACAAGGGCCGGGGAGGGGGTCCGCGTTCGAGCTGCGACCCCTAAGCCCAAAGGGCACTTGTAAGTGCCGCAAAGGCCCTGATAGGGCCGGGAGGGGGTCCCGGTTCGAGCTGCGGGACCCCTTAAGCCCCAAAGGCTCTTGTCAGAGCCGCAAGGGCACTTGTAATGCCGCAAAGGCCCTTACAAGGGCCGGGGAGGGGGGTCCGCGTTCGAGCTGCGGGACCCCCTAAGCCCAAAAGGCCCTTCTCAGGGCCCGCTGGAGGGAGCCTCCACCCCGCCCCGCGGCTCCCTCCTTTCCTCCCCCCCTGGAGCGGCCGGGGCGGGGGGCTTGGAGGGGTTGCCAGGAGGGGGTGCGCTGCGGGTGGTCGCGCCGCCGCCCGGGGGTGTGGGCGGGGTGTGGCGTTGTCTCCCGGAGGTGCGACCACCCGCCGCGGGTTGCCTGCCCATCCCTGCCACGGGAGGTTCGTACGGCTGACTTCGCCACCTTCAAGTGGCGAAGTAAAACAGCCGATACTAGCCGAGCGAAACCATACCGCCGATTTTTATAAGCGGCGGTAACAGGTAAGTATCGCCGCGAAAGGTTACTTCGTTAACTTTTCGCGGCGCGTTTTGACTTTATAAATCGCGGTAAACGCCATTATGCGTTAATGTCCGCGAAAACGGCCGCGAAAGGTTAACGAACCTTTATAAAATGCCCCAAGTCTTAACCAGACCAAAAGCGAGAAAAGTGATTGGCCACCCTGGAAATAACCCAAACCCCACCCCTCCTCTCAATTACCTTGAGATTCATTAACCCTCACAAAATTAGATCAACCCACCCATGTGCAGCTGAATTACTCTAAAGGTTCATACACACTTGTGATCGCGGGTCCCAAACCTGCAACACACGATGTGTCCGAACGTTCGTTTTGGTCTATAATCGGCCCGTGTATGGCATTATGGCCAGAAACGGATGTCCGGTTGGGGATCGTTGCCCGACCGACTTGGCGGATCTCCGAACGACCGCCCGTTTGGGGCGATAAAGGGCCAAAACATCATTCTGAAACATCATGCGTCGTGGGTCAGGACCCCTGATCGCACGGTGTATGAGGCTTAAGTTCTCTCATTTAACCACAGGTCCAGTTGAATGAACAATGGTGATTTGTCAGAGGAATGGCCCATATGTCTCAGCCAGTGATATTCACTTCAACACAGTCCTACCCATGTGTCTCCGTTCCCAACATATTTCCTACTAGAGAAGGACAGAATGATACATTGTACTATAATGAAACCATAGTCATTGGATACAATCCCATAATGCTCAGTAAGGTACACTGGGTAAAGTTTTTTCGTTCATGTGATAGGAGAATGTGAATATTATTATTATAGGAAACATTAGTTTCACTTATAATGAAATGCCAAAGATGCCCCTGAAGGGACTTACTGATCCGGTCTCTCGCCACCTGGGCGCCGCCCCCGTTTCTGTTACGAGCAAAAACAGGAGCAGTGCTGCTCTGCACTGACAGCCGCTCTATTCCCTCGTCAGTTGTCAGGCTATGGGGTTGACGTCAGGAAGATTAGAGCATCTGTCAGCCTGTCTGTCAGCCCACTTCAGGGGCATCTTTGACATTTCTGTAAAATACGAAACGGGGGTTTCGTATTTTGAAGGTTTGGAACCTGTCAAGTCTATCTCTCCTCCTAAGAGGGGAAATCTCATAATCATACCACTGATGAATTGGCATTAAGGCTTGGTACACACTAACCAATTTATCGGCCTAACCATGCAATCGGGAAAATATATTTCAGAATGTTCAGGAGCAATCATCCCTAGACACAAGATTTCATTCATCTAGTTATTGTCCTCTTGCATAGACAGCTAACAACCTTTTCAGGATTACGACAATCAACCTTAATGACGAAAAGAAAGATTAACCAATCACATCTGTCGGTGTTGGACATGTGCTGAACGTGTTTATTTTTGGTTTCTAGTTTTACTTTGTTAAGCATAATGTATTATTTGGGATTGTGCTCCTTGTGAACAAGAGATGGAGCTTAAAATACGGTCCTCTGATCTTCTAACTACAGCCAGCCCATTATGGATAGAATTCCTCTAATATCCACCAAATCATGTTATTTCTGCATAGGATCATGGGAAAGAGGTTGGAATTGTTTGGAAGCTTTGGAATTTCAGCATCGCTCATGATCCCCATTTATGCTGCTGTTGACATAAAAGATCATCCGGAAAGCAAGTGTTGGTAATTCCCGTAAAACACGGCCAGCATTTGAAGTCCTGTTGTTTGCATTTGTTGGATCTAGCCGCTATTCATCGCTCCCTTGCAATAAGAGCCGTTGGCAGGGGAAATCAATTGGGAGCGACAGCTGTTAATTCCTCTGCAGATGCCCATGACTATGCAGGTTCATGATAGAGTTTAATGCTGGAGGATGAAGAGTTCTATGCTTTCAATTCATAGTATTTAATATTGTCAACCGCCAATGGTATGGTCCAAATTTTGAATGCTCCTCGTATTCAAAATTTGGACCATACCATTGGCGGTTGACAATATTCTGTATCTTTTCACCCTTTTTCTATCATTACTAATAAAACCACCATTGGGTTTAATAAACATTTCCTCCCCTTTCCAACATCTTTAAGGGCTAGGCCACACTATCGCGTTTTCGCGCGTTTGCGCACGCGTTTCGCGATCACATTTGCGCCCGTGATTTCGCTAAAATGGAAATCGCAGGAACGCGAAAATTCCCTCGCGATTTCCGATGCGCATGCGATTGCGCGTCCGTTCGCGTTTTGTAATGCGTTCGTTCACCGTTTTTGGTGCGTTGCGACCGCAAAACGCAAAATGCGAACGCACAAGAAAAGCGCAGAAATCGCGTGCGATAACCGCTCGCAATTTGTGCATGATTCCTGTGCTTTGCAGTGTGGCCTCAGCCATACAAGTGATTGTATAATACCATATAATACCATGTTATTATAAATGTAGCAGGCATGGTATTCCATAGGGGGCGCACTAAAGCTCCAAGATAATTTCGGCGCCCAGAAAAAGGTTCCCGTACACATGCAACTTCGGACGCAATTCCATCAGAATCTGATTGTTGATTTTGTCCGCAGTAACGACATTCCAAATAGACTTTATACGAACTGATGTTCAGCAACACAGGGCCATGTTATTGGCTCTCTATACTGCAGATAAGGAGATAATATAATGTGACAGTAATTTGCCATTGGGACTGAAAGGCGCGATGTTGATTGTTGACTTTACAACATATCCATACACATGCCCGAGTTCAACAATCCCGGCAGATGCCATCAGTGGCGTAGCTAGGAATCACTGGGCCCCCCCACAAAGCTATGATGGGCCCCTGGCCCTATTCGTGTTACACCCACAGTTTGTTTTCTAAGAGGGGCTATATCTGTCATAGGAAACATAAGATGGGGCCCCCTTGTCTCCTAGGCCCCCCTGGGGTTGCTCCCCCTGCTCCCATGGTAGTTATGCCCCGGATGTATAAGCCACTTTAAGGCAAAGAATAGCACTTGGAAAGAAACAACCCCCAACATCGGCAACTCACCAACTCAGTCATAAAACAGAAAGCTAGTGCTTACCTCTATTTTTTATATGGTTGCTGGGAAATTTACAATACTTCCATTGGGTTTTGTGATTTATTACCCAGCATCCCAGTACAACACAGTTTGGTCAATGACCATTATGTTCTTTACACATGCTCAGTCCCAGCTGCAGAAACTTGTTGCGATGGTTACGCCCACAAGTAGACTCTAGCCAATAGAGTTTATTGGATTTTCTTGGGGAGGGATTTCTTCAGATATTGTGTAATAAAATTTGAGTTTAGTTCTCATTTAAGTGCAAGCCCCAAAATAAAACTTACATGCAGGTAAACCCCCCCCAACCCCCTAAACGGTAATAGGTTGAAATGTGAAATATTTAGTCTAAGCTGAAACCCTGCACAATGTCCTGTTTCCCTGTTTCTGCTTCCTGGTTCTTCCAGTTAGTAACTGTCCGTTATGGATTTGACAGTTGACCTCACAGCCAATGACTGAATGTTAATCCCCTGTCTGCCTCTTTCTGAGCATCCCAGGCTCGTACAGGCTCAGTACAGGTTTCTAAATGGCTCAGTTTCCCATGAGGCATCCAGAAGCATAGCATACTACAGTAATGAATTCATAGGACAAACTATGATATATCAACATATTAAAGAGGCCATTCTTTCTAAAAGACGTTCTTATGTGGGTGGAGTTTTCTTTAAACATTCCATACCTTTGAAGATCTACCGATTGACAAGATATCTGTTTCAAATCTATAATATTTCCCTCCCCTTTCAATACCAGTTTTAGGGCTAGACCACACTGCTGCGCGCTTTTTTGCATTTGCGCTTGGGTTTTTTTTTCATATCATTGAAACGCACCGAAAACGCGCGTTTTTTGGGTGCATTGCGTTTTGCGATTTGCGCTCCACATTTTAAAATCGCAATCGCATTCGTTTTTCGATACTTAATGAAAAAACGCATGCGCAAAAGCACAAAATCGCACATGAAATTGCATGCGATTCCGTGTGCGTTTGCGTTTGCGTTGCAGTGTGCCGCGCCCTACTCCTCCCTTAAAGGGACACGTTCATGGAAATGATTAATATTTGTTAAATTGTTAGTTTGTGTGATGCCTCTTAGTTTCTACATATTCTCTCGCATTTTAAAAAATCAGTTGATTCATCCCCTTGCTGTTCCTGCTTGTTGACTTAGTGAGCTGACATTTCAGGTTATTATGGTCCTTCTTCCCAGAATGCACCACTTCCTTGGAATATTCCTAACAGTAATTTTCTTCTGATTGGCTGTTGGAGGGTCAACCATGCTAGATCTCTACTGAGCAACTGAATCAACCGGGGCTGGGTCAAGGGCAAGACCATAAAGGTCTCTAATCCTCTATTCCTATTCCTGCAAACAGGAAGTCAGTATAACGGTTGCATTTATTTATAAAACCGACACAATGCTGAATAGCAGATTAAGGTCATTTGGATGAAAAAATACTGATCTTTTTTTCTGAAAAGCATATGTATTTACACTGAACTTCCCCTTTAACCACAATGAGCTTAAAGTGTGGGTGAATCTCACTGAGCGTGTCAGAGCACAAGCTAGTGGAGGGGCGGTAACCCTGAATAGATTTTACCAAGTCCAGGTAGCTGTAACTCTTTATTAATATATTTAATTAATATTACGTAGGGATCAACTGCTGTAGGTTTATGTTTTTTCATATTGACTGCTGCCCTCTTTCCTAGTGAGTAACAATTTGTTTTTCTTACTGCTCAGTCTGGTTACATAGAGGACATGGATAGGTCTATAGGTCGAAGGATTTTCAAAGTCGGCCTCTGGTCTTCCACTACCAGGCCTGTTCAAGATTTGACCATTGGCAGGCAAGTGCTTTCCCCATTGGCCTCCAGAACTGTTTCAGATGGTTTCTACAGGGTGCAAGATGATTGGATTTGGACAGCGCATTATGGACACTAAGAGAGAAACCAGGGTGAGGAACTGGGTACTATAGGTGTATGGGTTAGTGTGAGCTTGGGTAGAATATCCTGCTCTGGATATATATACATTGGATATAATGGGGGTTTTATTTTGTCAAGGAGATTCCACAGACCCACACAAACTTGTGTCCACAGGGATGAAACTGTGAATCATCTGCTTAGTGGAAGAAATCAATTGTCACTCTTCATTGTCACTGTAGGTCAAAAGTGCTTTACCAGGCTGGACACACAGATGCATTGGATTTCATTTTAATGGCGCACAGACTGGTTAATCAGTTCCACTCTATACCCAGAGGAAGCTGGCAACAGATCTACCGGTAAATTATCCTCCAACAGCTGCCTGCAACTTCATGGCTTTACTGGCTATGAAATCCTGCGTTTCTGTTAAATCAATATTTTATCAGACAGCTTTATAGGGCGGCGATTAAAAAAACTCATTCATTGGCACAGTAACACTTTGTACTTTGGGGAAGTATTTTAATAGACGGAGACGTTTAAAACGACCGACCACAATCAAACCTTAAAGTGTAAAGGAGATTTAAAAGACTTTCACTTCTCTTGGGAAAGATATTACAGGGTCCGGGTCTTGTGACATTTTTTTTGTGAAGGTAAAGTTTATTGAGAGAAAATGGGGGGTCCTGGTTCATCTGTTCATTCCTAATAGGCCCATTTAGAAAAGAGGGTTAGGCAAGTTTACTAGATGTTTGTGTTTATGGGGTTGTTCAGCACATTCTTGAACTAGAAATTCTGTTTCCTTAAACCAGCTTTCACATAGAAATTGTGAACTTTACCAGAACATTTTTTTTTTCTGGATCACAGTGATCCAACCAATCAGATGTTGACTTTGCCTGGGTAACACAGTTAGATAACATTTGATTGTTACTGCAGATTAAGGACAAAGCCCCACCTACACTTCTTGCCTATTGGTTGCTTGGGGGAATGGGGCTCTCAAGTATTTCAATTCTTATGGTATCAAATCATTTGAGTAGGCTTGCGGGCACAGGAGTTTGTTAAAAACGTTTTTGTTTTGCATTTTACGGTCCTTTAAAGGGCATGTCCACACCTTGAATCAAAAATTAGATTTAACTCCTTCCCACTCGTTAAACCCCCAATAATTACCCACCAGGTACCTTCCTACCTCCAAGGTCAGGACTTTTCTGAAGCCAAATCTTCATCCCAATGTTTGGCTCCCTCTACGTGTAAGGTTCTGCCTCTTTAAAAAGCTCTACTAGCTTGCACATGCTCAGAGAGGCGGAACTAGAAGCACAGTCAGTTTGCTGACTGCTGATACCCTGAAGAACTTGAAAGAGACTGAAGGGGCAGAAAACATTAGGTTTTAGGAATATCCTGCTGATCTTTGGGTTTGGAAGTTAAGAAGAAGAATTTCCCCTTACAATTGCCTATAATAATTAAAGATTTATGTAGAAATACGGCTAAAGGATAAGTTCTATAAGCAAAAAACACGATGTGCTAGGGATCTCCAGTTTCACCTATTGTGGCCCAACCTTTACATGGAGGAGGTAGAAACACAGGCACTTAATACCTTTAGGGCATAGCACCCCGCCACTGGTTCAGATACGTGGATGACACCTGGGTTAATCCACCGAGAGGAAGTACAAGCTTCACAGAACACATTAATGCTGTAGACCAAACATCAAATTTACAAGGGAAGATACAAAACAACAACTGGCTTCTTGGACTGCTGGTAGAAGTTAGGAGAATGGTAAACTGGAAGTAGAGGTTTACAGAAAACCAACACACACACTACCAGTATTTGATGTTTGACTCACCCATCCTTAGATCACAAGCTGGGGTCATCAGAACCCTGCAACACGAGCCGAGAACATCCCCACTAGCACAGAGGTGAAGGATAAAGAAATGAAACATCTCAGAGAGCCCTTAAAACTTGTGGATATCCAGACTGGGCCTTTGTCAAAAGAAGTAGAAGGAAAGAAAAGAACTGAATACCACAGTTGAGGGAAAATCAAGACGGAGGAAGAACATGGTCATCCATAGTAGCAGGGTCTCCAAGAAATTAACAAGAATTTTCAAAAAACACGTATCCCTGTCTGCTTTAAAACGAACAACACGCTGGAGCAGCAACTGGTACATCCGAAGACCCAATACCCAAACACAGAAGCCGACATCATATACGCAGTGCAGTGCGTAAAGATGACATCATATACGCAGTGCAGTGCAGTTGGTACATCATATACGCAGTGCAGTACAGTGCAGTGAAGAATGCTCTGATTTGTATGTGGGGGAGACAACAGCAACTGCATCAACGTATGGCCCAGCACGAAAGCCAATTCCTCGTGTCAGGACTCAGCCGTGTACCTCACTTAAGGATAAAGGACACACCTTTGAAGATTGGAATGTTAACATATTGGCAAAGGAACGTGACTGGTTCAGAGAGGTGTAAGGAGGCCATTTAGTGAAAATAAGAACCAAGCCTAAATAGAGGTGGGGGGGTTCGACACCATCTGTCTGCCATGTACAATCTGTTTTAACACCTTACTCTGGCGTTCCTATAAACACCCTCATAGCACTATTATCACACCCTTAACACCTGGCTGTGATATGCTAAGTGGGATTTTCCAGGGTACATAATTGCCACAGATTCTTGTACAAGTCTTCTGATTGAAAAGCCATTCGGATGACTAGCGAACCGTCTCCAAGAACTAACTTCAAGTCCAGTTGATTCTAATGTTGAATACAACAGATATAACAGATTAAGGGAATCTCCACCCAATATATAAACTTAAATTATTTTAGATAATTAAAACAGGAGGTAGCCCGACCCATGACGTACGGTGGTGTAGGACGTCTGTTCGTTTTGAGTATTGCTAAGTGTATGGCACTCAGTTGGGCATTGTTGACGATTTGACCTGGTGGATCATCACTGATCAGACAATTGAACATCCTTTTTGGCCAACCAAGAACCCATAGACTTACTGATAGTGTTTCCGAAAAGGGTGACGGACACCAATGTCCGTCAACGTTCGGGCCCCCGAAATCGCACGTTGTTTAAAGACCTTAGATTTAACATTTTGTGTCTCCCGTGGTTCTATATCTCTGGTCTACAGAACAGGAACCTTTTGTATAAAGCAGTATGAAAGTTTCGTAGACTGGAGTTGTAAGATTGCGGTACCCCATGATGCCTTATCTCAAGAGACAAAAATCCAGAAAAGTTGTTTAGCAGAAACTCAAACACAGAGACACCACAAGACTCTCGAATTACTGAAGCGATTTGTGTCTTTGTGTGTGTGTGAAGGTGTTTTGGATTGGGGCCATAATGATATCTCCTGAGCCAAGGCCAAATGCGGTTCATCGTGTTGTTACAGAGAGAAATCGATGTATGTTCTAAGTGACACTTTTAGATGAGGTCCAAGTGTTTCATAAACTCCTTGATAATTAAAAACCTCCATTTAAAATGCATAACCTCTTGTGTAACAGTCAGAAACGAAAAAATCCTTTTTATTTAGTGGTATTAGGCTTGCACGTATGGGATTGTTTACCATTGTGGTTTATCTGGGAGGGTGAACTGAGTATTAAACCTCGTTCCCACTAGGCTGTTTTTTTATTAGCGTTGTAACACACCTACAGTATAGGAGAATACTATATGGTATAGGATAAATATACGGTAAGGTCAATATCGGTATAGGATAAATATTGGTATAGGATAATATAACGGTATAAGATAAATATACAGTATAGGATAATATACGGTATAGGATAAATATATGGTATAGGATAATATACGGTATAGTATAAATTACTATGTATATCGGATAATATACGGTAAATAGGATAATATACGGTAATAGGATAAATATACAGTATAAGGATAAAATATACGTTGTATAGGCATAACTATACGGTATAGGATAATCTATGTATAGGATAAATATACGGTATGGATAAATATATGGTATAGATAATATATGTTTAGGATAAATATACGTAAGGGATAAATATACGGTATAGGATAAATATATGTTATGGTAATATACGGTAATAGGATAAATATACGGTATGGAAATATACGGTATAAGGATAAATATACAGTTATGGATAATATACAGTTAGGATAATATACGGTATAGGATAAATATATGGTATAGGAATACCTATACAGTATAAGGTAAATATACGGTAATAGGATAAATAACGGTATAGGATAAATATACGGTATAGGATAAATATATGGTATAGGATAAATATACAGTACTAGTGATAAATATACGGTAATAGGATAATATCATCAGTATAGGATAAATATACGGTAATAGGATAAATATACTGGATAGCAGATAAATTTATCACGGGTAATAGTTGTAATAATAATATATATTGGTATAGGATACCTATACTATAGCAGTATATACGCAATAAATATACAGATTGATAATCGTATGAGAATATAGGTATAGATTAATATCAGTAAGTACTACTTAGGATATATACTATAGATAAATGATACGTATAGTGATAAATATACTGTATCAGGATACAATGAACAGTAAAATGGATAAATATACCAGTATAGCTTTCCTTTAATAGACTGTACTTTTCCTTTAATAGACTGTACTTTCCTTTAATAGACTGTACTTTTCCTTAATAGACTGTACTTTCCTTTTACCGACAGTCGTTAACGCTAATTAACGTTTATTCACAGAATCGGATTTGGAATGGGTCTAGTTAGATTATTACCGACAGTCGTTAACGCTAATTAATGTTTATTCACTGAATCTGATGTGGAACGGATCTAGTTAGATTATTACCGACAGTCGTTAAAGCTAATTAACGTTTATTCACTGAATCTGATGTGGAACGGATCTAGTTAGATTATTACCGACAGTCGTTAACGCTAATTAACGTTTATTCACAGAATCGGACATGGAACGGGTCTAGTTAGATTATTACAGACAGTCGTTAACGCTAATTAACGTTTATTCACAGAATCAGATGTGGAACGGGTGTAGTTAGATTATTACCGACAGTCGTTAATGCTAATTAACGTTTATTCACAGAATCGTACGTGGAACGGGTCTAGTTAGATTATTACCGACAGTCGTTAAAGCTAATTAACGTTTATTCACAGAATCGGATGTGGAACGGGTGAAGTTAGATTATTACCGACAGTCGTTAATGCTAATTAACGTTTATTCACAGAATCGTACGTGGAACGGGTCTAGTTAGATTATTACCGACAGTCGTTAAAGCTAATTAACGTTTATTCACAGAATCAGACGTGGAACGGGTCTAGTTAGATTATTACCGACAGTCGTTAACGCTAATTAACGTTTATTCACAGAATCGGATGTGGAACGGGTGAAGTTAGATTATTACCGACAGTCGTTAACGCTAATTAACATTTATATTTAAATATATATTGTCGGATGATAATAGATGTGACATTGGTCGGTAACATTGTTGTATTTACACACCCAGTTAATTGTTAGTTTGTAACTAAATAATTTTTTTTTTTTTTTGACAAACATTTCTTTTTGTTTGTGTTCTCCTGTAAAATTCACATCAAGGGCTACGTCCAATGTTCCCTCTAACCTCCCTCTGTGTGCGCGCCACTTTAATCTGTGTGCGCGCCACTTTAATCTGTGTGCGCGTCACTTTAATCTGTGTGCGCGTCACTTTAATCTGTGTGCGCGCCACTTTAATCTGTGTGCGCGTCACTTTAATCTGTGTGCGCGCCACTTTAATCTGTGTGCGCGTCACTTTAATCTGTGTGCGCGCCACTTTAATCTGTGTGCGCGTCACTTGCGCGTCACTTTAATCTGTGCGCGCGCCACTTTAATCTGTGCGCGCGTCACTTTAATCTGTGGGCGCGCCACTTTAATCTGTGTGCGCGTCACTTTAATCTGTGCGCGCGTTTTTCTTTTATATCCACTGACATGTAATGGTAGATCTGGAGATAATATAAATATCCACTGACTGCAATGGTAGATCTAGGAGATAATATAATATATCCACCGACTGCAATGTGAGATCTAGATAGATAAATAATAATATATGAGTATTACCTTTTCAGGTACGCCACAGGAAATGACATCACAGAAACTCTGTTCTATCCACGAGTATTACAGCAGTGAGGCCAACAATCCATCCACATGGACGTAGACACCCAGCCTGCAGGGGGACGTATGAAACATTAAAGCCTATTCAGGTATACGGGGTGTGGTGCTGCCATACTGATTGCAGAATATAAACTGCAGGATTTAATTATCTATTTTTATTCAGCACTGCGATGGGTTTTCTGGTAAAAACGATGGGAGTCATGTCACCCCCCTACAGTCACAGTACATCCATTATGACACGGAGAGGATCGGAGGTAAGAGGCAATCTCATTGGCTTGTAGGATCCGCATTACATGGTTGCTCTATATGTGTACTGCTAGCCAGTGACTATATATTCATTATAATAGAGGGATCTGCCATTACTGTGTACTGCTAGCCAGTGAAGTATATTCATTATAATAGAGGGATCTGCCATACTGTGTACTGCTAGCCAGTGACTATATATTCATTATAATAGAGGATCTGCTCATATGTGTACTGCTAGCAGTGACTTATATTCATTATAAAGAGGGATCTGCCATACTGTGTACTGTAGCCAGTGACTGTATATATTCATTATAATAGAGGGATCTGCCATACTGTGTACTGCCTGCCTTGACTGTATATATTCACTTATAATAGAGGGATTCTGCCATACTGTGTACTGCTAGCCAGTGACTGTCTATATTCCTTATAATAGAGGGATTGCCATACTGTGTACTGCTAAGCCAGTGACTGTTATTCATTATAATAGAGGGATCTGCCATACTGTGTACTGTAGCCAGTGACTGTATATGTTCATTATAATAGAGGGATCTTGCCATACGTGTGTATGCTAGCCAGTGACTGTATATTCATTATAAAGAGGGATCTGCCATACTGTGTATGCTAGCAGTGGACTGTATATTATATAATAAGAGGATCTGCCATACTGTGTACTGCTGCCAGTGGACTATGATATTCATTATAATATGAGGGGATCTGCCATACTGTGTACTGCTAGCCAGTGACTGTATTCATTATAATAGAGGGAATCTGCCATACTGTGTACTGCTAGCCAGTGACTGTATTATTCTTATAATAGAGGGTCTGCCATACTGTGTACTGCTAGCCAGTGAGCTGTATATATTCATTATATAGAGGGATCTGCCATACTGTGTACTGCTAGCCAGTGACTGTATATTCATTATAATAGAGGGATCTGCATACTGTGTACTGCTAGCCAGTGACTGTGTATATTCATTATAATAGAGGGATCTCATGCCATACTGTGTACTGCTAGCCAGTGACTGTATATATTCATATAATAGGGGATCTGCAATACTGGTACTGCTAGCCAGTGGACTGTGATATTCATTATAATAGAGGGATCTGCCATACTGTGTACTGCTAGCCAAGTGACTGTGTATATTCATTAGAGAAGAGGATCGCCATACTGTGTACTGCTAGCCAGTGACTGTATATATCATTATAATAGAGGGATCTGCCATACTGTGTATGCGATGCCAGGACTGTGTTATTCATTATAATAGGGGATCTGCCATACTGTGTACTGCTAGCCAGTGACTGTAAATTCATTATAATAGAGGGATCTGCCATACTGTGTACTGCTAGCCAGGGACTGTGTATATTCATATAATAGAGGGATCTGCCAACTGTGTACTGCTAGCAGTGACTGTTATCATTATAATGAGGATCTGCCATATTGTACTGCTAGCCGTGACTGTATATTCATTATAATAGGGTCGCATCGTGTATGCTAGCAGTGATGCGTATATATTTCATTATAATAGAGGGATCTGCCTTACTGTTAACTGTAGCCGTGACTGGTATATTATATAATAGAGGGATCTGCCATACTGGTACTGACTAGCCAGTGAGTGTATATTATTATAATAGGGATTGCCATACTGGTACTGCTAGCCAGTGACTGTATTATCATTATAAGAGGGATTGCCCATACTGTGTACTGCTAGCCAGTGACTATATATTAATTATAAATAGGGATCTGCCAACTGTGTATGCTAGCCAGTGACTGTATTATTCATTATAATAGAGGGATCGCCATACTGTGTATGTAGCCAGTGCTATATATTGATTATAAATAGAGGGATCTGCCATTACTGTGTAATGCTAGCCAGTGATGTAATATTCATTATAATAGAGGGATCTCCATTAGTGTACTGCTAGCCAGTGACTGTGTATATTCATTATAATAGAGGGATCTGCCATACTGTGTACTGCTAGCCAGTGACTGTGTTATATTCATATAATAGAGGGATCTGCCATACTGTGTCTGCTAGCCAGTGACTTATATATTCATTTAATAGGGGATCTGCCATACTGTGTAATGCTAGCCAGTGGATGTAATGTCATTATTAATAGAGGGATCTGCCATACTGTGTATGCCCATGACTGTGTATTAATTATAAAGAGGGATCTGCCATACTGGTCTGCTAGCCAGTGACTGTATTATTCATATAATAGAGGGATTGCAACGTGTACTGCTAGCCAGTGATGTGATATTCATTATAATAGAGGGATTGCCATATAGTGTACTGCTGAGCCAGTGACTGGTATATCATTAAATAGAGGGATCTGGTATAAAAGCGTTGGTGTCTCTTCCTAGTTGGACCTCCTTAAAAAACTGCTTTAACGCCAATCGCTCCATCGGGCTGACCAGCGACTTACAGCAAGTGGGAGTAGCTGCCAATCGATTGCAAGACTCTATGACCACAGTTCTGCAATATGCCGAGGATGTGCTGGTAAGGAGCATTCTGATCTGTGATGGTGCCATAACTCCCAGCATGCTCAGTACAATTAAAGGGGTGGTGTGTAGTTTGGAACACCGTCAGGAATAAAACCTGCGTGGAGGGGTGACTGACTGTTCTCCTGTGCTGGGGTATTGGGGGTTTCTGATTGTAGGAATCCGTAAGTTGCCATTAACGTGTCTGTTTCCAGTCTGGTAAAATAACGGCGGATAACACGGTTGGAAGCTTCTGAGGACCTGGTGAACCAAGTCCCTAAAATCGACCCTGAGGATTTTAGAGTCCATGCTGAACAGTAACATCAATGTAAGTCATTATCTCTGGTCTCTCTGCCATGACACTGACCGTATCCTGCTCATGTCTCCCTTCTGTACCCCAGGTGTCTGATGGTGAATATCTGGCTAACCTGACCCAGGCCCAGATCGCCCTGAAAGAGAAACTTCTCAACCTGTAACCTCATGCCCATACAAACTGCTCCGATGTTCATCCAATCAGGGAAGGATGTGTGGTCATGTGAATGCTCAAAGTTTTTTTTTCCTTTTGATTCACACACGTGACTTGAGAACAATAAAGTTTATATTAAGTATCTTTGTACTGGGAAGACTAGATGTTAATTGTTCTTACGGCGGGGTTCTCCTCCGGACCTCTCTCTCCCCACCACATCCATGATCTGTGTATGTGGGGCAGGGAGGATGGGGACTCCTTCCAAGTAGTACATGATACGGACACTGGTAGACAATTCCTGCTGTGAAAACATGCAATGAAATAGAAGCAGGGAGCTGCCATATTGCTTCTTGGTACAGCAGCCTTGTTAGTCATTGTAATGGTCCAATTCCATGGTGGTGATAGATTAATAATGAACAATATGGCAGCTTCCAATCTTGGAATAACGGATTGTGCAGAGGATTTTTACGTTCCTTTAAAGGAATAGTTCACTAGAAAATGCATTGATTGAAGAGGTAAGGAGTATATCTTACCTTCCGTATGTGCGATATAGTGGTGAGCACGTAAGGTAAGTTTCTATCTTCGTCCCTGGCTCCGGAAATATTGATTGAAGAACAGGAGGTAGGGCCCAGCTGCTTAACCTTCCAGGCTTCAATCAATACATTAAAGGAACAGTTCCAGTTGAATTATTCCTTAAACACACTTGAGGTTGAACAGTTCATCAGTGTTTGTGGGTTAGGGAGGTTCTGAACAGTCTCATCATGTGTTTGTGGTTAGGGAGGTCTGAAACAGTCTCATCAGTGTGTGTGGGTTTAGGGAGGTCTGAACAGTCTCATCAGTGTGTGTGGGTTAGGGAGGTCTGAACAGTCTCATCAGTGTGTGTGGGTTGGGAGGTCTGACTCAACAGTCTCACAGGTGTGTGTGGGTTAGAGAGGTCTGAAGTCTCAGTGTTTGTGGTTAGGGAGGTCTGAACAGTCTCAGTGTGTGGGGTTAGGGAGGTCCTGACAGTCTCAGTGTGTGTGGGTAGGGAGGTCTGAACAGTCTCCTCAGTGTGTTGTGTGGGTTAGGGAGGTCTGAACAGTCTCCATGTGTGTGGGTTAGGGAGGTCTGAACAGTCTCATCAGTGTTTGTGGGTTAGGGAGGTCTTAACAGTTCTCATCAGTGCTTGTGGGTTAGGGAGGTCTGAACAGTCTCATCAGGTGTGTGTGGTTAGGGAGGTCTGAACAGTTCATCAGTGTGTGTGGGTAGGGAGGTCTGAACAGTCTATCAGTGTGTGTGGGTTAGGAGGTCTGAACAGTCCTCAGTGTTTGTGGGTTAGGGGAGGTCTGAAACGTTTCATCAGTGGTGGGGTTAGGGAGGTCTGAACAGGTCTCATCAGTGTGTGTGGGTTAGGGAGGTCTGAACAGTCTCATCAGTTGTGGGTGGTAGGGAGGTTCTGAACAGTCTCATCAGTGTGGTGGGTTAGGGAGGTCTGAACAGTCTCATCAGGTGTGGGTTAGGGAGGTCTGAACAGTCTCATCAGTGTGTGTGGGTTAGGGAGGTCTGAACAGCTCATCAGTGTGGTGGGTTAGGGAGGTGGTGAACAGTCTCATCAGTGTGTGTGGGTTAGGGAGGTCTGAACAGTTCATCAGGTGTGTGGGTTAGGGAGGTCTGAACAGTCTCATCAGGTGTGTGGGGTAGGGAGGTTGAACAGTCTCATCGTGTTTGTTAGGGATGGTCTGGACGTCTCATCAGTGGTTGGGTAGGAGTCTCTGTTGGTCAGACAAACGGGGTTTATATAAATTAGGGACAGCATTTACGGGTACTATCAAACTATTCTAGCCAGCAAAGCTATACGCGGTAGCGGCATTAAATATGGCCCTTGGTCTACTCCCTTATACTGTTTACTGGTAGTCCTTTCCTAATCTACCCTGCAAGGCCTCACATTATCAACCTCCATCTGAACTTCGAAAGGTTTCTCTCTCCTGTTCCCTGAAGTCAAACAACAGGTAAACTGCATCTACTAACCATATAAAAAACATACCTGGTGTTCAGTTAGATCAAATGGACTTAAAGTTTAGTCTTTGAAGAAGAGTGACAAACGCAGTGCGAGTGACATCATATACACAGTGCAGTGAAGAGTGACATCATATACACAGTGCAGTGAATGAAGAATGACATATATACGCAGTGCTGTTGAGTGAAGAATGCTCTGATTTGTATGTGGGGAGACCAAACAGCAACTGCATCAACGTATGGCCCAGCACAGAAGAGCCAATTCCCGGGTCAGGACTAGCCGTGTATTCGCATCTTGGATAAAGGACATACCTTTGAAGATTGTAATGTAACATATTGACAAAGGAACGTGACTGGTTCAGAGAGGTGTTAAGGGGCCATTTATGTGAAAATAAAGAAAAAGACCATAATAGAGGTGGGGGGGTTCGACACCAACTGTTGCCATGTACAATGCGTTTTACACCTTACTCTGGGCGTTCCTATAACACCCTTAGCCACTATCCAATCACACCCTTAACACCTGGCTGTGATATGCTAATTGGGATTTTCCAGGGTACATAATTGCCACAGATTCTTGTACAAGTCATTCTGAATTGAGAAAGCCCGTCGGATGACTAGCGACAGTCTTCAAGAACTAAACTTCAAGTCCAGTTGATCTCATGAAACAACAGATATACCGTGAACCTGGATGGATGAATATTACAGATATACGTGACCTGGATGATGAATGTATTACAGATATACCGTGACCTGGTATGGATGAATATTGACAGATAGACCGTGACCTGGATGGATGAATATTACAGATAGACCGTGACCTGGAGGCTTTTGAATATTCCAGATAGGACGTGGACCTGGCTGGAGCATATTCAGATAGACCGTGACCTGGGATGGATGAATATTACAGATAGACCGTGACCTGGAATGGATGAATATTACAGATAGACCGTGACCTGGATGAATGATATTACAGATATACCGTGACCTGGATGGATGAATATTAGATATACCGTGACCTGGATGGATCAATATTACAGATATACCGTGACCTGGATGGATGAATTAGATATACCGTGACCCGGATGGATGTATACAATATACCGTGACCCGGATGGATCAGTATTACAGATATACCGTGACCCGGATGGATGAACCTTCACATATAATATACAATTTACAATGAAGAGTAAACACTAGGGGACTCTAGATCAAAATGGGCAGCAGAATGCAGTCGGGATTAAATGTTAATAGATGTAAGGCGGTGCAATTAAAACAGCTGACTTAACCAGGAGCCCGGCCTCCAAATCTCGTTGGGGGGCAGGCTCCTGCAGTTACACCCCTGGTTCTGGTAGATAACAGACTTAGCTGTAGCAAACAATGCCAGGTAGCAACGGCTAGAGCTAGCAGAATTGCTTGTATAAAGAGGGGAATAGATTCAAGGAGAGAAAAATATTATTCTCCCTCTTTTCAAGGCACTGGTGGAAATGCGGTGCAGTTTTGGAATCCCATACAAAAGGGACATCTTGGAAATTGAGGCAGTTCAGAGAGGGCAACTAATTAATAAGGGGAATGGAGGGGCTTGACTTGCGGCAGATTAGACAAAAAGTTATAACTAAATTAATAGGGGAAATGAGAGGAACATGACTATGCAGCAGATTAGACAAGTTATGAACTAAATTATAAGGGGAATGGAGAGGCTTGACTATGCGGGCAGATTAGACAGTTATAACTCAATTAATAAGGGGAATGGAGGAACATGACTATGCAGGCGATTAGACAAGTTATAACTAAATAAAAGGGGAATGGGGGGGTTGACTATGCAGGCGAGTAGACAAGTTATAACTAAATTAATAGGGGAATGGGGGCTTGAATATGCAGGCAGATTAGACAAGCTATAACTAAATAATAAGGGGAATGGGAGGGGCTTGATATGCAGCCAGATTAGACAAGGTATAACTAAATTAATAAGGGGAATGGAGGGGGGTTGACTATGCGGGCAGATTAACAAGTTATAACTAAAGTAGTAAAGGGGAAGGGGGGGGCTGACTATGCAGGCAGATTAGACAAGTTATAACTAAATTAATAAGGGGGAATGAGGGGCTTGACTATGCAGGCAGATTAGACAAGTTATAACTAAATTAATAAGGGGAATGGAGAGGCTTGACTATATGGGCAGATTAGACAAGTTATAACTAAAATTTAATAAGGGGAATGGAGGAAACATGACTATGCAGAGATAGACAGTATAATAAATAAGGGGAATGGAGGACTGACTATGCAGAGATTAGACAAGTTATAACTAAATAATAAGGGGAATGGAGGACATGACTATGCAGGCAGATTAGACAAAGTTATAAACTAAATTAATAAGGGGAATGGAGAGGCTGACTATGGGGCGAGTTGAGACAAGATTATAACTAAATTAATAAGGGGAATGGGGGGGCTTGACTATGCAGGAGATTAGACAAGTTATAATAAATTATAGAGGGAATGGGGGGGCTTGACTATGCACGGGCAGATTAGACAAGTTATAACACTAATTAATATTTAAGGGGAAGGAGGGCTTGACTATGCCAGGCAGATTAGACAAGTTTAATGGGGGGCTGTTACATAAACATTGGAGAAGTACGTTTTGCGTGGGGGACAATGTAACCTTTAAATTATAAATATATTAATGGCCATACATGAACTCTCTGGGGCATTGTTCACTACTAAGGTCATATAGAGGACACGTGGACATCTTTAAGGTGGAGAAAAGAAGTTTCATCTTCAGGTTAGGAAAGTATTTCACCCCCAATGACCTTAACTCGGCCCGTCAGCTTGTGTATGTGTAAAAATAAATAAAACCGAAATTACTGAGCTCCTGGGCAGGACCCCTAATAGAGACCGGTATGGTTCTTGCACTGTTGCTCAATGGAGATCTGAGCATGTGTGACCCATCCAACAGCCAATCAGTTAGGAAATAACTTTAGGGAAATTCCATGGGTAGGTGCATTTGGGAAGAAAGGATAGTTGCAGGAACCTGAAATGTCGGATCACTAATACCACAGGGGGGAAACAGCCAGGGGTTTTTAGAAATCACAATTTTTCAAACTGGAAGAGATAGGAGAAATAATAGGTATGTGTACATCCTTGAAAATATATATAGATTTATATCTCCATAGGAGATTGCAGTGAGGTTAGAGTGCCCCGGTACCAATGTGGTGGGGGGTTAGGATATTACACATAGGGAAGTTGTTGTGTTATACTATCTCACTGTTACCATTTAAATGACCAGCAGTAAATGTATAGAAATATCGCACTGACTATTACAGGTATTACAAATACATAAACTACTACAGAGATGAGGATCCCTATTTAAACAGGAGTGGTCAAATGGGAGGTAAACCACAATCTGTGTCTGCTCCATGTGAAGGAAGTGTAATCCAAGAGAAAAGTTCTGTCTGACACAGGATGTGATGTGTATTGTAAGGGCATATACACAGAGGCTCTTATTACCCCCTCCAGCCTGAAGGTGTGTCAGTGAGTAATTTAAAAGATAAGACATCCTGCTCTCTTGGCTAGGAGGAAAGTGAACGTAGATTGTGATGTGTTGATGGAGAGATATTTAATGCAACACAAGACCCTGTGTATAAGATCCTTTACCACCTGTTGGGAGGACATATTCTTTAGACAGACAAATTTACCTTAGTGGTACAAACTCTGAGAAACAATATAAGGTACACTAACTTACAGGGGACACCCAATAATATACAGGTCTGGTAATAGGCAAAAGTGGTTGCACCAGAGACAGGGACACCCCTGATTACTGAACGTTATGTGGGAACTGTTAGTACACTATTGCTTGTGCCGACCACCGAGTAAGGAACCAATTGTGTTGCCATGTACCCATAATCCTTAAATAAAGCAACCACCAGGAGTAACCACTGTGTGCCATGCTACCCATAATCCTTCTATAAAGCACCACCAGAGTAACCCAATGTGCGCCGGCTACCCATTCCTCCATAAAGACCAACCTAGAGTAACCCACTGGTGCTGCGCTACACATAATCCTTCCTAAAGCACCACAAGAGTAACCCATGTGTGCATGTACCCATAAATCCTTCCATAAAGCCACCATCAGAGACCCTGTGGGCCCATGTTACCCATCATCCTTCCCATCAAGCACCACCGAGTAACCACTGTGTGCCATGTGACCCATATCCTTCCATAAAGCACCAACCAGAGTTAACCCCGTGTTGCCATGATACCAATACTTCTTCCATAAAGTAAACCCACTCTGGTGCTATGCTACCAATAATACTTCCATAACGCACACCAGAGATGTAACCCACTGTGTGCAATGTACCCATTACATCTTCCATAAAGCACCTCAGAGTAACCCACTGTGTGCAATCCTACCCCAAATCCTTTCTATATAAAGCACCACCAGAGTAACCACTTGTGCGCCGTGCACCCATAATCCTCAATAAGCATCACCAGAGTAACCACTGTGTGCGTGCTACCCATAATCCTTCTATAAAGCCCATCAGAGTAACCCACTGTGTTGCAATGCTACAATTAATCCTCTATAAAGCCACCATCAGAGTAACCCACTGTGTGCCCATGTTACCCATGCAATCTTCCATAAAGCACCACCAGAGTAACCCACTGTGTCCCATGATCCCCATAATCCTTCTATAAAGCACCCATCAGAGTAAACCACTGGTGCATGGTTACCTAATCTTTTACTAAAGCACCATCAGAGTAACCATGTGTGCATGTACCCATAATCCTCCATTAAAGCACCACCAGAGTAACCCACTGATGTGCCATGCGACAAAATCTTCAATAACAACACATCAGAGTAACCCACTGTGTGCCATGCTACCCATAATCCTTCAAAGCACCTAGAGTAACCCACTGTGCCATGCTACAATAATTCTCCATAAAGTAAAACCCACTCTGTGCTATGCTACCATTAATCCCTTCCATAAAGCACCACAGAGTAAACACTGTGGCCATGCTACCCATAATCCTTTATAAAGCACCACCAGAGGAACCCCTGTGCGCCGTGCTACCCATATCCTTCCATTAAAGCATCACCAGAGTAATCCACTGTGGCCCGTGCTACCATAATCTTCCATAAAGCAACCATCGAGTAACCACTGTGTGCCCTGCTACCCAAAATCCTTCTATAAAGCACCATCAGGAGTAACCCACTGTGTGCCATGGTACCAATAAATCTTTCCATAAAGCACATCAGAGTAAACCCACGGTGGGTGCCCTGGACCCATTAACTTCCATAAAGCACCACCAGAGTAACCCACTGTTGCCATTTGTACCATAATCCTTCCATAAAAACACCATAAGAGGAACCCATTGTGTGCCCATGTTACCATATCCTTCATAAAATTAAAGCACCAGCAGAGTAGTAACCAACTGTGTGCAATGGCTAACCCATCATCCTTCCATTAAAGCACCACCAGCGTAACCACAGTGTTGCCATGCTCCCATAATCCTTCCATAAAAGCACATCAGAGTAACCAACTGGTGACATTGATACCCATAATCCTTCAAAAAGCACCACCAGAGTAACCCAACTGTGTGCCCTGCTACCCCTTATCTTCTTAAAGACCCATCAGAGTAACCCACTGGTGTTGCCATGCCAACCAATAATTCTTACATAACGGCAACCATAACGAACCCACTGTGTGCCGATGCTACAATAATCCTTCCATATAAAAAGCACCCACCAGAGTAACCCCTGTGTGCCATGCTTACCGGCAAATCCTTCCATAACGTACCACCAGGTAACTCAGTGTGCCCATGCTACCCCTAATCCTTCCATAAAGAACACCGCAGTAACCCAACAACTGTGTGCCATGCTACCCAAATCCTTCCATAAAGCACCATCAGAGTAACCCACTGTGTGCAATGCTACCATAATCCTTCCATAAAGAACCACCAGAGTCAACCACGGTGTGCATGCTACCCATAATCCTTCCATTAAAACACATCAGAGTACCCATGTGTGCCATGCTACCATAATCCTTCCTAAAACACCATAGAGTAATCCACTGTGTGCCAGCGACCCATATCTTCCAAAAAGCACCATAAGTAACCCCACTCGTGGACCAATGCTACCCAAATCTTCCATTAAAGCACACAGAGTACCCACTGTGGGCCATGCTACCCGTAATCCTTATAAAAGCACCATCAGAGTAACCACTGTGTGCCAGCTACCCATAATACTTCATAAGCACCATCAGAGTAACCCACGGGGGCCATGTACCCGTAATCCCTTCTATTAAAGCACCATCAGAGTAACCCACTGGTGCCCATGCTTACCCATAATCCTCCATAAGCAACCACCGAGGAACCCACGTGTGCCATGCTTACCCATAATCTTCCATAAAGCACCATCCAGAGAACACAATGTGTGCATGCGCTACCCATAATCCTTCCATAATAGCACCCCAGAGTACCACTGTGGCCATGCTACCCATCATCCTTCCATTAAGCACCATCAGAGTAACAACCCACTGTGTGCCATGCTACCCATAATCCTCCCATAAAGCAACTCAGAGTAACCAACTGTGTGCCATGCTACCCATAATCCTTCCATAAAGCACCATCAGAGTAACCAATGTGTTTGCCATTGCTCACCCTAATCCTTCCTAAAGCACCACAGAAACCCCTGTGTGGCGACCATTCGCTAACCATAATCCTTCATAAAGCACCACCAGAGAACTCACTGTGTGAATGCTACCCATAATCCTTCCATAAAAGCACCACTAGAGTAACCCAGGGTGCCTGCTACCATAATCCTTCCATAAAGCACCAACAGAGTAACCCACTGTGTGCCATGCTACCCTAATCCTTCCATAAAAGACCAATCAGAGTAAACCCATGTGTGCCATGCGACCCAGAATCCTTCATAAAGCACCCCAGGTAACCCACTGTGGCCTGCTACCCATTAATCCTTCCACTTAAGCACTTCAAGAGAACCCAACTGTGTGCCATGCTACCCATAATCCTTCCATAAAGCCACCACCAGAAGTAGTAACCCAACTGTGTGCCATGCTACCCATAATCCTTCCATAAAGCACCACCAGAGTAACCACTGTGTGCCATGCTACCCAATTAATCCTTCCATAAAGCACACCAGAGTAACCCACTGTGTGCCATGTACCCATAATCCTTCCATAAAAGCACCACCGAGTAAAACCCACTGTGTGCCATGCTACCCATATCCTTCCATACGCCCCACAGAGTAACCACTGGTGCATGCTACACATAATCATCCATAAAGCACAAACCCGAGTTAACCCAACTGTGTGCCATGCTCCCATAAATCCGTCCATAAAGCACCACCAGAGAACCCACTGTGTGCCATGCTACCCAAATCCTTCATAAGCACCATCAGAGTAACACACTGGGTGCCATGTTACCCTAATCCTCCATAAAGCACCCACCGAGTCGTAAAACCCATGTGGCCATGTTTACCCATAATCCTTCCATTAAGCACCACAAGGAGTACCCACTGGTGCCATGCGACCCATAATCCTTCCATGAAGCACTCAGAGTAACCCACTGTGTGCCATGCTACCCATAATCCTTCCATAAAGCACCATCAGAGAACCCACGTGTGGCCAGCTACCCATAAGTCCTGCCAATAAAGCACCATCAGACGTAACCCACGTGTGCCATGCTACCCATAATCCTTCATAAAAGCACATCAGGAGTTACCCACTGTGTGCCATGTACCCATTCATCCTCCATAAAGCACCATCAGAGAACCCATGTGTGCCATGTACTACAATCAGTTCCATAAAGCACCATCAGAGTAACCCACTGTTGTGCCATGCTACCATAATCCTTCCATAAAGCACCAGCAGAGTAACCCACTGTGTGCCATGCTACCTACAATCTTCCATAAAGCACAAGCAGAGTATCCCATGTGTGTGAAAAAAAAACACTGCTACCATAATCCTTCCATAAAGCACCATCAGAGTAACCCATGTGTCCATGCTACCATAATCCTTCATAAGCACCATCAGAGTTAAACCCACGGTGTGCCATGCTACTACCATCATGCAAAAAGCCACCATCAGAGTAACCAATTGTGTGCAATGGCTACCTACAACCTTCCATAAAGCACCACCAGAGTAACCCACTGTGTGGCCATGTTAGCCCTAATCCTTCCATAAAGCACACCAGAGTAACCCACTGTGTGCCATGCTACCCATAATCCTTCATCAAAGAACCACACAGAGTAACCAACTGTGTGCATGCACCCATAATCCTTCCAAAGCACCATCAGAGAACCACTGTGTGCAATGCACCCCCACCCCATAATCCTTTCCATAAAGCACCTCAAGCGGTAACCACTTGTGCTGCATGCTTAACATAATCCCCATAAAGAACCACCCGAGTAACCCACTGTGTGGCAATGCTACCCATAATCCTTCTTAAAGTACCATCAGAGTAACCCAATGTTGTGCATGCTACCCTAATCTTCCATTAAAGCACCATTCAGAGTAACCCATGGTGCATGAACCAATAACTCCTTCCATAAACACCACCAGAGTACCCAATGTGTGCCATGCTATCTAATAATCCTCCATAAAGCACCATCAGAGTAACAAATGGTGCATGCTACCCATAATCCTTCCTAAAGACCATCAGAGAACCCACTGTGTGCCTGTTACCCATAACTCCTTCCATAGCACCATAGAGTAACCCACTGTGTGCCAGCTACCCATAATCTTCCATAAAGCACCATCAGAGTAACCCACTGTGTGCAATGCTCCCCATAATCCTTCCATAATCCAGAAAATAAGGAACCACCAGAGGAAACCACTTGTCGTTGCATGCTACCCCATAACCTTCCATAAAGCACCATCAGAGTAACCCACTGTGTGCCCATGCTACCCCATAATCCTTACATTAAAAGCAACACCAGAGTAACCCACTGGTGCAATGCTACAGAATCATTCCATAAAGCACCACCAGAGGAACCCACTGTGTGCCATGCTACCATAATCCTTCCAAAAGCACCATCAGAGTAACCCACTGGTGTGCATGCTACCCATAATCGTCAGAAAGCACAATCAGAGTAACCCATGTGTGCCATGCTCCCCATAATCATTCCATAAAGTACAATCAGAGTAACCCACTGTTGTGATGTACCCATAATCCTTCCATAAAAGCACCATCAGAGTAACCAACTGTGTGCCTGCTACCATAATCCTTCCATTTAAGCACCATCAGAGTACCCCTCTGGTGTGCCATGCTACCCATAATACTTCATAAAGTACCACGGAGTAACCCACTGTGTTGCCATGCTACCCGTAATCCTTCTATAAAGCACCATCAGGAGTAAACCACGGTGTTGCCATGCTACCCATAATCCTTCCATAAAGCACCACCAGAGTAACCCACTGTGTGCCATGTACCCCATAAATCCTTCCATAAGCACCATCAGGGTAACCACTGTGTGCATGCTACCATAATAATCCTTCCATAACGACCACCATCAGACGTACCCTCGTGTGCATGCTTACCATAATCCTTCCCATAAAGTTTACACCAAGGAGTAAAACCACGTGTGCCAATGCTACCCGTAATCCTTCAATAAAGCACCATAAGAGTAATCCGCTGTTGCCATGCTAACCCTAATCCTCATAAAGCCACCATCCGGAGAACCACTGTGTGCCGTGACTACCCATAATCCTTCCATAAAGCCACATCAGAGTAACCCACTGTGTGCCATGCTACCAGGAATAGACTTCCATTAAAGCACAATCAGAGTAACCCACTGGTGGCCATGCTACCCATAATATAGCTTCCATAAAGCACCTCAGAGTAACCCCACTGGTGCCATGCTACCCATAAAGCCTTCCTAAAAGCAGTGGTGTTGTATAAGGTGCAGAGCCAGGTGTGGTAATACCATTTATTCCCTCCATGTTTCTTGTAATTTGTCTCTGTATTAAGCTATGGAAGGCTGTACGATTTAAAATCCTCCGTCCTGGTACCGCAGGATGAAATGAAGCCCCCAATTTAGACTCAGTAGCTCTACCAGGTCAATGCCAAACACTATTTTATACCTGATCCATTTGATGGGGTAACTAGGGAGTGGAACTGATTGGCTAGAACCAATTTGAATTGGCAGCCACTATAATAGTTGGCGAGAATGGTGCTCGCGGGCAAGTCCTAGCATTTTGTTAGTGGTAAAAGCCAGGCAGGTATACCAGGATTTTCTGTAATACTGAAATAAAAAGCAGTTATCACTTATTAAAATTGCTTGAAGCTATTTTTTTTTCAATAAGACCGGTAAAAAGAGTAATAAAGGAAAATCCATTTCTTTAGGTTACCTGGGAGTTGAGAAATGTTTGTGTATTACATTAAGATTCTTCGGGCAATGCTATTATAATAAACAGATGGGCTGTGAGGTACTTCTGTGATTAATATATGATGGGTACCCTCACCCTTGCGTGGAAATATAATAAGTATTAAACTAGCATGTTTAGTTTCAAACCACACAGCTGTGGAAGGATTGCTGGGTCTATACCAGGATTATCCTATTTGGTTCCTCGGGAAGTGGTGACTGTTGAGTACAGTTTAAAAATATACCTGTGTAAAGATTCTATATCCACTATATCCACACATAGACAAAACCTACCACACACATCATTTCCTTGTGCACCAACGGGCACACGTTGCTACTATAAAGAAAGAATTTTAAAAAAATAACTAAATCTTCCCTTTAAAAGGAATAGTACACTCGAAAAGTGAGACGGTTCCTTTAATGTATTGATTGAAGGACTTGGAGGTTAAGGGGAACGGTGGCTCCAACAAGTTAAGTTAAGGAAAGGCCAGTTGGTCCTACCTTTAAAAACGAGCCATCAACCACCTCTCTACCTGCTCCACAGCCCCCAAGATATACAGAAATGAGACCGAACGGTACAGGGGGGAAGAGGCTGCAGGTGACATTCTGAGGCTCATCCTGCACAGTGGCGGGGCACTAGCCTCGCGCCTTGTGTGTGAGGAGGCAGGAAGTCCCTCTCTCTATGCTGTTGTGAAGGACCTGCAGCTGCAGAGAAGGTAAGGGAATCTACAGCCCAGAGTGGGGGGGGGGGGGAACGGGTGTCAGAGTGGCCCACAGCACCTGTGAATGGGGGGCTAGGCACCATTGGATGGGTGGAGGCTTCGGCAAGGGGGACCTGAACTGGAGGGACCATGGGGCCAGAGTGGGAGGGACACAGGGGGTGCAAACGGGAGGAGACAAGGGCAGATTGAGTGACAGGTTCAGAGCAGGAGCAGGAAGTGCAGGGAGGGACCTGGTGATGCTGTGCCATATCACACACAAAAATGTAAATATCTTCTAAACTATGCAAAAATAAAACAATGGAAATAAATTGCCCAAGATTCTCAGGAGAGCAAATTCTATCAATTTACTCAAGTCATTTTTGGACAACAGTTCCCCGTTTAAGGAGCTATGTATTACCTCCATTCTTCAATCAATTAACCCAGGAGCGACAGATGGGGGGGGAAAAGTTATTACCGTACACGCGATCGTTCGCTGTGCAGCGGTGGAAAGTCCGACCAATGGTGGTCCGAGTCACACATGACTCGGTAATACGCGTTAGTACTATGAACAGGAAGCGGTTGGAATTTCATTGCTGCTAAGGTAAATATCGTGATCTTCGTCCACCTGCTCCATTGATGAGGAATGGGGTAGGACCACAGTCCTCAACTCCAAGTCTTCAATACATTAAAGGAAACAGTGACTTTGATAGAATCCAACACTATTAAGAGAGGCTGTTGAACAGATTGTGTCTCGTGGCAGATCCTCAATCTGCCCCGGATTCCAGTCGGGATATGTGTGAAGGAGACAGAGATTTCCCTTGATGGTAAATGATAGAAAGTTTTATTACAAAACTGTAAACCCATTTCATGTCCAAAGGCAAAAACGAAGGGAAAATGAAACCACCAAGTCTCACGGTTTAATCTTAAACCAAAAATAACTCATCGTCGCTCCGAGAGCAGAGGATCCTTCTGGGAGAGAATAAAAGGGCTGCTTTTTCCTTTAATGGAAGGAGAACCCCAGAGAGGAAACCGCCGTCCAAAAGAAATGGAACAAAAAATCCCTTTAACGGGGAACTAAACCAACACAAACTGAGAGGGGGCTCTCATATGAACGGAAGGGGTCTTACGGTTTCTATCGATCAATTAGGGTAGGGCAACCGCGGCAAAGCACCGAAACCGTGCGTTTTCCGGGTAGCGCACACTTGAGATTTGCGGTCCGCAGTTGTATGCAATCGTTTTCCATACTTAATGAAAAAAAAAAAACCGCATGCGCCACGGCAACAACATAGACATGAAATAGCATAAATTGCGCTGCGCCGTGTGGCCCGGTTGCCCTTAGGACCACGTTACCAGCAAAGAAACTAGATCCAGAATTATGGCGATAACCCATCTCTCAACTTCAACGTGAGGAACCTTTCGTATTCCCTTACTGGGGGCGGATGGTTTCCCCGCCTTTATAACCCATCTGGTCCTTGATGATAAAGGCCTGGAAAATTCTAATCACTGCAGCTCCTTGTTATCCTCAGTGGGATGTTTAACATCAGAAGTGTGGACCCACTGGGTGAGGGATTAATAAGGAGCTGCAGGGATTGTCAGGTGTTTTCATTCCCTAGAAGGAATATACCAGATGGAGTATAGCTTCTTCTTTATACTCAGGACTCCCACAATGCCCTCTAATCAGGGATTTAAAACCGTAACCTCTTGCCACGTTTCTAAACACATCAAAAGTTGGCTTTAGTGGCCATGTCATGCGAGGAAGCTACACCATCACACCTAACACAAAGTGATTCACCACCGTGGACGGGGCCACTGTACAACATCATCACCAAGCTATTTAGTTAGCCTTCCTCCTGCAAGGTGGAGGTTCTTTGCACACCTCCCTCCTCCTGTCCCTGCGCTTCGGGTGATGGTTCTCACATTTGGAGCTGTTAAAGCACCGCGCTGGAGTCAGTTCGTCGTTAAAGGTAATAGAAGCAGCCTCGGGCGGGATAGACGCTTGCTGTCTTCCAGGTGGGAAGATGGGGAGCTTTTGTCTCGGAGGTGGAAGCACTGGAAGAGAGCTCTGTGGAGAGTCATTGAAGTACTTGGAAGGACGTTCCGGTGTGAGGGTGGTCTCGTTTCCCGGAGGCTGATTGAATGTACCAGATGCGGTTTAGTTCCTCACTGTACCAATGGTGATTTTGGCAATGCTCTCATTCAAGATCTCCTCGTTCATCACCCCCTCTTGGGTAACATGAGGGGTGGAGGTGCTTGGAGCACTGCCCCAGCTGTGGCTTCTGCGCCTCCGGACACTTGTTTTGTGTGGGTTCTTGTTTTTTTTTTCTATTTGCATCCGACCCGCCATCAATTCTATGGAACATCTGGCAGACCCGTATATTGGTTAAACCTGGCACAAACAAGAGCTCCGATCTAAAATGGGGTAAAATAAATCTACCGTGGTGTATCTTAGGGTTAACGTGCAGATGGATGAATGGGTGATGTACAACCAACATTTGGACTGTTGTTTCGTGCTCCTAATAAGGTAAATAAACCCCACCTGCGCCCCCAGCTATTCCCCTATGGAACAGGACCATATCGAGCAGTGCGGCCATTCGTACAAGTTAGGGTTTAATTAAAGCCCCCTGTACATTTAAAATGAACCTGGATCACATCTTAGGTTATCAGTATATTGGTGTGAAAAGGTTTAGAAAAACGTAAACTGCCTGTTTCACGCTTAGCAATGTGACCAGTCTATATGTATTAACCGCCTGGAAGCAGGAAGGAGAAAAGGATCGAACATCTCCGCAATATAGTTTCTCAACGGATCGGCCAGACGTGGGTTTATTGTTGAGACAAACATAAATTTCAGTTGAATATAAAAGGAAAAACTAAACTAATTCTCGGGACTAATCCACACGTCACAGTTTAAGAAACCGAAATATATTACAGATCTGGTGACAAGCTCACCGCCGGACTCATGACAATTACGGTATGAACATGTATACGAAACGTATACAAATAGGAGTTTAGTATCTTCAGGGGGACTTGAAAACTGCCATCTCGGTTCCATAGAGAAGATGGTGAATCATCCTGAGGGCGGACACAGAAGACATCGCTGTTTTAACAGAACCTCAAATTCCCTGGGTCTGATCCCGCGTTACAGCTATAAAACAGGTAACAAACTCAGCATATTATTACAGTGACATTTCATCGGCCCCCTACGGCGCTGCGGCTGACCACCTCAGCTCCTTTCCTACACACGACTCTTCACATAAACCAGGGCGGATTATCATATACAGGGGAAGGGCAGGATTGCAACAAGGATTTCCAAGGGAGGGATTATAAAAGGGTCTTCCAGTGGTAATATATAAGCACCGCCACATATAGACACGCCCTCTTTTTCAATTATTCTTCTATAGAAGGACCCAGGGGTGTAAAGTATTCTACCACCCCATCCCATCTGACTTAATTAAAGAGGATTTACCTATTGGATCCAACGTTCGGTAGGGCGTTATAACATAAAGGTTGGAACTAGATGGAAGTATGTCTTGATACAACCTCCAATAATATGTTACTATGGTAATGTTATACAGAATTATGGGTGGGTTTATAAAGGTGGACTCGAGGGACGTATTGTTTTGTATATGAACCTCAATTATATCTTATGTTACTATGTAAATTGTTATACAGACAATGGGGTTAGGGTATAAAGAGTTGGACTCTAGGATGGACGTATGTCTTTATACAACCTCCAATACGATGTTCACTATGTACCTGTAACAGGGACATTATGGGGTAGGGTTATAAAGGTTGGACTAGCGACGTATGTCTTTAGCAACCTCCAATACTATGTTATGTGTAACTGTTAAGGAATTATGGGTTTAGGGTTAGGGTATAAAGGTGGACAGATGGACGTATGTCTTATACAACCTCAATACTATGTTACTATGGAATGTATACAGACATTATGGGTTAGGGTATAAAGGTTTGGACCTGACGGGAGGATGTCTTTATACAACCTCCACTACTGTGACTATGTAAGTTATTACAGACTTATGGGTGGGTATAAAGGTTGGACTAGATGGACGTATTGTAGTTATAAATCCTCCGAAGACTATGTTACTATGTAACTGTTATAAGACATTATGGTGGGTTAAAGGTTGGACTAGAGGGAGTATGTCTTTAGATAACTCAATTACTATGTTACTACCGGTAACTGTTATTACAGGACATTATGGGTAGGGTAATAATAAGGTTGGACTGGAGGAAGTAGTAGTTTTATCAACCTCAATACTAGTTACTATGTAACGTTATACGACATTATGGTAGGTTATAAGGTTGGTTGGACCTAGATGGTGACGGATGTTTTATATAACCTCCGATACTATGTTACTATGTGTAAATGTTATCAGACATTATGGGTTAGGGTATAAAAGGTTTGGACTGGAGGGAGTATGTCTTTATGACAACCTCCAATACTATGTTACTATGTAACCGAATACAGACATTTATCGCGGTGGGGTATAAAGGTTGGACTAAGATGGAAGTATGGTCTTTAGCAACCTCCAATACTTGTTTACTATGTAACGGTCTTATACAGAATTGGGTAGGGTTATATAAAGGTGGACTAGATGGACGTATGTTCTTTATAAAACTCCAATTTAACTATTGTTACTATGTAAACTGTTGTATTACAGACATTATGGGTAGGGGTATAAAGGTTTTGGGACTAGCTAGATGGACGTATGTCTTTCTACAACCTCCAATGACTATGTTATATGTAACTGTTAGACAGACATTTATGGGTAGGGGTATAAAGGTCGGATAGACGGACGATGTCTAGACAACCGCCAAGTACTATGTTACTTAGGAATGTTATAAGGACATTATGGGTAGGGGTATAAAGGTCGGACTAGTGGACGTTATGTCTATTATACAAACCCCCTCCCAGACTATGTTACTATGTAACTGAACCAGACATTATGGGTAGGGTATAAAGGTTCGGACTAGACGGACGTATGTCTTTATACAATCTCCCATACTATGTTACTATGTAAACTGTTATTCGACTTATGGGTAGGGTATAAAGGTTGGACTAGGACGGACGTTGATGTCTTTATACAACTCCAATACTAGTTACTATGTAACTGTTATACAGAATTATGGGTAGGGTTATAAAGGTTGGATTAGATGGACGTATGTCTTTATACAACCTCCAAATCTATGTTACTATGTAACGGTTATACGACATTATGGTAGGGTTTTAGGTATAAAGGTTGGACTAGACGGACGTATGTGCTTATACAACCTCAATACTTATGTACATGATAACTGTTATACGACTTCTGGGTTAGGTTATTAAAGGTTGGACTAGACGGACCGTTAATGTCTTTCTACCAACCCTCCAATACTAGGTTACTATGTAACTGTATTACAGACATTATGGAGTAGGGTATAAAGGTTGGAATAGACGGGCGTATGTTTTTACAACCTCCAATACTCTGTTACTGTGTAATTTATACGACATTATGGGTAGGGTATAAAGGTTGGACTAGATGGAGATGTCTGTAAAACCTATTAATACGGGTAACTGTTATACGAACAGTATGTGTGTAGGGTATTAACGGTCGGGACTACTAGACGGACTATGGTCTTTATACAACCTCCCAATACTATGTTATATGTAAACTGTTATACAGACATTATGGGTTAGGGTATAAAAGGTCGGATAGAAGGACGTATGTCTTTATACAATCTTTCCCATACATGTACTATGTTACTGTTAGACAGACCATTATGGGTAGGGTTATAAAGGTTTGGGACGGATTGCGAGTAGTTCTTTATACAGCCGCCAATACTATGCTTTTACTATGTAAACTGTTCTACCGATACTTATGGGTAGGGTATAAAGGTCGGCTAGACGGACGTATGTCATTATAAACCTCCAAATACTATGTTACTATGTAACGTTATACAGACATTATGGGTAGGATATAAGGTTGGACTAGACGGAGTATGTCTGCTTATACAACATCCAATCAATATGTATATGAACTGTTATACAGGACATAGGGTAGGGTATTAAAGGTTGGACAGACGGACGTAGGGTTTTTCCCCCTTTAGACAAACCTCCATACTAGGTTACTGTGTAACTGTATACAGACATTATGGGTAGGGTATAAGGTTGGACAGCATGGACTGTATGTATTTATACAACTTTAAATGTGGAAACGTTTACAGAATCTGGGTAGGGTATAAAGTTGGACTGGGATGGACGTATGTTTATACAACTTCCAAATACGATGTTACTATGTAATGTATACAGACTTATGGGTAGGTCTAAGGTTTTGGATAGATGGATCGTAGGTCTTATACAAACCTCCACCTCTATGTACTATGTAACTGTTATACAGGCCATTATGGTCGGGGTATAAAGGTGGTTTGGAATAGATGGAGTATGTATTTATACAACTCCATACTATGTTACTATGTAAAAACTGTTATACAGACATTATGGGTAGTGTATAAAGGGTTGGACTAGAGGACGGATGTCTATAAATCCAATACTATGTTACTATTTCAACTGTTATCCAACATTATGGGGGAGGTATAAAGGTTGGAACTAGACGGACGTAGCTTTATACAACCTCTCAATACTATGTTTACTATGTAACTGTTATACAGAACGTATGGGTAGGTTATAAAAGGTGGACCCTAGACGGAGACGTATGCTTTATACAACCTCCAATTACTATGTTAACTATGTAAAACTGTTATACAGACATTTAGGGTAGGGTATAAAGGGTGGACTAGGACGGACGATGTCTGTATACAACATCCAATACTATGTTACTGTGTAATGTTATACAGACATTAGGGTTAGTAGGGTATAAAGTTGGGACTAGATGGACGTATGTCTTTATACCACCTCTAATAATGTGTAACTGTTAGACAGACATTATGGGTAGGGTATAAAGGTTGGACTAGACGGACTATGTTGTATACAACCCAATACGATGTTAATATTGGAAACTGTTATACTAGACATATGGGGTAGGGTTATAAAGGTTGGACTAGAGGGAGTATTCTCTTCTACAAACCTCCAAATACTATGTGTACTATGTTACTGTATACAGACATTATGGGTGGGAGGTATAAAGGTTGGATAGATGGACGGATGTCTGTTACAACCTCTATATGTTACTATGTAACTGTTATCCAGACATGAGGGTAGGGTATAAGGTCGGACTAGATGGACGTATATGTCATTATAAAGCCTCCCCTAATTACTATGTTACTATGTAACTGTTTTATACAGACCATTATGGGTAGCGGGTATAAAGGTTGACTAGACGGACGTATGTCTTTATACAAACCTCCAATACTATGTTACTATGTAATGTTATACAGACATATGGGTAGGGTATAAAGGTTGACTAGACGGACGTATGTCTTATACAACCTCCAATACTATGTCATATGTAACTGTATACGACATTATGGGTAGGGTATAAAGTTGGACTGGAAGGACGTATGTCGTTAGACAACCTCTAATACTGTGTACTGTTATAAGACATATGGGTAGGGTATAAAGGTTGGACTAGACGGAACGTATGTCTTATACACCTCCAATACATGTTACTATTGTTAACTGTTATACAGACATTATGGGTAGGTAGGGTTTAGGGTATAAAGTGGACTAGATGGAGTATGTTTTATCACAACCCCAAGACTATGTTATATGTAATGTCTATACAGACATTATGGGGAGGGTATAGGTTATAAGGTCGTCGGACTAGATGGACGTATGTCTTTATACAACCTCCAATACTTGTAATAATGTAACTGTTATAAGACATTATGGGTAGGGTAGAAAGGTCGGACTGATGGAGTATGTGTCTTTATTACAAACCTCCAAATACTATGTTACTATGGAATGGCTATACAGAAATTATGGGTAGGCGTATAAAGGTTGGACTAGATGGCGGTAGTATTTCTTACAACCTCCATATATGTTAACATGTAACTGTTATACAGACATTATGGGTATAGGGTATAAAGGTTGGACTAGACAGACGTTTATTTAACAACATCCCAATATATGGTATATGTAAACAGGTATACAGACATATGGGTCGGGTATTAAAGGTTCTCGATAAAGGTGTCGGACTAGACGGACGTATTGTCTTTATACACCTCAATACTATGTTACTGTTGTAACTGTTATACAGGACTTATGGATAGGGTATAAAGGCTTGGACTAGTATGGCCGTCGTAAGTTTGGAGGGTGCCAGTTAAAGACATACGTCCATCTAGTTCCAACCTTTATCCCCTACCATAATGTTGTATAACGTTACACAGTAACATACGTATGGAGGTTGGAGAAAGGGACATACGTACATCTAGTCAACCTTTATACCCTACCATAATGTCTGTATAGGTTAAATAGTAAATAGTATTGGGGTTGTATAAACGACAATGTTAACTGTAAATGTTATACAAATTAGGGTAGGGTATAAAGGGTTGGGCTAGATGGAGTGTGTCTGTCTACAACCTTGCAATACGATGTTGACTATACTGTTTGATACAGGCATAGGGGTAGGGTTATAAAGGTTGGGCAGACTTACGATGGAGTGTCTGGGTCTTAATACAACCTCCAATACTATGTTACTATTAACTGTTTATACAGCATTATAGGTAGGTAGGGCGTATAAAGGGATAGATAGATGGAGTAGGTCTTTATACACCTCTAATCCTAGTTACTATGGAATGTTATACAGGACATTTGGGTAGGGTTAAAGAGTTGGACTAGATGGACGTATGTTTGCACAACCCCAATACTATGGTTACTATATAACTGTTATACCAGACATTTGGGTCGGGTATAACGGTGGGGCTAGATGGACGTTGTGGCTTTATAAACCTCCAATACTATGTTACTAGGTAACTGTTATACAGAACATTATGGGGAGGGGATAAAGTTGGACTAGATGGACGTATGTCTTTATACAACCTCCAATACTGTGTTACTAGTAACTGTTACCTACAGACATTATGGGTAGGGGTAGAAGGTGGGCTAGATGGACGTGTGTTTTATATAACCTCAATACTATGTTACTATGTAATGTTATACAGACATTATGGGTTAGGGTATAAAGGTTGGGCTAGATGGAGGTTGTGTCTTTATACAAACCGCAATAGCTTGTTACCTATATAAATGTGTATACAGGAAATTATGGTAGGGATGTTGGGTATAAAGGTTGGGCTAGAGGAGTGTGTCTTGATACAACCTCCAATAACTATGTTATATTGTAACTAGTGATACGAACATTATAGGTAGGGATAAAGGTTAGACTAGAGGACGTAGTCTTTATACAAACCTCCAAGACTATTGACTATGTAACTGTTCTCCAGACATTCGAGGTAGGGTATAAAGCGTTGGACTAGGATGGACGTTTATTAGTCTTGAAAAAAACCTCCAATATTATGTTACTATTTAAAATGTTATAAGACATTATGGGTAGGGTTATAAGGTTGGCTAGATGGACGTGTGTCTTTATTACAACCTCCAATTACTAGTTCCTATTTGTAGTTGTTATACAGACAATGATGGGTAGGGGAAAAGGTTTGGACTAGATGGACGTATGTCTTTATACAACCTCCAATATGTGTTATATGTAAACTGTTTATTAAGACAATTATGGGTAGGGTATAAAGGTTGGCTAGATGGACGTGGGTTTATACAACCTCCCAATACTATGTTACTGATGTAAGGTTATACAGACATTATGGGTAGGGTATAAGGTGGGTAGATGACGTGTTGTCCTTTTAACAACCTCCAATCACTATGTTATATTGTACCGTTAACCGACATTGGTAGGGTATAAAGGTGGGCTAGATGGAGTGTGTGTTATACACCTCCAATTAATGTTAACTTATGTTAACGGTTATTATACAGGGACATTATTAGGTAGGGTAATAAAGAGTTAGACAGATGGACGTATTGTCTTTATACAACCTCCAATACTATGTTACTTGAAATGTATACAGAATTAGGGTAGGGTATAAGGTCGGACTAGCAATGACGTTTGTCTTTATACAAACCTCAAATACATGTTTACTATGTAACTGTTATAAGACATTTATGGGTAGGTATAAAGGTCGGACTAGATGGACGTATATCTTTATACAACCTCAATACTATGGTACTATGTAACTGTTATTACCGACATTAATGGGTAGGGTGATAAAGGTTGTGGACTAGATGGACATGTCTATACAACCTCCAATACTATGTTACTACTGTAACTGGTATACAGACATTATGGGTAGGGTATAAAAGCGTTGGACTAGAGGACGTATGTCTTTATACAACCTACAATACATTTACTATTTGTAAATGTATACAGGACATTATGGGTAGGGTATAAAGTTGGACTGAATGGAGTATGTCCCCCTTTGATACAACCTCCAATACTATGTTACTATGTAAACTGTTATACCGACATTATGGGCTGGGTATAAGAGTGGGACTAGAGGAAGTATGTCTTTATACAACGCCTCCAAGAATATGTTTTAATGTGTAACTGTTCTACAGACATTATGGGTATGTTATAAAAGGTTGGACTAGACGGGAACGTACGAGGTCTTATAACAACCTCAATACTCTGTTCATATGTAACTGTTATACAGACATTATGGGTAGTTAGGGTATAAAGGTGGACTAGATGGCGTATTGTCTTTTACAACCTCTCAATACTATGTACTATGTAAATGGTGATACAGACATTATGGGTTAGGGTATTAAAGGGGTTGGACTTAGATGGGAAGTACGTGTCGTATACCAATCCACAATACTATGTTACTATGTGTAACTGGTATACAGGACAATATGGGTAGGGTATATCCAAGGATGGACTAGATGAGACGTATGTTTTATACAACCCCAATACTATGTTACTATGAATGTTTACAGACATATGGGTAGGGTAAGGGTATAAAGGTGGGACTAGATGGAGTGGTCGTTATACAACTCCATATATGTTACTAACTGTTATAAGAACATTATGGAGGGTATAAGGTTGGACTCGATGAGACGTATGTCTTTATAAATCCTCCACTACATTATGTACTATATAACTGTTATACAGGACATTAGGGTTAGGGTATAAAGGTTGGGTTGGGATAGTGGACGTGTGTCTTTATACAAACCTCCAATACTAGTACTATGTCCTGTGATACAGACATATGGGTAGTAGGGTTAAAAGGTTGGGACTAGCATGGACCGTAGTCGTTATACAACCTCCAATACTGTGTATATGTAACTGTTATACAGACATTATGGGTGGGTTATATAAAGGTGGGGTAGATGGACGGTGTTTTTATACACCTCCAATACTATGTTACTATGTAACTGTTATACAGACATATGGGTAGGGTATATTAAGGGTGGGCTTACGATGGACGTGGTATTTATACACCTCCAATACGATGTGATATATAAAAGTTTACAGAAGTATGGGTAGGGTATATAAGGTTGGCTAGATGTTTTTGACGTGTGTCTTTATACAACCTCAATACTATGTACTATGTAAACTGTTATACAGACATTATAGGAGGGTATAAAGGGCTAGACTAGAGGGACGTTATGTTCTTATACAACCTCCAATCTCTGTTATATCTGTAACTGTCTATACAGGTACTAGGTGGGTATAAGTTGGACTAGATGGGAGTATGTCTTTATACAACCTCCAATACTATGTTTTACTATTATAACGGTTATTTTTTTATACAGACATTAGGGTTAGGGTTATAAAGGTGGGGCTAGAGGGACGTGTGTCTTATACAAACTCCAAATACTATGTTACTTATGTAGTTGTTATACAGACATATGGGTAGGGTATAAGGTCGACTAGATGGACGTGTTGTCTTTATAACAACCTCCAATTACTAGGTACTATGACTGTTATACAGACATTAGGGGTAGGGTTATTAAAGTTGGAAAGATGGACGTATGTCTTTAAAACCTCCAATACTATGTTACTATGTAAATGTGATACGACATTATAGGTAGGGGTATAAAAGGTTTTTAGATAGACTAGATGGACGTATGTCTTTATACAACCTCCAATACTGTTACTATGTAACTGCTTATACAGACATTATCGGGTAGGGTCTTAAAGGTCGGGACTAGATGGACGTGTGTTCTTGATACAACCTCCACCCTATGTTACATGTAACTGTGATACAGGACTTATGGTCGTAGGTATTATAAAAGGTCGGACTATGACGTATATCTTTATACAACCTCCAAACTATGTTACTATGTAACTGTTCTACAGAATTATGGGTAGGGCTATAAAGGTCTTGGATAGATGGACGTAATGCTTTATTACAACCTCCCCCCCAACTAGCCGTCTCTATGTAATGTTATACAGACATATGGGAGGGTATAAAGGTTGGATAGACGGCGATGGTCTTTATACAACCTTCAAATACTATGTTACTAGATAACTGTTTATACAGACATTATGGGTTAGGGTATAAGGTTGGACTAGATGGACGTTATGTCTTTATACAACCTCAAATAGTTTACTATGTCATGTTATACAGACATTATGGGTGGGTATAAAGGTGGGATTGATGGAAGTTATGTTCTTTATAAACTCCAATATATGTTACTATGTAAACTGTTATTACAGACATTATGGGGTAGGGTTTATAAAGGTCGGACTAGAATGGACGTGTGTCTTTATACAAACGCCATACTATGTTACTATGTAACTGTTATTAACAGGACATTAGGGTAGGGTATTATAAAGCGTCGGGGCTAAGATGGGACGTATATCTTTATACAACCTCCAATACGATGTTACTAGGTAACTGTATACAGACATTATGGGGTAGGGTATATAATGTGGACTAGCTGGACGTATGTCTTTATACAAACCCCCAATTACTATGTTACTAGGTAACTGGGAATACAGACATTTAGGGTAGGGTAGGGTTTATAACGGTTTGGACTAGACGGACGGTTTTGTCTTTATACAACCTCCCTACTATGTTAATATATAATGTTATACAGACATTTAGGGGTAGGGTATAAGGGTGGACTACTAGATGCCGTATGTGGCTTTATTCAAACATCCAATACTATGTTATATGTAACGTTATACAGACATTAGGGGGCGGGTATTAAGGTTGACTGATGGACGTATAGTCTGTATACAACCTCCAATACTATGGTACATGTAATGTTTATACAGACATATGGTCGGGTATCAAGGTTGGATAGATGGACGTATGTCATTTATACAACCTCCAATACTATGTGTACTATGTAAGTTATACCAGACATTATGGGGGTAGGGTATAAGCGTTGGCTAGAATGGAACGTTTTATGTCCTTTATATAACCTCCAAATACTATTTACTATGAACTGTGAGACAAGACCATTATGGGTAGGGTAAAGGTTGGACTAGATGGACGTATGTCTTTATACAACTCCAATAACTATGTTACTATGTAACTGTTATACAGGACATTATGGTAGGGTATAAAGGTGGATTAGAGGACGTATGTATTATACAACTCAATACTATGTTACTGTGTAACTGTTATCCAGGGAATATGGTAGGTAATAACACGGTTGGACTAGAGGAACCCGTATGTCTTTAGACAAACCTCCAAATACTATGTTTAAATATGTAAAACTCGTTATTACAGAATTATGGGTAGGGTATAAAGGTTGGACTAGATGGACGTATGTGTCTTTTACAACCTCCAATATTATTATATGTAAAACTGTTATTACAGACATTATTGGGTAGGGTTTAATAAAGGTTGGACTAGATGGACTCTTATGTTCTTTTATACAACCTCCCAATACTATGGTACTATGTAACTGTTATTAACAGACATTATGGGTCGGGTATAGTTGGACTAGATGGACGTATGTTTTATAAACCCCAATACTATGTTACTAGTGTTAACTGTAGGAAGACATATGGGTTGGGTATTAAAGAGGTTGGACTAGATGGAATGTTTGTCTTTTACTACAACCTCACTACTATGTTACTATTTAACTGTTATTACAGAACTCATTGGGGTAGGTAATAAGGTTGACTAGATGGGACGTATGTCGTAGATAACCCCAATCCATGTACTGTTTGTTAAATGTTTACCAGACATTATGGGTAGGGTAATAAAGGTTGGGACTAGATGGAAGTATTGTCTGATATAACTCCAACTACTATGTTACTGGTGTAACTGTTATTTATACGACATTATGGGATTAGGGGTTAAAGGTTGGACTAGATGGAGTGTAGTCTTGATACAACCTCCAATTACTATGGTACTATGTACCTGTTATAAGACCTTATCGGGTAGCGGTATAAAGGTGGACTAGATGGACGTATTTCGTTATACAACCCAAACTATGTTACTATGAAACTGTTATACAGTATTATGGGTGGGTATAAAGGTTAAGGACTAGATGACGTATGGTCTTTATACAACCTCCAATACTATGTTCTGTGGTAACTGTTATACAGACATATCGGGTAGGTGTATAAAGGGTGGAACAAAAGGGACGATTGGCTTTATACAACCTCCAAACATGTTCACTTATGTAATGTTATACAGACATTTTGGGGGTAGGGTAAAAGGTCGGCTAGACGGACGTATGTCTTTCTCAACCTTCCATCTATGTTAACTATGTAAACTGATACAGACGTTATGGGTAGGGTATAAAAGGTTTGGACTAGCGGGACGTTTAGGTTTATACAACCTCCAATCTAATATGTTACTGTTGTTGTAATGTTATACAGGCATTAGGGTTCGTGTATAACAAGGTGTGATAGACGGACGTATGATTTTATGAACCCTACAATACTATGGTTAATTGTGTAACGGTCCTCCCTGTTATTACAGACAGTAGGGTAGGGTTTTATATCCCATGGTGGATAGTTTTGAATGTGACCTAGTGTGTTCTGTCGGTGTATTCAACCCTCCCTCCTTCAATCAATTTCGGGTTACTTTTGTTGTCCCCCGCTACACGTTTCTCCCGATACGTGATATTTATCCCTTGCGCTTGTTAGGGGCTGTATTATCAACTGGTTGTGTACTCAGTCGTCCATGACCGTTCTGTTATGTCTGTATAAACCTAAATACTATGTTTCCTACCTTGTCTCCCCAACTGTGTTTTCCCCGTATTTCATGACAGTCTGGGCTCCTTCTGTTGTACCTCCCTCTGGATTGTTTATCAAGGTTGGACTAGCCCCGCCGGAGTTAGTTTCGTCTCCTCTTTCTATCTCTAACTCTTCTAACAGCTTTATATTACTGTCTTACGAGGTAATTTCTTGTTTTATTACGTACACCTGCCAGTGTGGTGAGGGTACTCTATTTACTTACACTGGTTTTCGCGATCGAGTTATTCGGACCGTTTCATGGTGTTGTTCCTTTCTTTGTCTATAACATTTTTCGCCCTTCTCGCCATACCTTACGCCGCTCGATTCACTATGCTTATTACTGTTATAAAGTTATCATTATGGGGGTTTTTTTTTATTTTTGGCCGTATAAAGCCCCGTTCGTGCAGCTATACGATGGATCTTTTTTTTGTCTTTTCATTGATCAATTACTCAAACTACCTAGTTACCTTCCGCGTAACCACTGTGTTCCTCCTTTCCATACGACATTGCCGCGTGGTTTCGGGATATAAAGGTGGGACTAGATGGAGTATGTTTATACAACCTCCAATACTTATGTTACTATGTAACTGTGATACAGAATTTTATTGTGTGGCCTATGTCGTTATACCCTAATTATGGTTGTGGGACTGAGTATTACCCCGTTTATTGTTGCTTGCTAGTTCACCTCATTTCTCGTCCAATTACTCTTATGTTTACCTCTAGTGCCTACACTGTCCTTTTCCTTAGACTTTTAGGACATATGGGTAATGGTATTTCCCATAGCGCTCGCGCAGGGGGGGTTCCACACCAACTGTCTGCCATGTACAATGCTGTTTTGACACCTTACCCTAAGCGTTCATTTTGCACTTTGTTGTTCTGTTCCAGGTTCACAGTCTTTTTCCCAGCTATGAGTCACCTTGGTATGACCATCGGATTTCGGACAATGAAGCTCACTGTCGCTTTAAGAGATCAACCCCTCTGTTACCTCAAAGACTTTATTCAGCGTTTGGGTCCAAAAGGCGACGTCCCAAGCGCTATATTCAGCCATGGAATAAACCTAAAGAGGGCGACGTTTACAGCTTGTTTCAGGTACAAGACATAGCTGTGGTTCTGTGAAGGTGACTGTTTTTCTGTTGGGTTGGTCCTGTTGGGTTTTGCGATGAAAGGATAGACATTTTTTCTGCCCAAAATAACTATGTAACTATATAACCAAATAGTAGATTTGGGTTACAGTAACATTCACTTTTATTTAATAACTTCATTCTAGGAAATGCATCTAAAAATAATCACGAGTGCTGACATAAAGAACTGTCCAGATCACCAGGGTAAGTAAATCTCAGGTCAACACATTACGTGGGTGATATGATATTTCATGGAGCCCTCCCATGATGCAGTAATCACTTTGTGATGATAAGTGGTTTATAGGAGCAAGAAACATAAGGTGCATCCCATGCAGAACTAATGGATCCATTTGATTGATGTTATAAAATGGAGCAGGGTACACTAAAGGAGTAAAAAGAACCTCACCAACACAATATTACATCTGTTTGTGTGGACTAGTGGTGGTGGAGCCGAATCTGGGTTCAGGCCAAACTTCATAAGTTCGGAAGTTCGAACTCTATCTGAACTATCCGAACTTTGAACTAGTTCGGGTCTTCAGAACTTGCAGATTTAATTTTAATAATTTTTGAAAAAAAAGAAATTGATCAAATTCTCAAATCTGTAACCCATGAATGTAACGTTTGATTCGGTAACACTCGATTTCCGTAACCCTCAAATGTGTTGTTCTATTTCTGTAATCCCTTGAATATATAGTTCGGTAACCCTTGAATGTATCGTTCGATTTTGGTAACTCTTGAATTTATTATTCTGTAACCCTCGAAAGTATCGTTCGGTAACCCTCGAATTGTCCGTAACCATCGAATGTAGCACGCGGAAACCCGACAATTGCCCGATCGTGGGGGAAGGTAGTGTTTGAATGCGTTTTAGTGATATGGACATGTTCCCCAGACCATTTCCCAGTAATGGTAATTTACAGTAAGTTACCATTACTATTTTATCTGTATTTAATCCAAACTTTTCGAACTATTGGACTCCCATTGACTTTAATAGGTTATTTTCAGAGCTCCCAAACTTCCGAACTTTTACTGAAGTTTGGCAGTTCAGAAACTAACCAAACCATCTCTCGTGTGGACTCTCCCTTTGTCTTTAGAAATACAGTTACCTGTATGAATGTAATTGCTAACTTGAGCGTGGGAATGGGAAACTTATACAACCAAGTTATTGTGTTTTTTTTAAAGAATCTGGGACGTTACACACATCACAACCAGGAGCCATTAATATAGAGAAACTAAAAGCACCAGAGAAAATCCGCACATATTTTCCTGAAACCTGGATATGGGCGCTTGTCTCAGTAGGGTAAGTGCTAGTGATTGGGGTATGTGAAAATCTCTTATCATCAACACTTTGTCTTCATTCTTCTTTAATTTGTCTCTAAGTGGTTCTGGTACCAAACAGCTACAATATGGGGCCCCAGACACCATTACAGAATGGAATGCAGGAGTATTTTGTGTTGGACCCAGTGGATTTGGACTCTCCTCTCCAGACTCTGTACTAGCCTTCCAGCCGTTCTTTGTGGATCTAATTCTCCCTTACTTTGTGGTCCAAGGAGAATCATTTACCCTGAAAGCCTCTGTTTTTAACTATCTAAAGAAGTGTATAAAGGTAATTTACTGTTTAGTTAATGTTTGTGTTCAAGACGGGAGGTGGATCCATTAGATACTGGAGATGATGACCATGAGTCACGCAATGAAATGAATCTTTCTTTGTACTGACTTTCTAACATTTCCCACGATGCCCAGTGACAATTGATACTAATACATTATTACAGGCTTATTTCTTTTTATATCAGGTGCAGACCACTCTACTGCCACCAATAGAAATACAGCAGGAACCATGTCCAGGTTGTCGATACACCAGCTGTCTATGTGCAGATGAGAACAAACTCTTCTACTGGAACCTGAAAGCTTCTAAACATGGTGAGTCATCACATATTAGAAATAATATAAGGATAATACGCTACCTACAGTGTAATATAAGGATAATACGCTACCTACAGTGTAATATAAGGATATTACGCTACCTACAGTGTAATATAAGGATATTACGCCACAAGGAGTTCCATGACGATGTCGTAGGCCGAGTGCTTTTATACAGGTCAGGGGACTCCAAGGTGAAGTAAATCCATAAATTACACTGTAGGTAGCGTATTATTTCTTATAATACATAAGGCCAATCCCCCAAAACCCAGCACAGAAACACTCTCCCCTACCCTTCCACAGTCTCTCCCCCTTCCTGTATTAGTCATTTATATAGGAATCCCTGTTTAATGTATAAATAGTTAATTATAGTTCCTATTGAAAAGAGAAAGAAGGACCGAACATTGTCTGTCAATAATAAACAGGGATTCCTATATAAATGACTAATACAGGGGGGGGGGAGAGACAGGGGGAGGGGCAGTAGAATACAGGAAGTCACTCAGTGACATCACTGAGTGACTGTAATATAGATTCTCACCACTGCACCTCCCCATTGAAAATAGCTAGCCTTATGTTTATATTACCTCTTTGTAAAATTCTAGCAACATATTGATGTCTTTGTAATACCCCCATCCTATAATGGTATTTTCCAACAAATGGTTACTCAGCTATATTTTCTTCTCTGGTGTCATAATTTATAATGATTTTGCACTTTTATTTACAGCCTCCCCCAGTTAATAGTAATTTACAAGAATAATCTAGGCCGCTGTTTTATATAACAAACTACACTAGGCTAAGGAAGAGCAATAAACAAGTTCTCCATTTCTATAACGTACTTACTGCCAACTCATTACCACCAATGGCAGTCTCTATAGAGAAGAGAGCCAACTCATTACCACCAATGGCAGTCTCTATAGAGAAGAGAGCCAACTCATTACCACCAATGGAAGTCTCTGTAGAGAAGAGAGCCAACTCATTACCACCATGGCATCTCTATAGAGAAGAGAGCCAACTCATTACCACCAATGGCAGTCTCTATGAGAAGAGAGCCAACTCATTACCACCAATGGCAGTCTCTATAGAGAGAGAGCCAACTCATTACCACCAATGGAATCTCTATAGAGAGAGAGTCCAACCCATTACCACCAATGGCAGTCTCTATATAGAGAATCTAATCTATCTATTATCTATCTATCATCTATCTATCTATCTATCTTTCTTTCTATCTATCTATCTATCTATCTATCTATCTATCTATCTATCATCTATCTATCTATCTATCTATCTAATCTATCTATTATCTGTCTGTCTGTCTGTCTGTCTGTCTGTCTATCTATCTATTCTCTCTCTCTCTATCTCTCTCTCTCTATTATTTGTCTCTATGACTTTATAATAAATATTATTTAGCTGTTAAAAATACATTTTATTCTGTTTTTTTACTTTCCATCTAGTGTAATGTGTAGAATCTGATTCTATTTTCTAATTCATAAATGAAGGGTTTATGATGCCGTATTATTAAAAGCAAAAACTGCGTTAAAATAAATGTAATTTTTCATTATGTTCACGTTATTTGAACTAAGCAGATTTTCTGTTAATATTTTACGGTTAATAGTCTAACAATTATATAATAATAATAATAATAATATTTTACTGTAAATAGTCTAACAATTATATTATAATAATTTTTACTTTTAATAGTCTTAAAATTATATTATAATAATAATTTTTACTTTTAATAGTCTTAAAATTATATTATAATAATAATTTTTACTTTTAATAGTCTTAAAATTATATTATAATAATAATTTTTACTATCAATAGTCTTACAATTATAAATCTGGAATCTGCTTTCTTAGTAATATTGTTTTTACAAAGAATGCAAAATAATTGTGATTGAGTTTCCATCTTATTTTCCATTTTTTATTTGGTATAAAGTTTTCCTCTGGGTAAGTTTATATATTTATGTTTGTTTAAAACTGTATTTACTTAGTAGCTTATTTAACCGTAAGTTGCCTGGTAATAATTACCCTCATTAACCTTATAAAGAGTTGCAGCTTTTTAAAATCATCTTCCAAAGTTAAACCGTAGAGGTTATAATAACCTTATAATTACCCAGGATTAAACCAAATATTGGTGTTTATCATTCTGACTTGAGAGTTGGTTAAATTTCATTATATAACCTGGATAAATGTGTTTTTCTTAATGTTATCCTGTAAATATTATTTTTTTCAACAGAGAAATAACGAAATTTTATTTCAAATAAAATCTATGAAATGAAATGCATTCTTTAGAATATCTAACAAATGAATATTCAATTTAAGCTATTATTTGGAAAACATTCCTGTAAAAAATCCACTATTAAAAAATAGGAATCTAAATTTCTGACTTGAATATTTACAGTAAATATATTTCAAGAACAATTTTTTTGTAAATGAAATGAAAGATGCTAAATGGGTTAATAAATATTTAGACCGAAATGCTCAAGAAAACATTAATCAATTTATCTCACTTCAATAGAAAACAAACTATAATTTCAAACTTAATTTGTTTGTAGCTATTTAATATGTGGTGTTCACTCTCTAGTTCACATCAACGTTTGTTAATATAACAAAATTATTTCTTAATTCCCAAAATTAAGACAATTGACCAATTAGAAAGGATTTTAGATATTTTTGTAAATTTTAGAGAAACTTTAATGTAGTTACAATAATTTCTACCATGTAGATGTTTTCCCAGAAACACAAATTCTGTTTGTACATGTTAACATCAAACAAACCCTTTAATTCATTGAGGTTTCTTTATGAAATATTAAATTAGAACGTTATTTTAGGCAGAGGTTTTAATTATTAATAACATATAGTATTAATGGATTTTCTAAACTATAGAAATTTTAATTCAACTTAGATTGTGGCAGGGACCTTTACTATTTTGTATATCTTATATATTTTAACTTATCATTTTATAACATAGAGTATTTGATTACTTTTTAAAAAAAATAAACATCTACATACATTTACATAAATACATTTAATATATTCAATATATACATTTGTTTATTTTAATTAATTTATTAAAATAGCAATTGAGTAATAGCTTTTCATTTTACAAACAACCCTTTGCTATTTATTAATGTTTTATTATTGATTTGAAATTGTATGAAAATTTCAATAATGATAATTTAAATATTATATATTTGTAATATTCTATAATGATCATTTCAATTGTATATAATATTTCTAATATATATTTTAATATTGATAATTGAAATATATGTTAGAGCAGGACACTGTTTAACAAACACATGATGGGAATATCTTCTTTCCCCTAGTTCCCTAGTCTAATTCCCATAGTGTAATTAGAAGTAATTACTTTCTTATTTCAAATTTACAAGCAAATCCAATACTCATTTGTATAGGAAGTCTATAATGTGGTAGAAATAGAAGAAAATGTAAGAGAAAAATGGCTTCCCTGAAAGGGTATTTCTAGACAGTATTATAACATTATAATATATTATTTAAGTAGCAATTTAGTAGCAAGTATTAGGTACATAAAGTTATGTTTTTAAATAGGATAAAATAAGATATAGCCATATAATACATTACTGGATGGTGGATTTAAATATATATAATATATATATTATTTATATATGTGTATATATATATATATATATATATATATATATATATATGGATAGATACCTAAGGTAATGTGTAATATGTGTAATGTTTAATTTTGTAAAAACATACAATTACATTAAAATATTTCATGAATAAATAACATGGAATTTGTCAGTATTGAGATATTCCTACAAGTTCTAACTGGTTACTCTATAAATATTCTCACATTAATCACCGGGGAAAAAACCTTATCATAGTAATAAATGAACCATGATATTCCCTATTCAGACTACAAACATGTTTATATGTAGATAGGGCTAGATAAAGGTAAATGGGGTAGACAGTTATGGGTAGATAGTTATAGGCAGATAGGGGCAGATGGTTTTAGGTAGATAGGGTGTATAGTTATAGGTAGATAGGGGTAGATAGCTATAAATAGCTAGAGGTATATAGTTATGGGTAGAGAGGGGTAGATGGTTATGGTAGATAGTTATAGGTAGATAGGGGTAGATAGTTATAGGTAGATAGGGGTAGATAGTATAGGGAGATAGGGGTATAGATAGTTATAGGTAGATACGGGTAGGTAGTTATGGTAGGTAGATGGGTAGATAGTTAAAGGTTAAATAGGGGTAGAATATTATAGGTCAGAATGGGTGGTAGTTATAGGTAGATAGGAGTAGATAGTTATAGGTAGATAGGGGTATATAGTTATGGTAGATAGGAGTAGATAGTTATAGGTAAAAAGGGGTAGATTGTTATAGGTAGATAGTTATAGGTAGGGGTAGATATTTGGGGTAGATAGGGGTAGATGGTTAACGGTAGATAGGGGTCGATAGTTGTGATTAGGTAAGATAGGGTAGATAGTTATAGTAGATAGGTAGATAGTTTATAGGTAGATAGGGGTGAAGATAGGTATAGGTTATATATAGGTAGATACGGGTAGGTTATTATAGTAGATGGGGTAGATAGTTAAAGTGATAGATTAGATGGGGTAGATAGTAAAGGGTAGATGGGGATTAGATAGGTTGGGATAGTGGGTAATAAAGGTAGATGGGGATAGTATTAGGTAGAATTATGGTAGAAGTTATAGGTAGAGAGGTGAGTGGGTTAGATAGTTATAGGTAGATAGTTATGGGTAGATGGGGTAGATAGTTAAAGGGTAGAAGAGGGGTAGAAGTTAAAGGTAGATTAGGGTAGTAGAGTAGTCGTTAGAGGTAGTGATGGGTGATGGGGTAGATAGTGATAGGGAGATAGTAGTGGGGAGATAGTTATAGGTAGTAGTTATGGGTAGATGGGTGGTTGATAGTTATAGGTAAACTAGTAGTTTTGACTGTAGGGATAGATAGTTATGGGTAGATGGGGTAGATAGTTAAAGGTAGATAGGGGTAGATGGGGGTAGATGTTTAAAGGAGGATAGTATGGGTAGATGGGGATAGTTTAAAGGTAGATGGGGTAGATAGTTATGGGTAGATGGTAGAGTTTTAAAGGATAGATAGGGGTATATAGTGTATAGGTAGACAGTTATGGTTAGATAGTTATAGGTAGATAGTTATGGGTAGAGGGGTGTAGATAGTTATAGGTAGATAGTTATGGGTAGAGGGGTAGATAGTTAAAGGTAGATAGGGGTAGATAGTTATAGGTAGACAGTTATGGGAGTAGAGTAGATAGTTATAGGCTAGATAGTTATGGGAGATGGGGGGTGGTAGGATAGTTTAGGTAGATAGTTATAGGTAGATAGGGGTAGATAGTTATAGGTAGATAGTTATGGGTAGATGGGGTAGATAGTTATGGGTAGATTGGGTAGATAGTTATAGGTAGATAGTTATGGGTAGATGGGGTAGATAGTTATGGGTAGATTGGGTAGATAGTTATAGGTAGATAGTTATGGGTAGATAGTTATGGGTAGATGGGGTAGATAGTTATAGGTAGATAGTTATGGGTAGATGCGGTAGATAGTTATAGGTAGATAGTTATGGGTAGACGGGGTAGATACTTATGGGTAGATTGGGTAGATAGTTATAGGTTTATAGTTATGGGTAGATAGTTATGGGTAGATTGGGTTGAAATCTTTACTCTGCTCAATCCCTTTAATGAATATGCTGTCTCTTTATTCTGTAATCTCGTTATGAAAATTACCCTCTCCCTATTTCTCTATATTTGACTTGTCACTGCATCACTTACCTCCTATTAAAAGTGCAGTAAGACTGTATTTTGGTTTCTCCATTGCCATCTCTGTTATTGACTTGTACTTAGTATAGGTAACAGTAATTGTAATGTTTATATAATGTGGACATTTTATAAATCTATTATGATATATATGTAATACCCTAGAATTATTAACACTATAGTGTTTGGCAGTGCCCATCTGGTTACAATCACAAGTATCACATGTTTGCTGTTGGTTAAATGTGATTTGTTGAAATAAGGACAATTTAGTATTACCCTATGAGAAAGATGGTGTAGTGACAATACCCCCCTATCTCCCTGTGTTTGGCAGGGCCAATACCATAGCTGGTTCTCATAGGGATGTCTGTAGGGGTTGGTTACAATATTAGTTGTGTTAGGGGCATATCTGGGGTTATTTAGTAGAAGTCTAAAGGACAGATCAATGGCTATTTTCAGGTAGTTGTTGAAGATTAAATAGACTGAGGATGTACTTACCTAGGTGATTGTGATATGGTCTGGCAGAGAGAAGTGCTTGCACCCCAAACTTCAATAGCTCCCCTGTCTGAGGAGAAGTTTTAGGGTCCTGGTGGTCAGTCAGAATCTCCTCTATCATGAAACTTCTGTAGCGATGGGATCTGTGATCAGCAAAGGCGTCGTGGGCAAAATAGTGACCCCCGAATTCCAAGGGGTGCTGCATCGTTCCCTGTAAAGTGCTGGCGGTGCTACTGTATAAAGTTCCCTTACATAGGTACCCAGAGAGGTGGCACAATCCCAATGTGACAGACTGGCACACAGAATGCGAGAAAACTCTAAACACAGAACACAGTAAAGTTCATCCAGTGGAACAGAGAGAGACCCCAGTTTCTTGTACAGTGATAGGGAAATAAAAACATTTCACGGGCCCTCACTCCCTCTAATTAGACTGGGGCCCTCACACCTAACAGACTGGCATCAATAGACTGTACACCGTTGTGGTTTTGGCAGTTGGGGCAGTTGACTGACTGTTTTCCTCTATAGCGGCGATGGCAGTGATCGGAGACCCTCCAATATGTTACCAGCTGACAAGACCCCTAGAGCCAAGAACTGGACCCTCCCTGGTCACACCCTGCAGGGCTGATGGTCATTCTGGACCAGACCAAGGTCTGTACACGTGTAAATCTCCTTTACTCCAATGGTGAACTCAGTAGCACCAGATCCTGAGGGTTTCTGCCCAGTCTGAGCTGTTCAGGGGCTGCAGGAGGAATGACACAAGCCTGAAAGTTTTCCAAACTGCTGCTGCGGTCTCTTCACTAGGAGACCCCCCCTCTCTCTCTCCGCCCAGAGCCCAGGGGAAGAGCCTATGGTGGATCTCCCAACTCTGCACAATAGCACAGGACTCCCCCTTTGCACTAACCCTTCCAGCAGGCGTGTAACACAATCATCTGCTCTGGAGCCCAGTGTGACAGCAGCACTAACCCTATTCAAACACTTATACATACATGCACACACACACACAAAGATATATATGTACACAGACACACATATACACGCATACACACGCACATATACACACAGACATATATACACAAATACACGCACACACATATATATATACACACACACACACACACACACCACACGCTCACACACACACAAACATATATATATATATATATATATATATATGACCCATATCACTACCCTGAAGAGCTCACAATCTAGAGGATGAAACAGAATAGACAGACAGTATTGAGGGTTGGTCAACAGTAGTTGCAGGACTACAACAATCTGCACTGGTAAAGAAAGTGTTAGGAACTGTGGGTGATTAGTGTGTATCTGTGTGGGCACTTCTGTAAACCCACTTGTCCTTTGTGTGGGTGTGTATATTGTATACAGAAACATACTGTATATATGGAGCAAGATGGAGTTACCATACTAGCTGTATAAATATTAAAGGCTTTTCTACGTGATTCCCAACCAGAGATCCACATGGGTATCATTACGGGATACTGTACAATATGAACCCACCCACCAATCCAAGGACAGACAGATCAGTTAAAATTCGACGGCAATTTTCCCCCTTCATTAGCTACTACATATCCCATAAGCCCCTGCAGTGCCTGCAGAAATGTGGCTAGCATGAGCTTTGGTTCATGGTCTGTTTCCTTTTTCAGTATATAGGATGTGAGTGTGGAAATTGGGGAAATGGTCCATTCACACTTAGATCCCATTGCAGGTGATTGGCTGGACTGTGATTCATGTGGGTCCTTCCTTTCCCCAGTGGAGGTCAGAGATCCACCGTACGCTCTTCCCCTGGGCTCTGGGTGGAGAGAGAGAGGGGGGTCTCCTAGTGAAGAGACCTCAGCAGCAGTTTGGAAAACTCTCTCTCTTTCTGAACAGCTCAGACTGGGCAGAAACCCTCAGGATCTGGTGCTACTGAGTTCACCATTGGAGTAAAGGAGATTTACACGTGTACAGACCTTGGTCTGGTCCAGAATGACCATCAGCCCTGCAGGGTGTGACCAGGGAGGGTCCAGTTCTTGGCTCTAGGGGTCTTGTCAGCTGGTAACATATTGGAGGGTCTCAGATCACTGCTAATAGAATTAGGGCCTTTCACAGGGAGTTTATCTAACCCCGAGAGGCTTTAATTGCAGCTGAAATTCTAACCCCACCTGATTTTGTTGTATTGGTGAAAGTACCGAAAGGAGAATCTGAGTCATTGGAATCCCAGCTGGGTGTCTGTCTGTCTGTCACCACTGTTCTATGTTTGGGAGTCTGACAGTCCATCTGGAGCAGTTAGAGGGTCTATGGATGGGAATCTTTATGCCACTGTCACAACTTTACAGGGAACGATGCAGCACCCCTTGGAATTCGGGGGTCACTATTTTGCCCACGACGCCTTTGCTGATCACAGATCCCATCGCTACAGAAGTTTCATGATAGAGGAGATTCTGACTGACCACCAGGACCCTAAAACTTCTCCTCAGACAGGGGAGCTATTGAAGTTTGGGGTGCAAGCACTTCTCTCTGCCAGACCATATCACAATCACCTAGGTAAGTACCCACCAAACCCTGCCAGCTTATTGTACCTTTACCTAGTTACTGGGCATGACTTCTACAGGTCAGATATGTTGTTCCTCTTCCATTCCTACTGAGATAGGTGAAACGTTCAATCAATATAAATACAATGTCTACACTCTGTACATAGTATAACCATGTGTACCTACCTGGCAATCGTACATTATACAGTATCATTATAATGTATATAGAAATAACAATACCTGCGTAATCTGGCTCTGGCAGTGGCAACACACACCCCTCCATGGGGTTTAATAGATACTCAACATAAATTGGGGTATAAACTGAGCAGATTGAGACCAAAGAAACAAATTTATTAACCCATGGCCCAGGTACAATATTAAAAGCTACCCAGAACCTATCCATATAATAATAATAATCTATCCATATAATAATAATCTATCCATAATAATAATCTATCCATATAATAATAATAATCTATCCATATAATAATAATAACCTATCCATATAATAATAATCTATCCATATAATAATAATAATCTATCCATATACTAATAATCTATCCATATAATAATAATAACCTATCCATATAATAATAATACGCCACCTATGGAAGGCACTTAAAATTACACACTTTATATATCGATGCCGATAAGTTTTTATACACCCTTTAGTCTGTTTTGGCAGCATGAAGAGGTGTCGGATACTTTATGGCTTTGTTCTGGCCGCCGGAATGGGGGTCTGGACCCCTTGGCCTTCTGTTCTGGCCGCGGAACGGGGGTCTGAATGCTTTTGGCTTGTCTGGCCGCCGGAATGGGGGTCTGGGACCCCTTTGGCTCTGTTCTGGCTGCCGGAACAGGGGTATGCATGCTTTTGGCTCTGTTTCTGGCCGCCGGACGGAGGTCTGGAGCTTTTGGCTTCTGTTCTGGCCGCCTCGAAACGGGGTCGGGACCCACTTTGGCTCGTTCTGGCTGCCCCCGGAACGGGTGGGTCTGGGATGCTTTTGGCTCTGTCTGGCGGCCGGACGGGGTCTGGATGCTTTTTGGCTCTGTTTCTGGCTGCTGGAAACGGGGGTCTGGAATCTTTTAGCCTGTGATGTCTGCCCGAATGGGGGTCTTGATACTTTTGGCCTCTGTTCTGGCTGTCCGACGGGGGTCGGACCCCTTTGGCTCTGTCTGGCCCCGGAACGTTGGTCCTTGGATGCTTTTGGGTCTGTTCTGGCTGCCGGAACTGGGGTCCTTGATGCTATTGGGTTCTTGTTTTTCTGGGTTTCCGTAACGGGGGTCTGGATGCTTTTGGCTCTGTTCTGGCCGCCGGAACGGGGTGTGGTCCTGGTGACCCCTTTGGCTCTGTTCTGGACCGCCGGAACGGGGTCCTGTTCTGGCCGCCGGAACGGGGGTCTGGACCCCTTTGGCTCTGTTCCGGCTGTTGGAACGAGGGTCTGGATGCTTTTGGCACTGTTGTGGCTGCTGGAATGGGGGTCTGGACCACTTTGGCTCTGTTCCGGCTGCCGGAACGGGGGTCTGGACCCCTTTGGCTCTGGTCTGGCTGCCGGAACGGGGGTCTGGAACACTTTGGCTCTGTTCTGGCCACCGGAACGTGGATCTGGACCCCTTTGGCTCTGTTCCGGCCGCCGGAACGGGGGTCAGGACCCCTTTGGCTCTGTTCTGGCTACCGGAAGGGGGGTCTGGATGGTTTTGGCTCTGTTCTGGCCGCCGGAACGGGGGTCTGGACCCCTTTGGCTCTGTTCTGGCTGCCGGAACGGGGGTCTGGACCTCTTTGGCTCTGTTCCGGCTGCTGGAACGAGGGTCTGGATGCTTTTGGCACTGTTATGGCTGCCAGAATGGGGGTCTGGACCCCTTTGGCTCTGTTCAGGCCACCGGAATGGGGGTCTGGACCCCTTTGGCTCTATTCTGGCTGGCGGAACTGGGGTCTGAATTCTTTTGGCTCTGTTCTGGCCGCCGGAATGTGGGTCTGGAACCCTTTGGCTCTGTTCTGGCTACCGGAATGGGGGTCTGGATGCTTTTGGCTCTATTCTGGTCACCGGAACGGGGGTCTGAACCCCTTTAGCTCTGTTTGGCTGCTGAAACAGGGGTCTGGATGCTTTTGGCTCTGTTCTGGCCACCAGAATGAGAGTCTGGATGATTTTGTCTCTATTCTGGTCACCGGAACGGGGGTCTGGACCCCTTTGGCTCTGTTCTGGCTGCTGGAGCGGGGGTTTGAATGCTTTTGGCTCTGTTCTGGCCGCCGGTACGTGGGTCTGGGCCCATTTGGCTCTTTTCTGGCTGCCAGAACGGGGGTCTGGATGCTTTTGGCTCTGTTCTGCCACCGGAACGTGGGTCTGGACCCCTTTGGCTCTGTTCTGGCAGCCGGGAACGGGGGTCTGGATACTTTTGACTATGTTGTGGCCGCCGGAACGGGGGTCTGGATGCTTTTTGCTCTGTTACAGCTGCCGGAACGGGGATCTGGACCCCTTTGGCTCTGTTCTGGCCGCCGGAACGGGGGTCTGGATGCTTTTGGCTACTTTCTGGCTGCCAGAACGGGGTCTGGACCCCTTTGGCTCTGTTCTGGCTGCCGGAACATGGGTTTGGACCCCTTTGGCTCTGTTCTGGCTGCCGGAACGGGGGTCTGGGTGCTTTTGGCTCTGTTCTGGCTGCTGGAACGGGGGTCTGGGTGCTTTTGGGTCCGTTCTGGCTGCCGGAACAGGGGTCTGGATGCTTTTGGCACTGTTATGGCTGCCGGAACGGGGGTCTGGATGGTTTTAGCTCTGTTCTGGCTGCCGGAACAGGGGTCTGGATGCTCTTGGCTCTGTTCTGGCCGCCGGAACGGGGGTCTGGACCCCTTTGGCTTTGTTCTGGCCGCTGGAATGGGAGTCTGGACCCCTTTGGCTCGATTCTGGTCACTGGAACAGGATTTTACACCCTGGGAACTCTTATCTGGCTGCCGGAATGGGGGTCTGAACCCTGGGAACTCTGTTCTGACCACCGTAACAGGGTTTTGCACCCTGAAAACTCTGCTCTGGCTGCCGGAAAGGGGTTTTGCATCCTGGGAATTTTGTTTTGGTGGCTGGAACAGAGGTATTTCTGAGTGTATTTTTGCATGTGTTTATATGTGTGTTGGGTGTCTGGGCTTTTTGGGATTGTGTAACAATGTAAATGTGTGAGTGAGTGTTTAGAGTGTGAACATTTGTGTAGAAAGTGTGGGAAAGTCTGAATGCGTGTGTGTAGCAATGTGTGTGAAATAGAATATATTTGTATAATGGTTTATTTAGCAACATGTTTTTATGTGTGTGTATATTATGTGTGTATCAGAGTGAGCATGTCTGTGTAGCTACGTATGTGTGTTTAATATTGTTTGTGAGTTTGTAGCCAAGTGTGTGTATTAGTCTAGAATAGCGTTTCAGGTTGAATAAAGGCATATATCCATCCAGTCCAACCCATCTAGCAATATCTTCATTCATCATTTCCTGCCTGTTGATTCAGAGGAAGGCAAAGAAGAAAAAAAACACCAGAATTTTGTTCCTGACTCCAAGTGACAATTGAAAATATCCCTGGATCATCTGTACTTTATGTATCAATCCCAGTGACCTGCAACATTCCTTGTTTTCAGAAACTCATCCAGCTTTTTTTCCCCGAAAATATCCAATGAACCTGCCATCACCATGTCCAATGGAAGACAGTTCCATAGTTTTACTATTCTCACAGTGAAAAATCTTTTCCGAACTTGAAGACTTAACTTCATTTCTTCCAGTCTTAATGGATGTATGTGTGTCCTCTGTCATGCTCTATTGGTGAACAATGCCCCAGATAGTTTATTGTATGGCCCGTTAATGTATTTATACACAGTAATCATATCCCCACGCAAGCGCCTTTTCTACAGCGTACATAATTGTAACTTTTCCAGTCTCTCTTCATATTCAAGCTCCCCCAACCCCCTAATTAATTTAGTTGCCCTTCTCTGAACCCTTTGAAATATGTCCTTTTTGTACACAGGATTCCAAAATTGCACTGCATATTCCAATTGAGGCCTTACCAATGCTTTGTAAAGAGGGAGAGTAACATTTTTCTCCCTTAAATCTATACCTCTCTATAAACAAGAAAATATCTTACTGGCTCTGGTTGTTGCCGCATGGCACTGCTTGCCGGGCTGCAACACTTTATCAACATTGATTTTCATCAGCCTAATGTGACAATCTATCTAGATCCACCTGCAGCCATTGCATATCCTCTAAAGTTTTTAATGGTCAGCAAAGTTTCTGTCGTCAGCAAACACAGAATCCTTTCTGACAATACCCACAGTCTATATTGATGAAGCCCTGTTAACAACAACTCTTTGGTTCCTATCCATTAACCAACTTACTCTTCTTGTACAAAAGTGCCAACCCAGTCGAACAGACCTTAGCTTATATGTTAGTCACCTATAGGGACGGCATCAAAAGCCTTATTAAAATCCAAGTATACTACATCTATATAGTGCATATAGCCTGGGTGTGCTAGAAGTTTTTAGCACTGCTTTATGCGTATGTATAAAGCAGTGAGTGTGCACCAGTGTTTGTATTCATTTACATGTGTGCTTGTGTGTATAAGTGTAGGAATGTGTGTAGAGGTGTATGTGTTTATGTTGTAAATGTTTGGGAGTATATGGAGCCGAGTGTGTGTGTTTAGCACAATAGTGCTTATTAGTGCTTATATGTATGTATGTATGTAAATTGTGTTTATGTATGTAAATGTGTTTGTTCCTGTGTGTGTGAGTGTGGGCTTGTGTGTATCAGTGAGTGTGCAGCTGTGTATCTGTGTGTTTGAATGTGTAGCAGTAAATGTCTGTGTAGAGGGTATATGTAGCAGATAGAGGGACAGGTAGAGGGACAGGCAGGGGATAGATAGAGGGACAGGCAGGGGGACAGATAGAGGGAAAGGCAGGGGACAGAAAGAGGGACAGGCTGGGGGACAGATAGAGGGACAGGCAGGGGGACAGAGAGAGGGACAGGCAGGGGGACAGAGAGAGGGACCGGCAGAAGCAAAAAAGCAGGAGGACGATAGAGGGGCAGCAGGCAGGGGGGACGGAATAGGGGACGGGCAGAAGGACCAGATATATGGACTTGGTATAAAACAGACATGGGGACAGGATAGAGGATAGGCAAGAAGACAGATAGAAGGACGTAGCAAGAGATGGACCGGCAGGAGGAGGGCAGATAGTGGGACAGATAGAGGGGAAGGCAGGAGACAGATAGTGGGACAGGCAGGTGGACAAATAGAGGGAGCAGGCAGGGGGACAGAACAACAGGGACAGACAGGGGGACAGGCAGAGATGACAAAAAGAAAATGGAAAGGACAGGGGGACAGATAGAGGGACAGGCAAGGACCAACGAGATAGTGGGCCAGGCAGGTGGACAAATAGAGGGACAGGCAGGGGGACAGATAGGAGGGGACAGGCAAGGAGACAGGATAGTGGGACAAGGCAGGTGGAACAAATAGAGGGACAGGCAGGGGGACAGACAAAAGGGACAGACAGGGACGGCAGAGATGCAAAAGCAAGTGGAAAGGCAGGGGACAGTTAGAGGGACAGACAGGAGGAGAACAGATAAAGGGACAGGTATACAGGGACGAGCGGGGTACAGATAGAAGGATAGGCAAGAAGCCAGATAGAAAGGACAGGAAAGGAGCAAAAGAGGGACATGTCCGGGGGGCAGAAGAGGGAACAGGCATAGGAACAAAGCTGGAGGGACAGGGTAGAGAGAAGGATAGACACGGGGGACAGATAGAAGGCCCACACAGACAGAGGGGCAAAAAGATGGGACAGCAAGGGGGCAGATAAGGGACAGTACGGGAGACAGGTATAGGGAAGATGCAGAGGGGACTGGCAGGGGACAGACCAAAGGGAACAGGCAGGGGGGATAGACAGAGGGGGGAACAGGCAGGGGGCCAGACAGAGGGATAGGCTTAAGGGGAAGAAGAGGGGACAGGCAGGGGCAACAGATGGGGAATAGGCAGAGGAAAAGATGGGTAGGGACAGGTAGGAAGGATAGGAACAGAGGGACAGATAGAAGGACAGGCAGAGGTGCAAACAGATGGACAGCAAGGGGGCAGATAGAGGGACAGGAAAGGGGGACAGAATAGAGGCAGGGCGGGGGACAGATAGGGGACAGGCCGGGGGACAGAAGGGAGGGGGGCACAGCAACGGAGGGAAGAGAGAGGGACAGGGGGGGGACAGACAGGTGCAAGGAGGGGGGGCAGGCAGAGGGACAGACAGAGGAGCAAGGAGAGGGGCAGGCAGAGGGACAGACAGACGGGACAGGCAAGGGGGAAGACAAGAGGGACAGGAAGAGGAACAGAAGGTGGTGAAAGGTAGAAGGATAGACAGGGGGGAGACAGATAGAAGACAGGAGAGGTGCAAAAAGATGGACAGGCAAGGGGGCAGATAGAGGGGCAGGCAGAGGGATAGACAGAGGGACAGGCAAGGGGGGACAAGAAAGAGGGGACGGCAGAGGAACAGAAGGTTTTGTGACAGGTAGAAGGATAGACAGGGGGACAGATAGAAGAACGGGCAAGGTTGCACAAAAGATGGCAGAAGGGGACGGGGCAGATGAGGGACAGGCAGGGGGACAGATAGAGGACAGGCGGGGGGGAACAGCAGGAGGCAGATGATAGGGACAGGCGGGGGGGACAGGCGGGGGACAAGGAGAGGCAAGGAAGGGGGACCAGGCACGGGGCACAGACATGGGGACAGTAACGGCACACGAGGGAACAGATGGAGGGAAGGGTAAAGGATAGTCAGGGGGCGGAGGGGGGGGGACAGATAGAAGGACAGGCAGAGGTGCAAAAAAGATGGACAGGACAAAGGGGGCAGATAGGAGGGGACAGGCGGCGAGACAGCTTATCAGGGAAGATAGAAATGGATGGCAGGGAGACAGATTATAGGGACAGAGATGGGGACTGGCAGGGGAACAGACAAAGGAAAAGGCAGGGGGATAGACAGAGGGGGAAGGGCAGGCAGGGGGGCAGACCAGCAGGGATGCAGGGGAGACAAGGGGGACAGACAGGTAGGGAAAAATAGACAGGGCACAGATGGGGGATAGGCACGAGGAAACAGAGGAGGGAAGGGTAGAAGGATTTAGACAGGGGACAGAGCGATGAAGGACAGGCAGAGGTTTGCAAAAAGATGGACCAGGCAAGGGGCGGGCAGATAGGGGCAGGAAAGGGGGACAGGATAGATGGACAGGCAGGGGGACAGATAGAGGCACAGCAGGAGCAGGGCAGATTAGAGGACAGCAAGAGGAGGCAGAGATAGAGGGACAGACAGGGAGACAGATAGAGGACAGGCAGAGCGACAGATAGAGGGAAGGCAGAGCGACACCATGAGGGACAGGCAGGGCGACAGATAGAGGGACAGAAGGAGGCAGATAGAGGCACAGCAAGGAGGCAGATAGAGGGACAGACAGGGAGACAGATAAAGGGACAGGGCAGGGGACAGATAAAGCAGGGCGGACAGATGACTAGGGGACAGCATAGGGGGCAGCAAGGAGGGACAGCATAAGGCAGAGGACAGATAGAGGGCACAGGCAAGGGGCGATAGAGGGACAGGACAGGGGGCACAGAATAGAGGGACAGGGCAGGGGAACAGCAAGGAGGCAGATATAGGCAGGGGACACAGGACTCTCTACGATTATAGGGAATATAAAAACGAAAGAAGAGATGGAAAAAAATAACAAAAAAACAAAAAAAGGAAATAAAAAGAAAAAAAAACCGAAAAAAAAAGAGAAGAAAAAAGAAAAAAAAAAGAAAAAAAAAAGAAACTAGAAGAGGGACAGGGCATGGGAGGACAGGGAGAGGCAAGGAGGGGGAAGGCAGGGGCACAGACACAGAGGGGACAGGTAGGGGCCAAGACACGGAACAGAGGAGGGACAGGTTGAAGGTAGTCAGGGGGACAGAAGAGAAGAAGGGGACAGGAAGAGGTTGCAAAAAAAGAATGATGGACAGGCAAAGGGGCAGATAGAGGGGCAGGCAGAGGCGGACAGGTAGAGGGACAGGCAGGGCGACGAAGATAGAGGACAGGGCAGGGCGTGACAGATAGAGGGACAGGCAGGGCGACGATAGAGGGACAGCAAGAGGAGATAGAGGGACAAGCAACGGAGGGGCAAGGAGGGTGGACAGACAGAGGGGCAAGGAGGGGGAAAAGACGTGGACAGACAGAGGGTTACAGGTCCAGGGTGACAGAACGTAGGGGGCAAGGGCGAGGGACACACAGAGGGCAAGGAGTTGGGGGAAGACGGGGAAACAGCAAGGGTTAGTGCGCCAGAGAAGAGAGGGACAGGCGAGGGACAGACAGGGGGACAGATAGAGGGACAAAGGCAGGGGCGACAGACAGAGGGGCAAGGAGGGGGACAGACGGGGCAAGGAGGGGGACAGGCAGGGGCAAGGAGGGGGACAGACAAAGGGGCAGATAAGGGACAGGCAGGCGACAGATTAGAGGGAACAGCAGGGCGACAGATAGAGGGAAGCAAGGAGGCAGATAGAAAGGTACAGCAGGAGGAGAAGATAGAGGGACAGACAGGGAGACAGGTAGAGGGACAGACAGAGGGGCAAGGAGGGGGACAGACAGAGGGGCAAAAGAGAAGGGGGAGAAGAGACAGGCAAGGGCTTTGCGTCACACGGAAACCCCCAGGAGGGACAGGGGACAATACGCGGACAGGAACGAGGGGCAAAGGAGGGGGGACAGACAGAGGGGCAAGGAGGGGGACAGACGAGCGAACAGCAAGGAGCAATAGGGGACAGGTGAGGGACAGACAGGGGGACAGAAGAGGGACGGCAGGGGGACAGGACAGGCAGGGGCAAGGGGGGGGACAGGCAGGGGGACAGACAGGGGCAAAGGAGGGGACAGGAGTCAGAGGGCCAGACAGAGAAGGCATGGTGACAGTAGAGGGCAGGCAGGGGGACAGACAGAGGGGCAGGAGGGGGACAGCAGGGGACAGGACAGGGGGCAAGGAGGGGGACAGACAGAGGGCCAGACAGAGACAGGCATGGGGACAGATAGAGGGACAGGCAAGTGGGGACAAGTAGAGGGATAGGCGGGGGGCGACGATAGACGGGACAGGCAGGGAAACAGTAAGGAGGAGATAGAGGGAGGCGGGGGACAGATAGAGGGACAGTCAGGGGGAAGATAGAGGGACAGGCAGGGGGAGAGACGAGGACAAGGAGGGGGACAGGTAGGGGGACAAACAGAAGAAGCAGGAGGGGGAACGCGAGCCGAGGGGGCAAGTAGGGGGACAGACAGGGGGGACAGGACAGAGGACAAGGAGGGGGAAGGATAAGAGGGACAAGGAGGGGGGACAGACAGGGAGAAGAAAGAACAGGCAGGGGGACAAGGAGGGGGACAGGCAGAGAAGAACAGGCAGGGGACAGATAGAGAGATCAGTGAGGGGACAGATGACAGAGAGGGACCGGAGGGGAAAGACAGAGAGACAGCAGGGGAGGAAAGACAGGAGACGGGCAGGGGGAAAGCACAGAGACACCAGGCAGGGGGAATCACCGACGAGACAACGGCAGGAGGTAGATGAGAGGACAGGCAGGTAGTCTAGAGGTAGTTAGAGGAAGGACAGAAGAAGGAGATAAAAGTAGGTAGGGCCCAGCACTCCCCCCCCCGCCCCAGTGTCCCACTCACTTAAGTTGTTTAGGTGCTGCTGATGTGCAGAGAATGCAGAGCACAGGACGTTTGTATCTTCTGCACCGGTTTTACACATTCAGCCGGAATGCACTTGACACTGTTTTCCGGTCCGGTTCCGGTTATACTTACCAGTGGTCCGGACAGTTCAGTGTAGAAGACGGAACCTGGCCGAATCGCCGGAACCGCTGGTAGTAAGGTCCTCCTCCACGCTGGGGGCAGTGGGACTTTTTGCGGATTCCGCGTCCGGTTCCTGCGTTTCCGACTTTTATTTTTAACGTGTGACCCAAGTGGCGCTATATAAAACATATACATACATACTGTATACATCCTTGGTATTGTTATAATGTACAGCGCTGTGTCCCCAGTGGCCCCTATATAAATAAAACATATACATAACATACTGTAAATCTGTATTGTTATAATGTACAGCGCTGTGTACCAAGTGGCGCTATATAAATAAACATATACATACATACGTATATCTGTATTGTTAATGTACAGCCACTGTGTCCCCAAGGGGCGCTTATATAATAAAACATATACATACATACGTATAATTGTATTGTTATATGTGACACGCGTTGTGTCCCCAAGTGGTGTATATAAATAAACAATATACATACATACTGTATAATGTATTGTATAATGTACAGCGCTTGTGTCCCCAAGTGGCGCTATATAAATAACATATACATAAACGTAAATCTGTATTGTTATAATGGACAGCGGCTGTGTCCCCAAGTGGCCGCATATAAATAAACTATAACATACATACTTGTATAATCTGTATTGTTTAATGTACAAGCGCTGTGTCCCCAAGTGGCTATATAAATAAAATATACAACATAATGTTATAATCTGTATTGTTATAATGTACAGCGCTTGTGGTGTCCCAAGTGGCGCTATATAAATAAACATATACATACATAATGTATAATCTGTATTGTTATAAGTACATCGCTGTGTACCCAAGGCGCTATATAAATAAACATATACATAATACTGTATAATCTGTATTGTTATAATGTACAGCGCTGTGTCCCAAGTGGCGCGCGATCTAAAATAAACATATACATCATACTGTATAATCTGTATTGTCTAATTGTACAGCGCTGCTGTCCAAGTGGCTATATAAATAACATATCATACATACTTATAATGTATTGTTATAATGTCAGCGCGTGTCCCAGTGGCGCGTATATAAATAAACATATACATACATACTGTATAATCTGTATTGTTATAAAGTACAGCATCTGTGTCCCCAAGTGGGCTCTATATAAATAAACATATACATTCATACTTATAATCTGATGTTATAATGTACAGCGCTACGTACCAGTGGTTGCTATTTAAATAACAATACACACATACTGTATAATATGTATTGTTTAAGTACAGCGCTGTGCCAAGTGGCGCTATAAAAAAAACAAATACATACATACTGTATAATCTGTATTGTTATAATGTACAGCGTGCTGTGTCCCCAAGTGCGTATATAAATAAACATTATCATACATACTGTATAATCTGTATTGTTATAATGTACAGCGCTGTGTCCCCAAGTGGCGCTATATAAATAAACATATACATACATACTGTATAATCTGTATTGTTATAATGTACATCGTGTGTACCCAAGTGCGCTATATAAATAAACATATACATACATACTGTTAATCTGTATTGTTATAATGTACAGCCTGTGTCCCCAAGTGGCGCTATATAAATAAACATATACATACCATACTTTATAACTGTATTGTTATACTGTACAGCGCTACGTACCACGTGGTGCTATATAAATAAAACATATACATCACATTGTATAATCTGTATGTTATAATGTACAGCGCTGTGTCCCCAAGTGGCGCATCAAAATAAACTATACATACATACTGTATAATCTGGATTGTTATAATGTACAGCGCTGCTGTGTCCCAAGTGCGCGTTATAAAATAAAATATACATACATTACTGATAATCTGTATTGTTATAATGTACTGCGCTGTGTCCCCAAGTGGCGCTATATAAATAAACACTACATACATACTGTAAATCTGTTGTTATAATGTACAGCGCTGTGTCCCCAAGTGGCGCTATATAAATAAACATATACATACATTACTGTAAATCTGTATATGTTATAATGTACAGCGCTGTGTACCAAGTGGCGCTATTAAATAAACATATACATACATACTGTATAATCTGTATTGTTATATGTACAGCGCTGGTGTCCCAAGTGGCGCATATAAATAAACATATACTACATCATGTATATCTGTAGTGTTTATAATGTACAGCGCTGCTGTACCCAGTGGCGCTATATAAATAAAACATATACATACATAATGTATATCTGTATTGTTATAAGTACAGCGCTGTGTACCCAAGTGGCGCTATATAAATAAACATATACATACATACTGTATAATCTTTATTGTTATAATGTACAGCGCTGTGTCCCAAGTGGCGTATATAAACAATTACATACATACTGTATAATCTGTTTTATTGTTATAATGTACAGTGCTGTGTTCCCAAGTGCGCTATATAAAAAACAGATATACTACACTGTATAATCTGTATTGTTATAATGTACAGCGCTGTGTCCCCAAGTGGCGCATATATAAACATATACATACATTCTGGATTAATCTGTATGTTATAATGTACAGCGCTGTTGTCCCCAAGTGGCGCTATATAAATAAACATATACATACATACTGTATAATCTGTATTGTTATAATGTACAGCGCGTGCGTACCCACGTGGCGCTTATATAAAAACATATACATAACATACGTCTAATCTGTATTGTTATATTGTACAGCGCTGTGTCCCCAAGTGGGCTATATAAATAAACATATACATCATACTGATAAATCTGTATTGTTATAATATACAGCGCTGTGTCCCCAGGTGGCACTATATAATAAACATATAATACATACTGTATAATCTGTATTGTATAATTGTACAGCGGCTGCCGTACCAAGTGGCGCTATAATATATAAACATACACGTACATACTGTAATATCTGTATTGTTAGAATGTCGCGCTGCGTCCCACAGTGGCGCTATATAAATAAACTAAACGTACATTACTGTATAATCGTATTGTTTTATAATGTACAGCGCTGCGTCCCAAGTGGCGCTATATAAATAAACATACACTACATACTGTATAATCTGTATTGTTATTAATGTACAGCGCTGGTACCCAAGTGCGCTATAAAACTAAAATAACATAAATACTGTATAATCTGTATTGTTATAATGTACAGGCTGCTTCCCAAGTGGCGCTATATAATATAAACATACAGTACATAGTGTATAATCTGTATGTTATAATGTACAGCGCCTGCGTCCCCAAGTGGCGCTATATAAATAAACATACACGTACATACTGTAAATCTGTATTGTTATAATGTACAGCGCTTGCGCCCCAAGTGGCGCTATATAAATAAAATACACGTACATACTGTTAATCTGTATTGTTATAAGTACAGTGGGTGCGTCCAAGTGGACGCTAATAAATAAAACATACACTACATACTGTATAATCTGTATTGTTATAATTGACAGCGCTGGTCCCCAAGTGGCGCCTATATAAATAAACATATACATACATACTGTATAACTTGTATTGTTATAATGTACCAGCGCTGTGTCAAGTGGCGCTATAATAAACATATACATACATCTGTATAATTGTATTGTTTATAAGTACAGCGCTGTGTCCCCAAGTGGCGCTATATAAATAAAACATATACATACATACTGTATAATCTGTATGTTATTAATGGACAGCGCTGTGTCCCAAGTGGCGCTATAAAATAAAAACATATACATCCTGATAATCTGTATTGTATAGTAACAGCGCTGTGTCCCACAGTGGCGCTATATAAATAAACATATTACATACATATGTAATCTGTATGTTTAATGTACAGCGCTGTGATCCCCAGTGGCGCTAATAAAATAAACTAATACATTACCTGTATAATTGTATTGTTATAATGTACAGCGCTGGTCCCCAAGTGGCGCTATAAATAAACATATACATACATACTGGATAATTGTATTGTTATAATGACAGCGCTGGTCCCAAGTGGCGCTATATAAATAAACATATACGTAAACACTGTATAATCTGTATTGTTATAATGTACAGCGCTGTGTCCCCAAGTGGCGTATATAAATAAACATAAAGTACATACTGTATAATCTGTATTGTTATAATGTACAGCGCTGTGTCCCCAAGTGGCGTATATAAATAAAACATATACGTACATAGTGTATAATCTGTATGTATAATGTACAGTGCTGTGTCCCAAGTGGCGCTATATAAATAAACATATCTACATAGTATTAATCTGTATTGTTATAATGTACAGCGCTGTTGTGTCCCACAGTGGCGCTATATAAATAAACATATACGTACATACTGTATAATCGTTTGTTATATGTACAGCGCTGTGTCCACCAGTGGCGCTATATAAATAAACATAGTACATCCATACATCTGTATTGTTATAATGTACAGCGCTGGGTACCCAAGTGGCGCTTATATAAATAAAACATATACACACACTGTATAATCTGTATTGTTATAATGTACAGCGTGTGTGTACCCAAGTGGGCTATATAAATAAACATATACTAAATACGTATAATTTGTATTGTTTATAATGTACAGCGCTGTGTACCCAGTGGGCGCTATATAAATAAACATATACCTGTACATACTGTAGTAATCTGTTAATGTTATAATGTAACGTGCTCTGTGTACCTAAGATGGCGCTATATAAATAAACATTCATACATTCGAGTATCATCGTATGTTATAATGTACAGCGCTGGGTAACCAGTGGAGCTATAGAAATAAACATATACGTTACATTTACCGTATAATCTGTATTGTTATAATGTACAGTGCTGTGTACCCAAGTGGCGCTATATAAATAAACATATACATACATACTGTATAATCTGTATTGTTATAATGTACAGCGCTGTGTCCCCAAGTGGCGCTATATAAATAAACATATACGTACATACTGTATAATCTGTATTGTTATAATGTACAGTGCTGTGTACCCAAGTGGCGCTATATAAATAAACATATACATACATACTGTATAATCTGTATTGTTATAATGTACAGCGCTGCGTCCCCAAGTGGCGCTATATAAATAAACATATACATACATACTGTATAATCTGTATTGTTATAATGTACAGCACTGTGTCCCCAAGTGGCGCTATATAAATAAACATATTCATACATACTGTATAATCTGTATTGTTATAATGTACAGCGCTGTGTACCCAAGTGGCGCTATATAAATAAACATATACATACATACATACATAAATACATACATAAATACATACATACATACATACATATATATATGCTGTGTATATGATGTAAAATGCTGCTTGGTTGTTTACTGTAAAACCACAAGGAGGCAGCAAAACACAAAATATAAATCACAGTGAACCTCTCTCCTTCCACATCACATTTTATTTATTGCTGTTTGTGCCCTTCTATTCATCCACAATGATGTCATCAATTTTATACTTCATAGTACCATAGCACTGCCCAATACTGCGTTAAAGGGCAAGCCTACCAGTCAAATTAAACTTTGGGCAGCACGGTGGCTCAGTGGTTAGCACTGATCCCTTGCAGCGCTGAGGTCCTGAGTTCGATTCCACCCTTGGACACATCTACAAGGAGTTTGTATGTTCTCCCCGTGCTTGCTCCAGTTTCTCCCACAATCATAAAGACATACTGATAGGTTGTAGGTGTACATAAAGTGATTAGATTGTAAGCTCTTTGGGGCAGGGCCTGATGTGAATGTATACATGGAATTGTAAAGCGCTACAGAAGATGTTGGCGCTATATAAATCCATAATAATAATAATTGTATATAGGTAAATCCGATGTGAGTTTAATCTGAAATGCTGCCTGATATTCTGTTGCTCCTCTTACTTACATTCATGTTACCGATGACATAACAGCCAAGGACTGGATACTATTCCCCTAGCTACCTGCTCTGAGCATGTGCGAGCTTGTAAATGACCTTGGAAAGCTTTAATTGGAGGCAGAAACCTTATAAGTATCAGAGGGAAGAAGGAGAAGAACATTTTGCTGTATAACAGATTAACCCTACATCTGTCCGCTTTATAACTATTGTAGTTTAGGTTTTAGGGGGTGATTTGCCCTTTAATTTCTCGGACTTTCAAACTTTCCGGACTTTCGATAATTAGCAAACGTTCATCGTCGCGGTTTCAACTGTTCGCTTACCCTCGAAAGTTTCGTTCGGTGACCCTCGAATTGGCCATAACCCTGGAATGTAGCTTGCGCAAAACCCGACAATTGCCCGCTCATGTTTAAGAAGTGTTTTAACAAGTTTTGGTGACAGTGACAGTCCCCGGACCTTTTCCCAGGTGCCACAGCCATTTACAGTAAGTTACCATTGTTAGTTTAGCTGTAAATCCCCCGGACTTTTCCAACTATCACTCAAACTTTTACTGAAGTTCGAAAGTTTGAAAACGGACGAACTTTATGAAGTTCGCCCATCTCTAGGGTTTGTATGTTTTCCCTGTGCTTGGAAAGACCTATGTAAGATAAAGCGATTAGATTGTAAGCTCCACGGAGGATGAAATCATTAATAATAAATAAATTACAATAAATACTAAACACAGAATGATGGTCACACCCTGCGTTATTATTATCACTGCTGTGGGATAACACACAAAACTTTTTTTTACACAACACAGGTCGATCATGTTAAAATGACACGTCTGTATAGTAGACGTGTTTTCGTTTTTAATTTATCACCCCGAGGGTGTGGAACTTCCATTTACAACTATCAGGACTGCACTTAGGGAACGTCACTATTCAAACATCTGTTTACAAAGCGCCTGATTAATTTGCTATAGATCACTTTAATTTGTGACACGTTTGGAAGGTGGTTAGATTAATGCACTTCATTAATAAATCCTCTGGTTTTATCAGATAACATTAAATAACGATGGGAGTGTTTATCAAACTGCCTGGAGAAGAGGAGAGAATTTAATATCTTATTATTAGAGAACCTTCACAGTACGGGGAACGGGTCTAGTTAGATTATTACCGACAGTCGTTAACGCTAATTAACGTTTATTCACAGAATCGGACGTGGAACGAATCTAGTTAGATTATTACCGACAGTCGTTAACGCTAATTAACGTTTATTCACAGAATCGGACGTGGAACGAATCTAGTTAGATTATTACCGAGTCGTGTACGCTTAATTAACGTTTATTCACAGAATCGGATGTGGGGGACACGGGTCTAGTTAGATTATTATTCCGACTCGTTAAGCTAATTACGTTGTATTCACAGAATCTGGGCGTGATGGAACGAATCTAGTTAGACTATTACCGACAGCGTCGTTACGCTTAATAACGTTTATTACAGAATTGGATGTGGAAGGGTTTTCTAGTTAGATTATTACCGACCAGTCGTTAACGCTAATAACGTGTATTGCACAGAATGGAGGGGAAACGGGTGTTTTTTCTAGTTAGATAGTGTACGACAGTCGTAACGCTAAATTACGGTTTATTCACAGAACGAGACGGTGTAAAGGGTCTAGTTGAGATTATTACCGACAGTCGTTAACGTAATTAACGTTTATTCACAGACGGAAGGGAACGGGCTAGGTAGCTTAATTAAACGACAGTCGTATAACGCCTAATTAAGTTTATGTCAACATGGATTTGGAATGGGTCTAGTTAGATTATTACGACAGTCGTTAGACGATTAATGTTTTATTCACTGAAGTCATGATGTGGAACGGGATCTAGTTAGATTATTACCGACAGTCGTTTATAAAGCTAATGTACGTTATCACTGAATCTGATGTGGAACGGATCTAGTTGGATTATTACCGACAGTCTTAACGCTAATTAACGTTTCTTCACAGAACGGGACAGGAAAAGGGTCTAGGTAGATTATGACAGGACAGTCTTAACGCTAATTAACGGTTATATCACAGGCTCGATGTGGAACGGGTGTAGTTAGATTATTACCGACAGTCGTTAAAGCTAATTAACGTTTATTCACTGAATCTGATGTGGAACGGATCTAGTTGATTTATACCGACAGTCGTTAACGCTAATTAACGTTTCTTCACAGAATCGGAGTGGACCGAATCTAGTTAGATTATTACCGGACAGAGTTAACGCTAATTAAGTTATTCACAGAATGGATGTGGAACGGGTCTAGTTAGATTATTACCGGCAGTCGTTAACGTAATTAACGTTTAGTCACAGAATCGGAAGTGGAACGAATTAGTTAGATTATTACCGACAGTCGTTAACGCTAATTAACGTTTCTCACAGAATGGACGTGGAACGAATCTAGTTAGATTATTACCGAAAGTCGTGAACGCTTAATTAACGTTTGTATTCACAGAAATCGGATGGGGTGGAAGGGTCTAGTTAGATTATTACCGACCGTCGTTAACGCTAATTACGTTGATTCACAGAATCGGACGTGGATGGAACGAATCTAGTTAGACTATTTACCGACCGTCGTTAACGCTTAATTAAAGTTATTACAGAATTGGATGTGGAACGGGTCTAGTTAGATTATTTACCGACCAGTCGTTAACGCAATAACGTTATAACAGACATCGGAGTTGGGAAAGGGTTCTAGTTAGATTATTACGACAGCGTGAACGCTAAATTACGGTTTATTCACAGAACAGAATGACGTGTAAAGGGTCTAGTTAGATTATTACCGACAGTCGTTAACGATAATTAACGTTTATTCACAGACGGAAAGGGAACGGGTCTAGGTAGCTTATTACGACAGTCGTAAACGCTAATTAACGTTTATTAACAGTAGGATTTGGAATGGGTCTAGTTAGATTATTACGACAGTCGTTAGCGCTAATTAATGTTTTATTCACTGAAGTCTGAGTGTGGAACGGAATCTAGTTAGATTATTACCGAACAGTCGTTTTAAAGCTAATGTGACGTTATGCACTGGAATCTGATGTGGAACGGATCTAGTTGATTATTACCGACAGTCGTTAAAGCTATTAAGTTTATTCACAGAATCGGGACAGGGAAAAGGGTCTAGTTAGATTATTACAGGACAGTTCGTTAACGCTAATTAACGGTTATTCACAGGATCAGATGTGGAACGGGGTAGTTAGATATACGACAGTCGTAATGATACTTAACGTTTATCACAGATCGTACGTGGAACGGGTTAGTTAGATTATTAACGACAGTCGTTTAAAGATAATTAACGTTTATTCAACAGAAATAGGATGTGGAACGGGTGAAGTTAAGATATTACCGACAGTCGTTTAACGCTAATTAACGTTCTTCACGAATCGGACGTGGAAGGGTCTAGGGATTATTACCGACAGTCGTTATTAACGCTAATAACGTTTATTCACAGAATGGACGTGTTGTAACGGGTTCTAGTAGATTATTTAACCGACAGTCGTAACGCTAATTAACGGTTATTCACAGAACGGAAGTGGGGAAACGGGTTAGCTTAGATTATTACGACAGTCAGTTGTAACCGCTAAATACGTTATTTCACAGATCGGAATTGAACGGGTCTAGTTAGCTTATTACCGACAGTCGTAATCACTAATTAACGTTAATTCACTGAATCTGATTGGAAAACGGATCTAGTTAGATTATTACCGACCAGTCGTTAACGCTAAAACGTTTTTCAATGAATCTGAGGTGGAACGGATCTAGTTAGATTATTACGACAGTCGTTAACGCTAATTTAAAAGTTTATTCACAGAATCAGGGACATGGAAACGGGTTCTATTTCTAGTTAGATTATTACAGACAGTCGTTAACGCTAAATTAACGTTATTCACAGAATCAGAGTGGATGGAACGGGTTTTTGTTGTTTGTAGTTAGAGTATTACCACAGTCGTTAATGTAATTAACGTTTATCACAGGATCTGTACGTGGAACGGAGTCTCGTTAGATTATTACCGACAGTCGTTAAAGCTAAGTACGTTTATTCACAGAATCGGATGTTGGAACGGGTGAAGTTAGATTATTAAAACCGACAGTCGGTAATGCTAATAACGTTTACTTCACAGAATCGACGTGGACTGGTCTTAGCTTAGATTATTACCGGGGACAGATCGTTAAAGCTAACTTAACGTTTATTCACAGAATTCAGGACGTGGACGAGGTAGTAGATTATTACGCATCGTAACGCTTAATTAAGTTTATCACAGAATCGGAGTGTTGGAACGGGGTGAGTTAGATTATTACGACAGTCGTTAATGCTAATTAACGTTTTTCACAGAATGTACGGTGGAAGGGTAGTGAGTTAGTTATACGACAGTCGTTAAGCAATTAACGTTTATTCACATCAGATGTGGAGTGCTAATTCGGTTGCTAGTAGATATTACCGACAGCGTTTAACGCTAATATAACGTTTATATCAGAATCGGCGGATGGAAGGGTCTTTTTCTAGTTAGATATTAAAGACAGTTCGTTAACGCTAAGTTAACGTTTATTCAAGAATCGGATTGTGGAACGGGTATGAAGTTAGTTATTACCGCACAGTCCTAACGCTAATGAACATTTATATTTAAAATATATGTCGGATGATAATAGATGTGACAATTGGTCGGTAACATTGTGTGTATTACACACCCAGTATTGTTAGTTTGTAACTAAATAATTTTTTTTTTTTTGACAAATTTTTTTGTTTGTGTTCTCCTGTAAATTCACATCGGGCTACGTCCAATGTTCCCTCTAACCTCCCTCTGTGTGCGCGCCACTTTATATGTGTGCGCCCTTAATTGTGTGCGCGTCACTTTAATCTGTGTGGCGCCACGTTTAATCTGTGTGCGCGTCACTTTAATCTGTGTGCGCGCCACTTTAATCTGTGTGCGCGTCACTTTAATCTGTGTGCGCGCCACTTAATCTGTGTGCGTCACTTGAATTCTGCTGTGCGCGTCACTTTAATCTGTGTGCGCGCCACTTTAATCTGTGTGCGGTCACTTTAATCTGTGTGCGCGCCACTTTAATCTGTGAGCGCGCCACTTTACTTTAATCTGTGCGCGCGTCACTTTAATCTGCTGTGCGCGCGTCACTTTAATCGTGGGCGCGCCACTTATAACTATTGGTGCGGGTCACTTTAATCTGTGTGCGCGTCACTTTAATCTGTGCGCGCGTCACTTTGGTTGGGGCACAATTAGCAGCATTTTAACGATAAGAACTTTTATTGAATCCCCCTGACGGAGTATCGGGCACAGGAGCGCAGTGGGATAATCCATTCTGTCTACGGGTGGGGAATGGGAGTTCGGGAGTTATGGGGGGAAGACGGATCTTTATCACCCCCACAGTAATTTGATAAACTGTCCCGATGGTCAGTGGTTCATCTGCTGTCATATTGTCCGGTTCCTCCTGCTCCTGCATTTCCCAGTCCCGTTTCCCAATCACCTTCCACCTCCTGACGCTTTGCTGGATTCAGCTGGACAGGGAATTTGGGCCAGAATTGAAATAAAGGTACAAAGTGATAAAAGGACCCAGTGTCCTGAGCTCTGCAGGGGGCAATTTACCAACTGCTCATTTCCCTTTCTAATGCGCTGCAGGGGTTTTGTGCAGATGACCAGAAATAGCAGTGAGGTCAATGGGAATTGCAAGCAGCTGGAGGTCGAGTGTAAAGTACTAGAGGCCCCGGTAATCGGCCTCCTCCTCTACCTGCTGAGGTTATAGCTCGGGGGCACAAATGTCACAGGCCTCATCAAGTTATTCCCCAAACATTGTGCAGCCCACTGGCCTCTGCTCCAGGCTCCTTTCTTCTTTTTATAGCTCGGGTGGAAAGGGGAACTGCGCCATGTCAACGGAATTGTGATTATCAATTAGAGAAACGAGGGGTTAATAAACAACCCGTGGATCTAAATAAAATACACAACCAGACGGATCATTTTTCATCTAGAAAAGGATCAAATTTGTGTTTATAACATTCACTCCGAGCAAATTAACCCCCAATTAACCGTTTCCTGTAAGGAAGAAACATTCCCAGCCTCGCCCTGTGCTAATTGGAAATTTACTGGATTTCTACGCGTCCGGAATTCTGACGTAAAATCCCCCGACATTCAGAGAGTCAGATGAGATTTTCGATTTTTTTATGTTTATTTCCCTGAACGTTTAAATTTTTTCCTTTAAATATTTATCAGCTGCTCCCAGAGATAACAGGACAAAATCCCGGACAGTGTTACTAACCCTAATTCCCATTTCAAACATTGTGTAATTAGTCTACCATCTCATTGTAAATTAAACAGATTTAATTATGATTCCTTAGAAGGAATTAAATTTTATAGATAAATAAATAAAATATACGCCATTGATTGACGGACAGAAATATAATATTTTATTGTTACGTTTATTTTTATTTTTTGCCTTTTTGTTTCGATTTAACGCCTGCCGGTGGTTACACGGATTAAACATTGGAATCTGTTTATTTCATCTCAGCCTGGGCTCATTTTTTGGTAAATGTCGAATATTTTAAAATAAAAATAATGTTTTATTTTAAATCAAAATAACCAAAATGTTGGAAAATATCAAGTCCTTTCGGGTTATCAGCCGCGGCTCGCCGTACAATTTTTGGTAAGCAAAAAAAAATAAATAAAATTAATTTATTTTACTAACTTGCTGTATTTTTTTTAAACAGTGAAGGTTTATACAACTTAACCCTTTAAGAAATGTTTTTATTGACATTATTTACACTGATAAATGACTAGGGAGATAATAGTATATCTGGGACGCATTGAGATCTGGAGGACGCTATGTGTAATCTGCTTGTTAGGTTTCAATGTGTCCTTTAACCCTGCGATTGCTGCGTTTGTGTGTGTAAGGAAAGGCTGGCTAGTGTTTCAGCCTTCTGCTCCAGTTCAGTAATGTCCTCACTGTTCCAAACACACGTTATATACCAACAATCCAAACACCAACCGCTAATCTCCATCACGCCATAAATTCTAAATACTATAGATTGTAACATTTTCCATTTGTGTCCTACACACAGACGCACTGTACAGTTAACGGGGAACTAGGAATGTTCTGGCCAAGCGGAGAACTGAAGTTAAAGTAAAATGAAATTCGCCACTTAACTTGACCTTTCCTTGACTATTGAACTAATCCATATCTCTATCCTTATATAAAATATCATTAATAATCCAAATACAATATGTTATGTAGGTGCCGACAATCGTAATCCTCTTACTAAGCAGCGATAAATTCATTCCATTAAATGGACAATTAAATGTCATGTAATTATGTGTAGGTAACAATGTTACATGTTTAATTAGAAGCCGTTTTTCTATTGGCTGGGTTAAGATTTACCGCCCTGAATAATCTAATGAGTAATATACAATGTTGTAATGATGTACAGTATTTATCTTTTCTTAAGAACGATCACTGTTTTTTAATTTAATGATATATATAATGTAAATCCCCTATACATTAACCGTTACCTATACATGAAATACACCCATATATGGATCATCCCTTAATCACTTATAATGGTACAAACCAAATTTCGCAATACCGCGTTGGCCATTTATTTTCAGATTGTAGGTTCCACACTAGAGATGTCCGAACTTCGCAAAATCCGGTCCGCTCGAAAATTCGGAAATCCGTGAGCGGACCCGTTAAAAGGAAAAATATCCTTGAAATTACAAGATTTCTCGTATTTTCGAAAATATGTATTTACGAAAATACGAGCGATCCTCGTAATTTTGAAAATTTTCGAAAATACGTATTTACGGAATTAAGAGAAATTCTCGTATTTTCGGAAATTTTCGGAAATACTTATTTCCTAAAATTTTCGAAAATACGAGAAATCTGCGGTTCAGAAGTTCGGAAGGTGGAAAATCTGGAGATCTGGAAATCTGGAAATCTGGAACGGGATAAATCCGCGGCGGATCCAGGTTCGGATCCGCGAACCGCCCATCCCTATTCCACACACAGCCTGAAAGATTCCCAGACAGAGAACTCCACACCAGCTCTGTCCAACATAAAGGGGGCGCTGAGGGTTTTCTGGGTAAATATCTAGTCCAGGATTAAACTCTGATTGGGTCCAGTTGGTAAAATCTCATTTTATTTCTCTGCAGATTGAAACCTTCCATCTACTAATCTGATTCCCTGTAACCCAGCAGGTTAATGGAACTGTAACCCAAACATATGCAATAACCGTCAGAAAACTGACATCGCTGCCCATTCCAGTGATGGATTTTACTGGCTGCGCACAGGTGAAATCTTTGTTTAGAAAGTCAAGTGATAGATTATTTTAATTAGTGATTTCTGGGCTTAAAGTTAAGATAAATGGTTTTGCCTTTAGAAGAAGTTATTTAATCGCAAATGCAGTAAAATGTACCAGACCAGGAAATATAGAAGGTTACTCCTGGTTTATTACGTTATACGTGATATAAAGACCCATAGTTATTTGTAGGTTAATAGAAAGGAAAAGGCTCTGTAAGTTTCAGACTAATTACTGGGGGTTTAGTTCCCCAGACAGAGAATGAAGAGAAACTGCCTAGAAAGATCAGACCCAATCACAGACAGTAAGAGATATGCAAAAGGAATAAACATAGAATATTGTCCTTGGTATATATTCCATAGAATATAGTTCATAGTAAATTGTCCATACTACATTGTCCATATTATATTATCCATAGTATATTGTCCATAGTATATTATCCATAGTATATTATCCATATCATATTATCCATGGTATATTATCCATAGTATATTGTCCGTATTATATTATCCATAGTATATTATGCATAGTATATTGTCCATAGTATATTATCCATAGTATATTGTCCATAGTATATTATCCATAGTATATTATCCATAGTATATTGTCCATAGTATATTGTCCATAGTATATTATCCATAGTATATTGATCATAGTATATTGTCCATAGTATATTATCCATAGTATATTATCCATAGTAGCGAAGCAAATGTGTTGTGCCTGGGGATGTCATACTGACGTGGGGGAGGGACATGGAGAAGAAGGAAGAGAAAAGGGAGGGAGAAGGAGAGGGTGCGGGGATGTTGTGAACTCTAGAGTTCACAACATCCCCGCACCCTCTCCTTCTCCCTCCCTTTTCTCTTCCTTCTTCTCCATGTCCCTCCCCCACGTCAGTATGACATCCCCAGGCACAACACATTTGCTTCGCCCTGTCTCTGCAGCCCTGAGTACATAGAAATATGTCTCTGGTATTGCCTGTGTCTCTGCAGCCTGAGTAAACATGAATATTGTCTCTGGTACTGCCTGTGTCTCTGCAGCCCGAGTAACATAGAAATATGTGTCCTGGTACTGCTGTCTCTGCAGCCTGATAACATAGAAATATTGTCCTGGTACTGCCTGTGTCTCTGCAGCCTGAGTAACATAGAAATATTGTCCCTGGTTGACTGCTGTGTCTCTGCAGCCTGAGTAACATAGAAATATTGTCTCTGGTACGCCTGTGTCTCGAGCCCGTAGTAACATAGAAATATTGTCCCTGGTACTGCTGTGTCTCTGCAGCTGAGTAACATAGAAATATTGTCCCTGGTACTGCCTGTGTCTCTGCAGCCTGAGTAACATAGAAATATTGTCCTGGTACTGCCTGTGTCTCTGCAGCCTGAGTAAATAGAAATATTGTCCTGGTACTGCCTGTGTCTCTGAGCCTGAGTAACATAGAATATTGTCCCTGGTACTGCCTGTGTCTCTGCAGCCTGAGTAACATAGAAATATTGTCTCTGGTACTGCCTGTGTCTCTGTCAGCCTGAGTAACATAGAAATATGTCTCTGGTACTGCCTGTGTCTCTGCAGCCTAGTACATAGAAATATTGTCTCTGGTACTGCCTGGTCTCTGTAGCCCGAGTAACATAGAAATATTGTCTCTGGTATGCCTGTGTCTCTGAGCCCGAGTAACATAGAAATTTGTCTGGTACGCCTGTGTCTCTGTAGCCCGAGTAACATAGAAATATTGTCTCTGGTACTGCCGTGTCCTGCAGCCTGAGTAACATAGAAATATTGTCTCTGGTACTGCCTGTGTCTCTGCAGCCTGAGTAACATAGAAATATGTCTCTGGTACTGCCTGTGTCTCTGCAGCCTGAGTAACATAGAAATATTGTCTCTGGTACTGCCTGTGTCTCTGCAGCCTGAGTAACATAGAAATATTGTCCTGGTACTGCCTGTTCTCTGCAGCCTGAGTAACATAGAAATATTGTCTCTGGTACTGCCTGTGTCTCTGCAGCCTGAGTAACATAGAAATATTGTCTCTGGTACTGCCTGTGTCTCTGCAGCCTGAGTAACATAGAAATATTGTCTCTGGTACTGCCTGTGTCTCTGCAGCCTGAGTAACATAGAAATATTGTCTCTGGTACTGCCTGTGTCTCTGCAACCTGAGTAACATAGAAATATGTCTCTGGTACTGCCTGTGTCTCTGCAGCTGAGTAACAGAAATATTTCTCTGGTACTGCCTGTGCTCTGTAGCTGAGTAATAGAAATATTGTCTCTGGTACTGCCTTGTCTCTGCAGCCTGAGTACATAGAAATATTGTCTCTGTACTGCCTGTGTCTCTGCAGCCTGAGTAAATAGAAATATTGTCTCTGGTACTGCCTGTGTCTCTGTAGCCTGAGTAACATAGAAATATTGTCTCTGGTACTGCCTGTGTCTCTGCAGCCTGAGTAACATAGAAATATTGTCCCTGGTACTGCCTGTGTCTCTGCAGCCTGAGTAACATAGAAATATTTTCTCTGGTACTGCCTGTGTCTCTGCAGCCTGAGTAACATAGAAATATTGTCTCTGGTACTGCCTGTGTCTCTGCAGCCTGAGTAACATAGAAATATTGTCCCTGGTACTGCCTGTGTCTCTGTAGCCCGAGTAACATAGAAATATTGTCTCTGGTACTGCCTGTGTCTCTGCAGCCTGATTACATAGAAATATTGTTCTGTACTGCCTGTGTCTCTGTAGCTGATAACAGAAAATATGTCTCTGGTACTGCCTGGTCTCTGCAGCCTGAGTAACATAGAAATATTGTCCTGGTAGCCTGTGTCTCTGAGCCTGAGTAACAAGAATATTGTCTCTGGTACTGCCTGTGTCTCTGAGCCTGAGTAACATAGAAATATTGTCTCTGGTACTGCCTGTGTCTCTGCAGCTGAGTAACATAGAAATATTGGCTCTGGTACTGCTGTGTCTCGCAGCCTGAGTAACATAGAAATATTTCCTCTGGGTACTGCCTGTGTCTCTGCAGCCTGAGTAATAGAAATATTGTCCTGGTACTGCCTGTGTCTCTGCAGCCTGAGTAACTAGAAATATTGCTCTGGTACTGCCTGTGTCTCTGCAGCCTGAGAACGTAAATATTGTCCCTGGTACTGCCTGTGTCTCTGCAGCCGTGAGTACGTAGAAATATTGTCCCTGGTACTGCCTGTGTCTCTGCAGCCTGAGTAACATAGAAATATTGTCTCTGGTACTGCCTGTGTCTCTGCAGCCTGAGTAACTAGAATATTGCTCTGGTACTGCCTGTGTCTCTGCAGCCTGAGTAACTAAGAAATATTTGCTCTGGTACTGCCTGTGTCTCTGCAGCCTGAGTATAACTAGAAATATTGTCCCTGGTACTGCCTGTGTCTCTGCAGCCTGAGTAACATAGAAATATTGTCCCTGGTACTGCCTGTGTCTCTGCAGCCTGAGTAACATAGAAATATTGTCTCTGGTACTGCCTGTGTCTCTGCAGCCTGAGTAACATAGAAATATTTTCTCTGGTACTGCCTGTGTCTCTGCAGCCTGAGTAACATAGAAATTGTCCTGGTACTGCCTGTGTCTCTGCAGCCTGAGTAACATAGAAATATTGTCCTGGTACTGCCTGTGTCTCTGCAGCCTGAGTAACATAGAAATATTGTCTCTGGACTGCCTGTGTCTCTGCAGCCTGGTAACATAGAAATATTGTCTCCGGTACTGCCTGTGTCTCTGCAGCCTGAGTAACATAGAAATATTGTCTCTGGTACTGCCTGTGTCTCTGCAGCCTGAGTAACAGAAATATTGTCTCTGGTACTGCCTGTGTCTCTGCAGCCCGAGTAACATAGAAATATTGTCTCTGGTACTGCCTGTGTCTCTGCAGCCTGAGTAACATAGAAATATTGTCTCTGGTACTGTGTGTCTCTGCAGCCGAGTAACATAGAAATATGTCTCTGGTACTGCCTGTGTCTCTGCAGCCTGAGTAGTAACAGAAATATTGTCTCTGGTATGCCTGTGTCTCTGAGCCTGAGTACATAGAAATATTGTCTCTGGTACTGCCTGTGTCTCTGCAGCCTGAGTAACATAGAATATTGTCTCTGGTACTGCCTGTGTCTCTGCAGCCTGAGTAACATAGAAATATTGTCTCTGGTACTGCCTGTGTCTCTGCAGCCTGAGTACATAGAAATATTGTCCTGGTACTGCCTGTGTCTCTGCAGCCCGAGTAACATAGAAATATTGTCTCTGGTACTGCCTGTCTCTGCAGCCTGAGTAACATAGAATATTGTCTCTGGTACTGCCTGTGTCTCTGCAGCCCGAGTACATAGAAATATTGTCCTGGTACTGCCTGTGTCTCTAGCCTGAGTAACATAGAAATATTGTCTCTGGTACTGCCTGGTGTCTCTGCAGCCGAGTAACATAGAAATATTGTCTCTGGTACTGCCTGTGTCTCTGCAGCCTTAGTAACATAGAAATATTGTCCCTGGTACTGCCTGTGTCTCTGCAGCCCGAGTAACATAGAAATATTGTCTCTGGTACTGCCTGTGTCTCTGCAGCCCTGATAACATAGAAATATTGTCTCTGGTACTGCCTGTGTCTCGCAGCCTGAGTAACATAGAAATATTGTCTCTGTACTGCCTGTGTCTCTGCAGCTCGTAGATAACATGAAATATTGTCTTGGTACTGCCTGTGTCTCTGCAGCCTGAGTAACATAGAAATATTGTCCTGGTACTGCCTGTGTCTCTGCAGCCCGAGTAACATAGAAATATTGTCTCTGGTACGCCTGTGTCTCTAGCCTAGAGTACTAGTAAATGAATATGTCTCTGGTACTGCCTGTGTCTCTGCAGCCTGAGTAACATAGAAATATTGTCTCTGGTACTGCCTGTGTCTCTGCAGCCCGAGTAACATAGAAATATTGTCTCTGGTACTGCCTGTGTCTCTGCAGCCCGAGTAACATAGAAATATTGTCTCTGGTACTGCCTGTGTCTCTGCAGCCTGAGTAACATAGAATATTGTCTCTGGTACTGCCTGTGTTCTGCAGCCGAGTAACATAGAAATATTGTCTCTGGTATCTGCTGTGTCTCTGCAGCCCGAGTAACATAGAAATATTGTCTCTGGATTGCCTGTGTCTCTGCAGCCGAGAACATAGAAATATTGTCTCTGGTACTGCCTGTGTCCTCGCAGCCAGGTAACATAGAAATATTGTCTGGTAGCCTGTGTCTCTGCAGCCTGAGTAACATAGAAATATTGTCTCTGGTACTGCTGTGTCTCTGCAGCCTGAGTAACATAGAAATATTGTCCTCGGTACTGCCTGTGTCTCTGCAGCCTGAGTAACATAGAAATATGTCTCTGGTACTGCCTGTGTCTCTGCAGCCGAGTAACATAGAAATATTGTCCCTGGTACTGCCTGTGTCTCTGCAGCCTGAGTAACATAGAAATATTGTCTCTGGTACTGCCTGTGTCTCTGCAGCCTGAGTAACATAGAAATATTGTCCCTGGTACTGCCTGTGTCTCTGCAGCCCGAGTAACATAGAAATATTGTCCCTGGTACTGCCTGTGTCTGCTAGCCTGAGTAACATAGAAATATTGTCCCTGGTACTGCCTGGTCTCTGCAGCCTGAGTAACATAGAAATATGTCTCTGGTACTGCCTGTGTTCTGTAGCCTGAGTAACATAGAAATATTGTCTGGTACTGCCTGGGTCTCTGCAGCCTGAGTAACATAGAAAATTGTCTCTGGTACTGCCTGTGTCTCTGAGCCGAGTAACATAGAAATATTGTCTCTGGTACTGCCTGTGTCTCTGCAGCCTGAGTAACATAGAAATATTGTCTCTGGTACTGCCTGTGTCTCTGCAGCCTGAGTAACTAGAATTTTGTCCCTGGTACTGCCTGTGTCTCTGCAGCCTGAGTAACATAGAAATATTGTCTCCTGGTACTGCCTGTGTCTCTGCAGCCTGAGTAACATAGATATTGTCTCTGGTACTGCCTGTGTCTCTGCAGCCTGGAACATAGAATATTGTCTCTGGTACTGCCTGTGTCTCTGCGCCTGAGTAACATAGAAATATTGTCTCTGGTACTGCCTGTGTCTCTGCAGCCTGAGTAACATAGAAATATTGTCTCTGGTACTGCCTGTGTCTCTGCAGCCTGAGAACATAGAAATATGTCTCTGGTACTGCCTGTGTCTCTGCAGCCTGAGTAACATAGAAATATTGTCTCTGGTACTGCCTGTGTCTCTGCAGCTGAGTAACATAGAAATATTGTCTTGGTACTGCCTGTGTCTCTGTAGCGTAGTAACATAGAAATATTGTCCTCGGTACTGCCGTGTCTCTGCAGCCTGAGTAACATAGAAATATTGTCTCTGGTACTGCCTGTGTCTTGCAGCCTGAGTAACATAGAAATATTGTCCCTGGTACTGCCTGTGTCTCTGCAGCCTGAGTAACAGAAATATTGTCTCTGGTACTGCCTGTGTCTCTGCAGCCTTGAGTAACATAGAAATATTGTCTCTGGTACTGCCTGTGTCTCTGCAGCCTGAGTAACATAGAAATATTGCCCTGGTACTGCCTGTGTCTCTGCAGCCCGAGTAACATAGAAATATTGTCTTGGTACTGCCTGTGTCTCTGCAGCCTGAGTAACTAGAAATATTGTCTCTGGTAATGCCTGTTCTCTGTAGCCTGAGTACATAGAAATATTGTCTCTGGTACTGCCTGTGTCTCTGCAGCTGAGTAACATAGAATATTGTCTCTGGTACTGCTGTGTCTCTGCAGCCTGAGTAACATAGAAATATTGTCTCTGTACTGCCTGTGTCTCTGCAGCCTGAGTAATAGAAATATTTCCCTGGTACGCCTGTGTCTCTGCAGCCGAGTAACATGAAATATTGTCTCTGGTACTGCCTGTGTCTCTGCAGCCTGAGTAACATAGACATATTGTCTCTGGTACTGCCTGTGTCTCTGCGCCCGAGTAACATGAAATATTGTCTCTGGTACTGCCTGTGTCTCGTAGCCTGAGTAACATAGAAATATTGTCTCTGGTACTGCCTGTGTCTCTGCAGCCTGAGTTACATAGAAATATTGTCTCTGGTACTGCCTGTGTCTCTGCAGCCTGAGTAACTAGAAATGTCCTGGTACTGCCTGTGTCTCTGCACCTGGTAACATAGAAATATTGTCCCTGGTACTGCCTGTGTCTCTGCAGCCTGAGTAACATAGAAATATTGTCTCTGGTACTGCCTGTGTCTCTGCAGCCTGAGAACATAGAAATATTGTCTCTTGGTACTGCCGTGCTTCTGCAGCTGAGTAACATAGAAATATTGTTCTGGTACTGCCTGTGTCTCTGCAGCCTGAGTAACATAGAAATATTGTCTCTGGTACTGCCTGTGTCTCTGCGCCTGAGTAACATAGAAATATTGTCTCTGGTACTGCCTGTGTCTCTGCAGCCTGAGTAAACATAGAAATATTGTCTCTGGTACTGCCTGTGTCTCGCAGCCTGAGTAACATAGAAATATTGTCTCTGGTACTGCCTGTGTCTCTGAGCCTGAGTAACATAGAAATATTGTCTCTGTACTGCCTGTGTCTCTGCACTGAGTAACATAGAAATATTGTCTTGGTTACTGCCGCTGTGTCTGCAGCCTGAGTAACATAGAAATATTGTCCTGGTACTGCCTGTGTCTCTGCAGCCTGAGTAACAGAAAATATTGTCTCTGGTACTGCCTGTGTCTCTGCAGCGAGTAACATAGAAATATTGTCCTTGGTACTGCCTGGGTCTCTGCAGCCTGAGTAACATAGAAATATTGTCCTGGTACTGCCTGTGTCTCTGCAGCCCGAGTAACATAGAATATTGTCTCTGGTACTGCCGTGTCTCTGCAGCCTGAGTAACAGAAATATTGTCTCTGGTACTGCTGTGTCTCTGTAGCCTGAGTAGTACATAGAAATATTGTCTCTGGTACTGCCTGTGTCTCTGCAGCCTGAGTAACATAGAAATATTGTCTCTGGTACTGCCTGTGTCTCTGCAGCCTGAGTAACATAGAAATATTGTCTCTGTACTGCCTGTGTCTCTGCAGCCTGAGTAATAGAAATATTTCCTGGTACTGCCTGTGTCTCTGCAGCCCGAGTAACATAGAAATATTGTTCTGGTACTGCCTGTGTTTCTGCAGCCTGAGTAAATAGAATATGTCTCTGGTACTGCCTGTGTCTCTGCAGCCTGAGTAACATAGAAATATTGTCTCTGGTACTGCCTGTGTCTCTGTAGCCTGAGTAACATAGAATATTGTCTCTGGTACTGCCTGTGTCTTGCAGCTGAGTAACATAGAAATATTGTCTGGTACTGCCTGTGTCTCTGCAGCCTGGAGTAACAGAAATATTGTCCCTGGTACTGCCTGTGCTCTGCAGCCTGAGTAACATAGAAATATTGTCTCTGGTGCCTGTGTCTCTGAGCCTGAGTAACATGAAAATATTGTCTCTGGTACTGCCTGTGTCTCTGCAGCCTGAGTAACATAGAAATATGTCTCTGGTACTGCCTGTGTCTCTGCAGCCTGAGTAACATAGAAATATTGTCCTCTGGTACTGCCTGTGTCTCTGCAGCTCGAAACATAGAAATATGTCCTGGTACTGCCTGTGTCTCTGCAGCCCGAGTAACATAGAAATATTGTCTCTGGTACTGCCTGTGTCTCTGTAGCCGAGTAACATAGAAATATGTCTCTGGTACTGCCGTGTCTCTGCAGCCTGAGTAACATAGAAATAGTCTTGGTACTCTGTGTCTCTGCAGCCTGTAACATAGAAATATTGTCTCTGGTACTGCCTGTGTTCTGCAGCCTGAGATAACATAGAAATATTGTCTGGTACTGCCTGTGTCTCTGCAGCCTGAGTAACATAGAAATATTGTCTCTGGTATGCCTGGTCCTGCAGCCGTAGTAAACATAGAAATATTGTCTCTGGTACTGCCTGTGTCTCTGCACGCCTGAGTAAATAGAAATATTGTCTCTGGTATGCTGTGTCTCTGCAGCCTGAGTAACATAGAAATATTGTCTCTGGTTACTGCTGTGTCTCTGCAGCCTGAGTAACATAGAAATATTGTCCCCTGGTACTGCCTGTGTCTCTGCAGCCTGAGTAACATGAAATATTGTCCCTGGTACGCCTGTGTGTGTCTTGCAGCTGAGTAACATAGAAATATTGTCTCTGGTACTGCCTGTGTCTCTGCAGCCTGAGTAACTAAGAAATATTGTCTCTGGTACTGCCTGTGTCTCTGAGCCTGAGTAACATAGAAATATTGTCTCCTGGTACTGCCTGTGTCTCGGTGCCTGAGTAACATAGAAATATTGTCTCTGGTACTGCCTGGGTCTTGTAGCCTGAGAGTAAATGAAATATTGTCTCTGGTACTGCCTGTGTCTCTGTAGCCTGAGTAACATAGAAATATTGTCTCTGGTACTGCCTGTGTCTCTGTAGCCTGAGTAACATAGAAATATTGTCTCTGGTACTGCCTGTGTCTCTGTAGCTAGTAACATAGAAATATTGTCTCTGGTACTGCCTGTTTCTGCAGCCTGGAGTAACATAGAAATATTGTCCCTGGTACTGCCTGTGTCTCTGTAGCTGAGTAACATAGAAATATTGTCTCTGGTACTGCCTGTGTCTCTGCAGCCTGAGTAACATAGAAATATTGTCTCTGGTACTGCCTGTGTCTCTGTAGCCTGAGTAACATAGAAATATTGTCTCTGGTACTGCGTGTGTCTCTGTGCCGAGTAACATAGAAATATTGTCTCTGGTACTGCCTGTGTCTCTGCAGCCTGAGTAACATAGAAATATTGCCTGGTACTGCCTGTGTCTCTGTAGCCGAGTAACATAGAAATATGTCTCCGGTACTGCCTGTGTCTCTGCAGCCTGAGTAACATAGAAATATTGTCTCTGGTACTGCTGGGTCTCTGCAGCTGAGTAACATAGAAATATGTCCTGGTAATGCCTGTGTCTCTGCAGCCTGAGTAACATAGAAATATTGTCTCTGGTAATGCCTGTGTCTCTGCAGCCTGAGTACATAGAAATATTGTCTCTGGTACTGCCTTGTCTCTCACCCGAGTAACATAGAAATATTGTCTCTGGTACTGCCTGTGTCTCTGCAGCCTGAGTAACATAGAAATATTGTCTCTGGTACTGCCTGTGTCTCTGCAGCCTGAGTAACATAGAAATATTGTCTCTGGTACTGCCTGTGTCTCTGCAGCCTGAGTAGTAACAGAAATATTGTCTCTGGTGACTGCCTGTGTCTCGGTCGCCTGAGATCATAGAAATATTGTCTCTGGTACTGCCTGTGTCTCTGCAGCTGAGTAACATAGAAATATTGTCTCTGGTACTGCCTGTGTCTCTGCAGCCTGAGTAACAAGAAATAGTCTCTGGTACTGCCTGTGTCTCTGCAGCCTGAGTAATAGAATATTTCCCTGGTACTGCCTGTGTCTCTGCAGCCGAGTAACATAGAAATATTGTTCGGTACTGCCTGTGTCTCTGCAGCCTGAGACATAGAAATATTGTCTCTGGTACTGCCTGTGTCTCTGCAGCGAGAACAAGAAATGCGTAGCCTGTGTCCTGAGCCGAGTAACATAGAAAATATGTCACGCCTGGCCGCAGCCGCCACGACCAGAAATAGAAATATTGTCTCTGGTACTGCCTGTGTCTCTGCAGCCCGAGTAACATAAATATTGTCCCTGGTACTGCCTGTGTCTCTGCAGCCCGAGTAACATAGAAAATATGTCTCTGGTAATGCCTGTGTCTCTGTAGCCCGAGTAGTAACATAGAAATATTGTCTCTGGTATGCCTGTGTCTCTGCAGCCATGAGTAACATAGAAATTTGTCTCGGTAGCCTGTGTCTCTGCAGCCTGAGTAACATAGAATATTGTCTGGTACTGCCTGTGTCTCTGCAGCCTAGTAACATAGAAATATTGTCCTGGTACTGCCTGTGTCTCTGACGCCGAGTAAAATAGAAATATGTCTCTGGTACTGCCTGTGTCTCTGTAGCCCGAGTAACATAGAAATATTGTCCTGGTACTGCCTGTGTCTCTGCAGCCTGAGTAACATAGAATATTGTCTCTGGTACTCCTGTGTCTCTGCAGCCTGAGTAACAGAAATATTGTCTCTGGTATGCCTGTGTCTCTGCAGCCTGAGTAACATAGAAATTTGTCTCTGGTACTGCCTGTGTCTCTGCAGCTGAGTAACATAGAAATATTGTCTCTGGTACTGCCTGTGTCTCTGCAGCAGTGAACATAGAAATATTGTCTCTGGTACTGCCTGTGTCTCTGCAGCCCGAGTAACATAGAAATATGTCTTGGTATGCCTGTGTCTCTGCAGCCTGATAACATAGAAATAGATTGTCTCTGGTACTGCCTGGTCTCTGCAGCCCGAGTAACATAGAAATATTGTCCTGGTACTGCCTGTCTCGCAGCCTGGTAACATAGAAATATTGTCCCGGTACTGCCTGTGCTCTGCAGCCTGAGAACATAGAAATATGTCCTGGTACTGCCTGTGTCTCTGCAGCCTGAGTAACATAGAAATATTGTCCTGGTACTGCCTGTCTCTGAGCCTGAGTAACATAGAAATATTGTCCCTGGTACTGCCTGTGTCTCTGCAGCCTGAGTAACATAGAAATATTGTCCCTGGTACTGCCTGTGTCTCTGCAGCCTGAGTAACATAGAAATATTGTCTCTGGTACTGCCTGTGTCTCTGCAGCCTGAGTAACATAGAAATTGTCTCTGGTACTGCCTGTGTTCTGCAGCCGAGTAACATAGAATATTGTTCTCGGTACTGCCTGTGTCTCTGCAGCCTGAGTAACATAGAAATATTGGCTCTGGTACTGCCTGTGTCTCTGCAGCCTGAGTAACGTAGAAATGTTGTCCCTGGTACTGCCTGTGTCTCTGCAGCCTGAGTAACATAGAAATATTGTCCCTGGTACTGCCTGTGTCTCTGCAGCCTGAGTAACATAGAAATATTGTCTCTGGACTGCTGTGTCTCTGCAGCCTGAGTAACATAAATATTGTCTCTGGTACTGCTGTGTCTCGCAGCCTGAGTAACATAGAAATATTGTCTCTGGTACTGCCGTGTCCTGCAGCCTGAGTAACATAGAAATATTGTTCTGGTACTGCCTGTGTCTCTGCAGCCTGAGTAACATAGAAATATTGTCCCCTGGTACTGCCGTGTCTCTGCAGCCTGAGTAACATAGAAATATGTCTTGGTACTGCGTGTCTTGCAGCTGAGTAACATAGAAATATTGTCTCTGGTACTGCCTGTGTCTCTGTAGCCTGAGTAACATAGAAAATATGTCTCCGGTACTGCCTGTGTCTCTGCAGCTGAGTAACATAGAAATATTGTCTCTGGTACTGCCTGTGTCTTGCAGCCTGAGTAACATAGAAATATGTCTCCTGGTACTGCCTGTGTCTCTGCAGCCTGGTAACAAAAGAAATTGTCTCTGGTACTGCCTGTGTCTCTGCAGCCCTGAGTAACATAGAAATATTTTCTGGTACTGCCTGTGTCTCTGCAGCCTGAGTAACATAGAAATTTGTCTCTGGTACTGCCTGTGTCTCTGCAGCCCGAGTAACATAGAAATATTGTCTCTGGTACTGCCTGTGTCTCTGCAGCCTGAGTAACAGAAATATTGTCTCTGGTACTGCCTGTTTCTCGTAGCCTGAGTATCATAGAAATATTGTCTCTGGTACTGCGTGTCTCTGCAGCCTGAGTAACATAGAAATATTGTCTCTGGTACTGCCTGTGTCTCTGCAGCTGAGTAACATAGAAATATGTCTCTGGTACTGCCTGGTCTCTGCAGCCTGAGTATTATAGAAATATTATCCCTGGTACTGCCTGTGTCTCTGCAGCCGGTAACATAGAAATATTGTCTCTGGTACTGCCTGTGTCTCTGCAGCCTGAGTAACATAGACATATTGTCTCTGGTACTGCCTGTGTCTCTGCAGCCCGAGTAACATAGAAATATTGTCTCTGGTACTGCCTGTGTCTCTGTAGCCTGAGTAACATAGAAATTGTCTTGGTACTGCCTGTGTCTCTGCAGCTGAGTAACATAGAAAATTGTCTCTGGTACTGCCTGTGTCTCTGCAGCCTGAGTAACTAGAAATTTGTCCCTGGTACTGCCTGTGTCTCTGCAGCTGAGTAACATAGAAATATTGTCCCGGTACTGCCTGTGCTCTGCAGCCTGAGTAACATAGAAATATTGTCTCTGGTACTGCCTGTGTCTCTGCAGCTGAGTAACATAGAAATATTGTCTCTGGTACTGCCTGTGTCTCTGTAGCCTGAGTAACATAGAAATATTGTCTCTGGTACTGCCTGTGTCTCTGCAGCCTGAGTAACATAGAAATATTGTCTCTGGTACTGCCTGTGTCTCTGCAGCCTGAGTACATAGAAATATTGTCCTCTGGTACTGCCTGTGTCTCTGCAGCCTGAGTAACATAGAAATATGTCTCTGGTACTGCCTGTGTCTCTGCAGCCTGAGTAACATAGAAATATTGTCTCTGGTACTGCCGTGTCTCTGTAGCCTGAGTAACATAGAAAATTGTCTCTGATACTGCCTGTGTCTCTCGAGCCTGAGTAACATAGAAATATTGTCTCTGGTACTGCCTGTGTGTTCGCAGCCTGAGTAACATAGAAATATTGTCCCTGGTACTGCCTGTGTCTCTGCAGCCTGAGTAACAGAAATATTGTCTCTGGTACTGCCTGTGTCTCTGCAGCCCGAGTAACATAGAAATATTGTCTCTGGTACTGCCTGTGTCTCTGCAGCCTGAGTAACATAGAAATATTGTCTCTGGTACTGCCTGTGTCTCTGCAGCCCGAGTAACATAGAAATATTGTCTCTGGTACTGCCTGTGTCTCTGCAGCCTGAGTAACAGAAATATTGTCTCTGGTACTGCCTGTGTCTCTGTAGCCTGAGTATCATAGAAATATTGTCTCTGGTACTGCCTGTGTCTTGCAGCTGAGTAACATAGAAAATATGTTCTGGTACTGCCTGTGTTCTGCAGCCTGAGTAAAATAGAAATATTGTCTCTGGTAATGCCTGTGTCTCTGCAGCCTGAGTATATAGAAATATTATCCCTGGTACTGCCTGTGTCTCTGCAGCCGAGTAACATAGAAATATTGTCTCTGGTAATGCCTGTCTCTGCAGCCTGAGTAACATAGAATATTGTCTCTGGTACTGCCTGTGTCTCTGCAGCCCGAGTAACATAGAAATATTGTCTCTGGTACTGCCTGTGTCTCTGTAGCCTGAGTAACATAGAAATATTGTCTCTGGTACTGCCTGTGTCTCTGCAGCCTGAGTAACATAGAAATATTGTCTCTGGTACTGCCTGTGTCTCTGCAGCCCGAGTAACATAGAAATATTGTCTCTGGTACTGCCCGTTGTCTCTGCAGCCCGAGGAACATAGAAATATTGTCCTGGTACTGCCTGTTCTGTAGCCCGAGTAACATAGAAATATTGCTCTGGTACTGCCGTGTCTTGCAGCCTGAGTAACATAGAAATATTGTCCTGGTACTGCCTGTGTCTCTGCAGCCTGAGTAAATAGAAAATTGTCTCTGGTACTGCCTGTGTCTCTGCAGCCTTAGTAACATAGAAATATGTCCCTGGTACTGCCTGTGTCTCTGCAGCCCGAGTACATAGAAATATTGTCTCTCTGGTACTGCCTGTGTCTCTGTAGCCCGAGTAACATAGAAATATTGTCTCTGGTACTGCCTGTGTCTCTGCAGCCTGAGTAACTAGAAATATTGTCTCGGTACCTGTGTCTCTGCAGCCTGAGTAACATAGAAATATTGTCTCTGGTACTGCCTTGTCTCTGCAGCCTGAGTAACATAGAAATATTGTCTCTGGTACTGCCTGGTTCTCTGCAGCCTGAGTAAAATAGAAATATTGTCTCTGGTACTGCCTGTGTCTCTGCAGCCGAGTAACATAGAAATATTGTCTCTGGTAATGCCTGTGTCTCTGCAGCCCGAGTAACATAGAAATATTGTCTCTGGTATTGCCTGTGTCTCTGCAGCCTGAGTAACATAGAAATATTGTCTCTGGTACTGCCTGTGTCTCTGCAGCCTGAGTAACATAGAAATATTGTCTCTGGTACTGCCTGTGTCTCTGCAGCCCGAGTAACATAGAAATATTGTCCTGGTACTGCCTGTGTCTCTGCAGCCTGAGTAACATAGAAATATTGTCCTGGTACTGCCTGTGTCTCTGCAGCCTGAGTAACATAGAAAAATTGTCTCTGGTACTGCCTGTGTCTCTGCAGCCTGAGTAACTAGAAATATTGTCTCTGGTACTGCCTGTGTTCTGTAGCCTGGTAACATAGAAATATGTCTCTGGTACTGCCTGTGTCTCTGTAGCCTGAGTAACATAGAAATATTGTCTCTGGTAATGCCTGTGTCTCTGTAGCCTGAGTAAACATAGAAATATTGTCTCTGGTACTGCCTGTGTCTCTGTAGCCTGAGTAACATAGAAATATTGCTCTGGTACTGCCTGTGTCTCTGTAGCCTGAGTAACATGAATATTGTCTCTGGTACTGCCTGTGTCTCTGTAGCCTGAGTAACATAGAAATATTGTCTCTGGTACTGCCTGTGTCTCTGCAGCCTGAGTAACATAGAAATATTGTCCCTGGTACTGCCTGTGTCTCTGTAGCCTGAGTAACATAGAAATATTGTCCCTGGTACTGCCGTGTCTCTGCAGCCTGAGTAACAAGAATAGAATATGTCTTGGTACTGCCTGTGTTCTGTAGCCTGAGTAACATAGAAATATTGTCTCTGGTACTGCCTGTGTCTCTGTAGCCTGAGTAACATAGAAAAATTGTCTCTGGTACTGCCTGTGTCTCTGCAGCCTGAGTAAAATAGAAATATTGTCCTGGTACTGCCTGTGTCTCTGTAGCCTAGAGTAACATAGAAATATGTCCCGGTACTGCCTGGTCTCGCAGCCCTGAGTAACATAGAAATATTGTCTCGGTACTGCCGTGTCTCTGCAGCCGAGTAACATAGAAATATTGTCCTGGTAATGCTGTGTCTCTGCAGCCTGAGTAACATAGAAATATTGTCTCTGGTACTGCCTGTGTCTCTGCAGCCTGAGTAACAGAAATATTGTCTCTGGTACTGCCTGTGTCTCTGCAGCCCGAGTAACATAGAAATATTGTCTCTGGTACTGCCTGTGTCTCTGCAGCCTGAGTAACATAGAAATATTGTCTCTGGTACTGCCTGTGTCTCTGCAGCCCGAGTAACATAGAAATATTGTCTCTGGTACTGCCTGTGTCTCTGCAGCGCTGAGTAAACAGAAATATTGTCTCTGGTACTGCCGTGTCTCTGTAGCCTGAGTATCATAGAAATATGTCTCTGGTACTGCTGTGTCTCTGCAGCCTGAGTAACATAGAAATATTGTCTCTGGTACTGCCTGTGTCTCTGCAGCCTGAGTAACATAGAAATATTGTCTCTGGTACTGCCTGTGTCTCTGCAGCCTGAGTATTATAGAAATATTATCCCTGGTACTGCCTGTGTCTCTGCAGCCCGAGTAACATAGAAATATTGTCTCTGGTACTGCCTGTGTCTCTGCAGCCTGAGTAACATAGACATATTGTCTCTGGTACTGCCGTGTCTCTGCAGCCCGAGTAACATAGAAATATTGTCTCTGGTACTGCCTGTGTCTCTGTAGCCTGAGTAACATAGAAATATTGTCTCTGGTACTGCCTGTGTCTCTGCAGCCTGAGTAACATAGAAAAATTGTCTCTGGTACTGCCTGTGTCTCTGCAGCCCGAGTAACATAGAAATATTGTCCCTGGTACTGCCTGTGTCTCTGCAGCCCGAGTAACATAGAAATATTGTCTCTGGTACTGCCTGTGTCTCTGTAGCCCGAGTAACATAGAAATATTGTCTCTGGTACTGCCTGTGTCTCTGCAGCTGAGTAACATAGAAATATTGTCTCTGGTACTGCCTGTGTCTCTGCAGCCTGAGTAACATAGAAATATTGTCTCTGGTACTGCCTGTGTCTCTGCAGCCTTAGTAACATAGAAATATTGTCCCTGGTACTGCCTGTGTCTCTGCAGCCCGAGTAACATAGAAATATTGTCTCTGGTACTGCCTGTGTCTCTGTAGGCCGAGTAACATAGAAATATTGTCTCTGGTACTGCCTGTTGTCTCTGCAGCCTGAGTAACATAGAATATTGTCTCTGGTACTCCTGTGTCTCTGCAGCCTGAGTAACAAGAAATATTGTCTCTGGTACTGCCTGTGTCTCTGGCAGCCTGAGTAACATAGAAAGAAATATGTCTTGGTACTGCCTTGGTCTCTGCAGCCTGAGTAACATAGAAATATTGTCTTGGTACTGCCTGTGTCTCTGCAGCCTGAGTAACATAGAAATATTGTCTCTGGTACTGCCTGTGTCTCTGCAGCCGAGTAACATAGAAATATTGTCTTGGTATGCCTGTGTCTCTGCAGCCTGAGTAACATAGAAATATTGTCTCTGGTACTGCCTGTGTCTCTGCAGCCCGAGTAACATAGAAATATTGTCCCTGGTACTGCCTGTGTCTCTGCAGCCTGAGTAACATAGAAATATTGTCCTGGTACTGCCTGTGTCTCTGTAGCCTGAGTAAATAGAAATATTGTCCTGGTACTGCCGTGTCTCTTGCAGCTGAGTAACATAGAAATATTGTCCTGGTACTGCCTGTGTCTCTGCAGCCTGAGTAACATAGAAATATTGTCTCTGGTACTGCCTGTGTCTCTTGCAGCCTGAGTAACATAGAGAAATATGTCTCTGGTACTGCCTGTGTCTCTGTAGCCTGAGTAACATAGAAATATTGTCTCTGGTACTGCCTGTGTTCTCTGTAGCCTGAGTAACATAGAAATATTGTCTCTGGTACTGCCTGTGTCTCTGTAGCCTGAGTAACATAGAAATATTGTCTCTGGTACTGCCTGTGTCTCTGTAGCCTGAGTAACATAGAAATATTGTCTCTGGTACTGCCTGTGTCTCTGTAGCCTGAGTAACATAGAATATTGTCTCTGGTACTGGCTGTGTCTCTGTAGCCTGAGTAACATAGAAATATTGTCTCTGGTACTGCCTGTGTCTCTGCAGCCTGAGTAACATAGAAATATTGTCCTGGTAATGCCTGTGTCTCGTAGCCTGAGTAACATAGAAATATTGTCCCTGGTACTGCCTGTGTCTCTGTAGCCTGAGTAACATAGAAATATGTCTCTGGTACTGGCTGTCTCTGTAGCCTGAGTAACATAGAATATTGTCTCTGGTACTGCCTGTGTCTCTGCAGCCTGAGTAACATAGAAATTTTGTCCCTGGTACTGCCTGTGTCTCTTGTAGCCTGAGTAACAAGAAATATGTCCTTGGTACTGCCGTGGTCTCTGTAGCCTGAAGTGCCTGAGTAACATAGAAATATTGTCCCTGGTACTGCCTGTGTCTCTGTAGCCTGAGTAACATAGAAATATTGTCTCTGGTACTGCCTGTGTCTCTGTAGCCTGAGTAACATAGAAATATTGTCTCTGGTACTGCCTGTGTCTCTGTAGCCTGAGTAACATAGAAATATTGTCTCTGATACTGCCTGTGTCTCTGCAGCCCGAGTAACATAGAAATATTGTCTCTCTTTCCTTGGGTTGTCATTCTCTCTGTATTTCCCCTCTGATTTGAGTGCACTGTTACCGGTTGCAGATGTTGCTTGTAAATACATTTCTGATATATCTTCTACTCGTTAAGTGATTAGCGTGGAAATTAATTACGTTGAAACAGCCTGAATGTTATCCTTGGCAGGAGACATCCTACGGTGACAACCCATGAGCAGGTGATGTTATGGGTTAGTCGGGACCCTAGGGGGCAGTGTGTACGGACAGGGAAGAAATGACATGTGTATCGGGTCACTGTCCTGCCAATGGGCCTCTTGTTTAGACAATGTCATTGATCACAATAAAACACACACACGAGTTATCACAGATTGGATCAACCCCCCCCTACCTCCCTTTCTCTCTTGTTTGACTATGGGGTCTCTTTACTTTATTATTATTATTAACCTGGTCAGATTTCTAATAATTCCTCCATTTTTCATATCTCTGGGCCTGTCAAAAAAATGTTACATTTGGAATTGCCAGGAGTAGGACCCACATAGACTGTAAGGGTTAAGGCCATATTAGAAATCTAATCGTGTCTATCCGGTGCTATGGGTATAGCTGGAACCATTAATCCATAAGGAAACACGTTTGACATGGACTAATGTGCAGTGTTCTCAAGTGGCCTGTGGAGGTTACAGGAGAAGTCAACCCAAAAATATTAACTTTTGGATAAGATGAGACTGCATTTCAGGATCACGGGTGGCTACAGTTAATATTGGAAAGCTTGTTTCAAATATTAAATGACTTACCTTCTTCCAGAATAAGGAAGATAAGTAACTTAAATAATATTAACATTTTGAGAAGTAAATCACCCCTCCCCCCCAACAATAGCAACTACCAGGACCCTGAAAATCTCAACTTGTAGTTCTTACTGATCTCCAGGATGTCGCTGAAGGAAGATTTCTTGATTATTATTGGTCGTCTACTGCTGGAAAGCAGGCAGAGGAGATGGGAACCTAGAAGACTAGAGCCAGTGAGGATCAAGAAGAAGATCTTACTGTGATATGTTAAGGACAAGTAAGTATCACGGACAGGTAAGTATTGCCAAGTTGAGTTTTTTTGGGGGTCCTCTTTAAAAAAAAATCAAAGTTATGGGGGGGCAGTAAAGATGAATGAAACGTTTTATTTAGATTAAACAAAATTAAATTTTTTCCATACCAGATGTTGCATTTTTGACATCAGATTTTGAATTTTCAACATAATTTCTATGAAATCCCACAAAGTTCTGCCCTTAGAATTTCAGAAAGACGTATCTTAAAACAAGGTTCAGTTCAAAACCGGGAGTTATCACTAAGGAAGGGATCCGGGTCCGATTCGGACTGGTTCCGACAGAAAACATTCCATTGGAACTGATCAGAATATTTGGATGTCGGAACTTCTGTATTTTTGATAAATCTCGAAAATAAGGAGTAACTTTGGAGGGTTACCGAAGTAGCCTTGAATATGCATGCGGAAGCTCAAAAATAGCTGTACCTCCACTTTGGTGATTTGTACCTGTTACCCTGAACATTTTCAAGGTGCCTGAGCCATCTACAGTAAGTTACCATGTTTTTTATACCCTTAATTTACTCAGAACTTTCAGATTTTTTTCCTATGACGTCTATGGGTCCCTTTTTGGATTTTCAATTTTTTTCAGCATTCTGAAAATTCGACAATGAAACTTAACTCGCCAGTTTCGAACATCTATAATCATCAAAAGTAAAATCAAAAGTAAACACGCTCTTTAAAGGGCATCTCCACACCCCCACACCCAACCCCACAAAAACTGAGTATTGTACTCGCAATGCACCGTAACCTACACCTCGCTAGGTCTATATGTACAATACTCTATTTTTACAGAAAACAAGTTCCTTGAACATACCAGCAGCAGTAGGAAGGGGGGAACCCTACTGTGCAGAAACATCTCAGAGGAACTGTTAGAGGCGGATACGGATTGTACCAGGGAAAGGCTCCTACTCTTCAGTTTCCTGTATTCTATTTTAGCCATGCAGGACAACCAAATGCAGCAGTAGACAAAGGTAAGGTTCATTTAACACTTCACAGTGTGCTGATTGTGGCATTTATTGGGGCAAATTTAGTTGGGGTGGAAATGCCCTTTAGACGATCCAGGGTGCTGAATTATTTTTCTCTTACTCAAAAAAGCAAATGGAAAGTCCACAGCCTCCCAGTTCTTCCTGGTAGCAGCATGACTGTGATAGCCAATGACTGACTGCTGTTTCCTGACCTTCTCTAAACATATGCAAGCTGGTTAAAGATCTTGTACAGCTATAAAAAGAGGAAACACATTTTTTTTAACGGCAGAGAGGCGAGGACTGGAATACAACATAAGAAGTAAGTGTTACATCTCGGGGGTCTCTTTCTATTACAGTTTGGGGGGGTTCTCTAAAGTAAAGCTGTGAACTTATGTTATTAAAAGTTAAAAGTACAAACACCACAAATGAAAATGACTTGGAACTGTTCCGTTATTCTGCAGACAACACGGAAAGAATTGTTACCCCAATAAGTTGTTCTCTTACCAAGTAATATAATTTAACCTGTGCAAGAAATAGCAATTTGGTTTGCTAATGAAACAACTCTTTATCATTAGTAAGAGTCTAATCTCATTAGCCTTTAGGTGTTTGTAATGCATTTGCAGATTTAAGCTACGTTTGTAAACACATTTAAAATGAGAATATTTATGGGTGTAATATCACCGCGGCTGATTTAAGTGCTTTTAGCAGAATGTGATCACCTACTGTAATTGTTTTTAACTGCGCGTAACAGCTTTGTAGATTGCAGTACCAGAAGTCATCTGGAGCCAACGTATTAAATCACTTATATGGCTAGAACAAGTAGCCAACCGACAGGTTACAATGTTCATGACTTTATTGTGTCTGTAACCGGAGCATCTAGACATAAAATCAGTAATACGTGACCAGTTTGGTCACACATGCCCAGTCCTGAGTTACTGCTGAAAATTGTTGCAGCAGATCACACCCACTAGATGTGAGAAACATGAGCAGACAGTGCACATACACACAGTAATGGTGGCTATAAAAACAATAAACTTGATTGCATAATATAAGGATATTACGATATCGTACGTTAGTGTTAAAATAGTCTTACAAAAAATTAGTTTTCCTTTAAGTTAACGGAAAATTTTCCTTTAATTCTGTTAGGTTGTGGATAGAGAAGCCGATATTGTTACACACGCACCAATAAGAATCGCTGCCATGATAGTAAATTACCGGGGTCATAAATGTATGACTGTGGTCATTGATCTACGATCCCCTATACAATACCATCGCAGTATTTTGTTACTATATGTACGAACATTTGTCCGTTTACGACGGCTGTTGGTGTGTTGGAACTGGAATCTTAATAGGTCAACAGGTCCGCTAGTAACATCTATTTTGTTGGCTGTCTGCTAATGTGTTTTAATTTAAAGGGGTGGGTGCTATCAGCTCCTTTATTAGTACTGGTAATTATGAATGAATAGTACGTAGCCCTGTGGCAGTCACATATATTGACCACTGCAGATGCTTTGATCCTTTATTATTATTATTATTATTGTGGATTTATATAGTGCTAACATATTCTGTAGCGCTTTACAGTTACATGTATACATTCACATCAGGCCCTGCCCTGAAGAGCTTACAATCTAAGCACATTTATTTGACACATGCAACCTATTGGTATGTCTTTATGATTGTGGGGGAAACCGGAGTGCCCGGAGGAAACCCACGCAAGCACGGGGAGAATATACAAACTCCTTGCAGATGGTCCAAGGGTGGAATCGAACTCAGGACCTCAGCGCTGCAAGGGATCAGTGCTCTATCTTACTAGGAAATGTGTCTTACAGTCACACGCTGTTATTATTCCCGCTTTAACCGAGGGTCCTGCAATAAGTAAAATCATTACATCCGTCTCCCAGACAAAGCAACCCATTCCCCTAATATCACACGGATTATTATAGCTCTCTCTTCCTTGTTTGCCTAATGCAATTCCCTCCCGGCTTCATTATTAGACTTCAGATCTCTCCAGCATTATCTCATCACCCTTCAATTGTTCCAATATCATCATTTCGCAAACATGCCTCTCGCCTTATTGATTCAACCCCCTCCGGTGTATTTCCAATCTCATTTTCTCTATTAAATAAAGGCGAGTTTTGATCACTAGCGTGAAGGCATCCGTGACCGAACGGGGGACTAGCTGATGTGCATATTTATGAATCTGGGTCTTTCTTCTCTTCGTGGCTGAGCAGATTATTACCCCGTCCTCGTCACTGCTCGCCGGGTCACAGCACTGCTCCTGAGTTAGGAGAAAAGGAAGATTTGGTTTACACAATAAAAATCTCAACAGGAAGATAAGAAACAAATGTAATCAGGTTGATGTGCAGTAGGGGGCAAGGTCTCTCATCCATACAACTGGAAATATCAGCCACGATGAACTGATGGGCTATTTCTGTTTTGCTTTATTGGTTTACTTATAAAAATAAAAGGAAAATATTCTCAAAGGCCCAGAAATTGTTTGAAAATGTCTAACCTGCCACTGTCCTGTAGGGCACAAGAGAAACTTAATGTAACATCCAACCTTCCAATTTTACAGACCTAGGGGGGGCTCACAAAGTTTGGGGTATGTTTTATGTGGTTGTATTTCATACTTCTCAACTGTCCCAATTTGGCCTGGATTGTCCCAATTTGGCCTGGATTGTCCCAATTCTTACTAATGTCTTACGACCTTGGGCCATATTTATAAAGGCGCGATATTGCAAAAGAACAGTATCGGTAATGTCCGACCACTATCGTATAGGTACAATAGGCATTATAATAAGGTTCCTTAATGTTAGTAAAATCCCACAATGGTAGTGAATAGGTAAGAGTAAATCTACGATCGCGAGGGTAGATCTAAGATCATGATAGATTTATGATAGATTTATGGCCGCAATCGTAAATTTACGATCATGGCAGCTGTACCATTGGCTGTACAATACAATGCGGATGGTATTATATAGGCCAGCGTACAATTCCGATCATAAATGTATAATTATGATCGTTATAGGTGCAGTATCAATACGGTGCCATTTTAAGTATGTCCGATGGGTCCAGTTGGGACACATGATTAGGTTGGGACTGGACTAAGGCCTAAAGTATGTCTGTGTTGGGAAACCTAAAAGAAATTTAGGGAAGTAACTGTTGGGAACTGTAAACTAGTTACCCTTTAGTCTTCTTGTTCTTACAGGATTTGGCCAGTAGGGGCATTGTGTAAAAGTATAAAAGGGAGAGCAGTCATGTGATCAGCCTCTTTCTGATCTCCTGGAGTTTCCCCAGAAGATAGGAGAGCCAGGGAACCTTAATAACAGGTAGGCCCAGTTAATGTGAGATTGGATTCGGTTATAGATCACTCCAGGAGTGATAGATAGAAGTAGGGTTGCTAGTGAGCAGTCCTGGGTATACCACCCAAGAATAGGGACATAGTGCAAGACATAGGAGTAGAAGATTCCACTACAGTGACCTGATAGATGGGGTGGCAAGCAGTTATTTATACTGTTTCTGACCCCTTTGGTTTGTGAGTATTTATGTGATATCTGTGCCATGCTATGCCACCTCTATTGTGCTACTTGCAATGCTTTATTAATATTGTTCTGTTAATAAATAAGATACTGTTTAAGTTCAAGAACCACTAGCGTCTATTTATTGCATTCTCTCTAGAGTGGTAGTTCAGCAACACCCTGCCTCAAACATATGTGAGGGCCTACTACTAATAAATCTTGTGCATAGAATTAGTGCATACTAACTTGAGTCTTGTGCATAGAATTTTGGATAAGGCTGTCAGTCTCTGGAGCAAATGAAGTACCCAATTTTACTATCGCCTTACATAATTAAGTATCGGTTTTCCAATTTTGATCGTTTTACCAGGTGTTATTTCATAATGCAGCTGTTATGGTTGTAAGCAGTTGTAAGCAGCCAATGAACTCTTAACATGCAGTAGCAAAACACCTAGCGATAAAAATATTTAACACAATGGATGGAAATTTATGACACTGCAATTTCCATTTCCAATTACCAATACTAGTGCACCGTATGGTCATTTTCCAGCTCTGTGAAGACCAACTACTGAGCATGCTCTGGTCAGTGGCAAAGGAGCTGAGTCACGACAGAGTTTCCTTAATTGCAATCTATAATCACAAAGTTTCCCTGTAGATGTCACATGAATAGAATGATGTGGAAAGCCGTAAAGGGCTTTGTTTTTATTGATTGGGTCAAATCTTTTTTAAAAAGGTAACAGCTAATTCCTATATATCATAGTTCTGCTGGAAATTCCTTTGAAAAGTATCTTTTCTCATTCCAACTTAAACATAAAACTAGCCTGTATGTATAATTAATTTTTTTGTCGTTCCTTGGCTTGTTCTGAAATTGCTGTTGACACTCTATGCAAATCTGATGGCTGCCTGTTAACCTATGGAATCACCAAAGTGTTTCGATACGCTGTACAGTCCTGAAGCTGATTGCAGGGATGGACTTAAGGACAATTGGCTGTTATAGCTAACAAACCCATATGAATCACACAGGTATTCTGCAAGTGGGGCTACTAAAATGATGGTAGAAATATATTCAACACATTATTGTAAATGTATTCAATGCAGGAACATTAAAGCCTGTTGTTTAATTTAGCTGAATAGGGATAGTTCATTAGCATAGGACCGTGGGGAAGATTATATGCAGGAAATTGTGCATACATTTCTTACTAAATGAATGTCACATCTACATAAAAAGACATTTTTTGGGAACATTAATAAATATGGATATTACCATCTAAATGCCTTTATAGTCACCTGACCTTGGCAGAATACGATTGGTCTCTGGCTATCCCTCTTCCCCAAGGACACCTGGTTTTCTACCAGAGCTGCCCCTCCTTCTCGGGGTTTATACACTAGTATTTTGTACACACAGTAGACACGGACACAAATACAATACCATATAGACACACTGCTATAGAGTGGAAGCCTAATGATTTATTTAAAGGGCAAGTTCCTGACTACCTGTCTGTCGGTTATGAATCTTTTAGATGTTGGTTAGAGGGATGGTCTATCAAAGTGCAGCAGCTCTAGTTGTGATTCTCTGTAGCAGCTGCATTGACTCCTATGAAAGCTTTTTAGCAGATTATATTTAGCTGCTCTTAACTGCAATTGCATCCATCCCCAGGCAGCCTTGCATTAAGGGGGCTTGTAAATAGAGTTCAAAAACGTTGAATGTCACCTGTATGCCAAAGGGCACAGTATTAATATTGCAAAAGGGCAACTAAGCTAGAAAATGTAATGCACCAATTCCAAAGCAATAACTCCAGCAACAGAACTAAAACGTCACACAACACACATCGCCATTCAGAGGGTTCAGTGTGGATATTTCTGCAGTTTTTTTCTTGCCAAAATGTGGGCCGTTACTTTCAGTATCCTGGTTTCGAAAATGTGTGGATCTGATAAGACTTTCGGAATTTCAAAGGGCGGAATGCGTTGGAATTTCAGAAGAACGAAATTCACTGTTGAAATTCTCAATTGCTGTAAATGGAAACATTCTGCTCCTATTGACTTTAATTGGGTTTGATTCAAACCTTTGTTTCACAGACTTTTCCTGCCTTTCGTGGTAGAACGAAACTTATTGGTTTCATTCATCTCATCTCACGATATGGACCTGTGTAGTGTACACCTCCAGAAAGACAGGCCCTGCTTGGTTTGAATAGAAAACTAGAGGTAATCACTATGGCAGCTCCAGTAGTTGGGAATGAATTCTCCAAAATGACCCATCATGTGTACGATGATGTTGGACTGCTGCTGATTATGATCAGTTTAACAGCACGACAAAGAACAAATTAAACCAAAAGGCGAGGGAAAAAAAGATGTTTAAAGGTCACACACTCCACAGAAACATTAAAGCAATATCTAATTTCCAATCAAGTTAATGAACCGAACAGCATACGGCCTGTTTACATGTATATTCCACCCATGTGAAAGCACAGGGACAAGGAAACAGTCATTAGCTGCCATATTGATTGGGACACAGATGGTCGGCCAGTCACAGATCACTTGGCGGCTCGTCTTCCCATAAATCAGCTTGGATGGAGAGAAAGTTTATAACGAAATGATTCAGAAACGGTAAAAGCCATGGATATCTGTTGTATTCAATTAGATCAACTGGACTTGAAATGTAGTTCTTGAAGACGTTTCGCTAGTCATCCGACTGGCTTTCTCAATTCAGAATGACTTGTACAAGAATCTGTGGCAATTATGTACCCTGGAAAATCCCAATTAGCATATCACAGCCAGGTGTTAAGGGTGTGATTAGATAGTGGCTAAGAGGTGTTATAGGAACGCCCAGAGTAAGTTAATTCCAGGTCATGGTATATCTGTTGTATTCAATTAGATCAACTGGACTTGAAATGTAGTTCTTGAAGACGTTTCGCTAGTCATCCGACTGGCTTTTCAATTCAGAAGTAAGAATTGAGAAAGCCAGTCGGATGACTAGCGAAACGTCTTCAAGAACTACATTTCAAGTCCGTTGATCTAATTGATACAACAGATATCCATGGCTTTTACCGTTTTGAATCATTTCGTTATAAACTTTCTCTCCATCCAAGCTGATTTATGGGAAGACGAGCCGCCAAGTGATCTGTGACTGGCCGACCATCTGTGTCCCAATCAATATGGCAGCTAATGACTGTTTCCTTGCCCTGTGCTTTACATGGGTGGAATATACATGTAAACAGGCCGTATGCTGTTCGGTTCATTAACTTGATTGGAAATTGATATTGCTTTAATGTTTCTGTGGAGTGTGTGACCTTTAAACATCTTTTTTTCCCTCGCCTTTGGTTTAATTTGTTCTTTGTCGTGCTGTTAAACTGATCAAATCAGCAGCAGTCCAACATCATGTACACATGATGGGTCATTTTGGAGAATTCATTCCCAACTACTGGAGCTGCCATAGATTACCTCTAGTTTTCTATTCAAACCAAGCAGGGCCTGTCTTTCTGGAGGTGTCCACAAACAGGTCCATATCGTGAGATGAGATGAATGAAACCAATAAGTTTCGTTCTACCACGAAAGGCAGGAAAAGTCTGTGAAACAAAGGTTTGAATCAAACCCAATTAAAGTCAATAGGAGCAGAATGTTTCCATTTACAGCAATTGAGAATTTAACAGTGAATTTCGTTCTTCTGAAATCCAACGCATTCCGCCTTTGAAATTCGCACGTTATCAGATCCACACTATTTCGAAAAAGGATACTGAAAGTAACGGCCCACATTTTGGCAAGAAAAAACTGCAGAAATATCCACACTGAACCCTTGAATGGCGATGTGTGTTGTGTGACGTTTTAGTTCTGTTGTGGAGTTATTGTTTGGAATTGGTGCATTACATTTTCTAGCTTAGTTGCCCTTGCATATTAATACTGTGCCTTTGGCATACAGGTGACTTCAACGTTTTTGAACTCTATTTACAAGCCCCCTTAATGCAAGGCTGCCTGGGGATGGATGCAATTGCAGTTAAGAGCAGCTAAATATAATCTGCTAAAAAGCTTTCATAGGAGTCAATGCAGCTGCTACAGAGAATCACAACTAGAGCTGCTGCACTTTGATAGACCATCCCTCTAACCAACATTAAAAGATTCATAACCGACGACACAGGTAGTCAGGAACTTGCCCTTTAAATAAATCATTAGGCTTCCACTCTATAGCAGTGTGTCTATATGGTATTGTATTGTGTCCGTGTCTAATGTGTGTACAAAATACTAGTTATAAACCCCGAGAAGGAGGGGCAGCTCTGGTAGAAAACCAGGTGTCCTTGGGGAAGAGGGATAGCCAGAGACCAATCGTATTCTGCCAAGGTCAGGTGACTATAAAGGCATTTAGATGGTAATTCCAATTTATTAATGTTCCCAAAAAATGTCTTTTATGTAGATGTGACATTCATTTAGTAAGAAATGATGCACAATTTCCTGCATATAATCTTCCCCACGGTCCTATGTAATGAACTATCCCATCACTAAATTAAACAACAGGCTTTAATGTTCCTGCATTGAATACATTTACAATAATGTGTGAATATATTTCTACCATCATTTAGTAGCCCCACTTGCAGAATACCTGTGTGATTCATATGGGTTTGTTAGTATAAAGCCAATGTCCTTAAGTCCATCCCTGCAATCAGCTTCAGGACTGTACAGCGTATCGAAACACTTGTGATTCCATAGGTTAACAGGCAGCCATCAGATTTGCATAGAGTGTCAACAGCAATTTCAGAACAAGCCAAGGAACGACAAAAAAAATTAATATACATACAGTAGTTTTATGTTTAAGTTGGAATGGAAAAAGATACTTTTCAAAGGAATTTCCAGCAGAACTATGATATATAGGAATTAGCTGTTACCTTTTTAAAAAAGATTTGACCCAATCAATAAAAACAAACCCTTTACGGCTTCCACATCATCTATTCATGTGACATCTACAGGGACAACTTTTGAGAACCTTCACAAGCATAAAAGCCATGGAACGTTTTATTAATGAGAAATTCTGCATTTAGCTCTGGCGGCCTCATCGGAAACCTGGATCCCAACCTGGATCCCATTCTGGGCAACGTTTAACTATAATGCGTATAGGGGATTGGTCTGGTCCGTATGCGGTTCCCACCACATGCATGCCGACATATACCAATGTGATCTGACGGCACACATGCTGGTGATGCTGTGGAAATCGCATGTGTATGGCCACCTCTATTGCTAGTTCTTATCGTTAAAAATGGTGCTAATTTTGCCCCAACCAATCAGATGTTAGCTTTCAAATGTTAAATAAGATTTGATTGGTTGGGGCAAAATTAGCACCATTTTTAACGATAAGAACTTTTACTGAATCTCCCTGTTGATGCCGCTGATTAAATTTCCATTATCAAGATGGGCGAAATGTTTGCCCAGTTTATTTTACCATTCGCACTTGCCTGATAATATCGACCTGTCTATGTTAATACATTGCGAAAACGCTAGCGGTCAGTTGCGACCTTTTACGCATATTTTAAAGACACCATTGAAGAGACGTTAATTGACGTGCAAAAAACTAGCGCAAAAGCCGGCGCAAAATGTATTGCGTCACTTTGCGCTGTGCAAAGAAAAAAAAATTGCGACATGGCGCAGGCAGTGCAAAAACTTTGTTAACACGTTAGCACATAGGTTAGCGTGATTTTAGGGCTTATTTTCTCGTTAGCGCATCTCCCTGATGGACACTGTCTACAGTTAAACTGCCCCTGATCTAATCTGTGTGGTGGGGGTCACCTCCTTTATCATTCCTGTTTCATCTCACCATCTACGCTGCTGTTTCCAGATTAGAATGTTATTAATATGATTATAAACTCCCCAAACTGATCTTTCCTGGTAAACTCCGCATACAAATCAACTCTTTCTCCCATCTATGATTCTGTTCCCTGATACCTGCAAGACGTCTCGATTTGTATTCAGGTTGCATAATAAATTACTTTCCAGGGCACATCCCTCCTCAATTCTGAGTTATTAATGTTCCTTAAGGTTCTCAGCACACAAGCACAAAATATTTGTCAAAAACACTCTCTGGGCACCGTATTGGTTCTAATGGAGAATAAAAGGGATTACTGTATCTTTGTGGTGAATAGTCTGTGTAAGGAAAATAGGGTGCAACAAATAGGGGTGCCACTACCAGATCTGATTACCTGCACCCCCATAGGCACGCAGGGTCATTTCAGCCAAGAATAAACATGGGACCTTACATATATAGTTAATATGTAACATATGATTGGTTGAGGCAAATTTTTAAAACACCTCTTAGGGCTAGACCACACTGCAACGTTTTCTCTGCATTTTTTCAGATAATTGAAAATGCGGCAACGCACTAAAACACACATTTTTGGGTGAGTTGCGACTGCTCATGCGATTGCGGTTTGCGTTCCACATTTTTATCATAATCGCATGCGTTTTCGTGTGCATTGGTTTTTTTTTGAGATTGCGCATGCGTTTTTTCCAATATAAACAGGAAAACGCTTTGAGCCGTGCCCTAAATGAATAAAGATTCCCATACACATACAATTACGATCTCATTGGTATCTGTCCATAAGCATGCGGTGATATCTGTCAGTACACACACGATATAGGGATCAGTCGGACATGCAGGCAAACCAATCGTATTGGCTCCCTCTACCATAGCATAGGCGAACAGGCAAAAATTTCCGGTTCAAAATGACCCACAGTGATGCAGATGGCGAATGTTCATCTGCTTCATTTTCTGTCATTTTCAGCCACCACACCTTGCCGATGCTTAACAAATCCTATCGGATCCAATGGAATTTGTCTGGAATCGGCAAGGTGTATGAGTCACTTGATCTGTATCTGTTCATCGTAGGTATATGGTGCAGTGTTAGTAGGTAGGGTTATTGGATTGGTTACCAAACCCCTTTCTTTGAGGCAGGAAAGTAATCGCACAGGGCACAAGGGGCCATCTTCCGTAACCTGAGGTATTGGCAACTTCCAATACCGTGAGAACTACTTCCCCTTTAAAGTGCAGAACACGGTTTTGATAAAGACATAAGAGCAGAAAACTCTAATTGACACATGGGCAATGGGAATTCATTGTCCAACAAGCACATTTATTTTAATGACTTTGAATGAACACTCACTCTTATTACAGTCTCCAGGCTACTGATAAGAATTCCTGCACATTAGAAACTTAATTAAAAATTGTTGTAAGGGGATTTTACACATTGACATCAATTGTCATCCAGATGCCTAAGACAGTTATACACTAACACCCTTACCATAGAGAGACATAGCATTACTATAGTATATAGTATATGTAGAATAGCATTTGAGGTTGAATAAAGACATACGTCCATCTAGTCCAACCCTTATACCCTACCCATAATGTCTGTCTAACAGTTACATAGTAACATAGTATTAGAGGTTGTATAAAGACATACGTCCATCTAGTCCAACTTTATCCTTACCCATAATGTCTGTATAACAGTTACATAGTAACATAGTATTGGAGGTTTATAAAAACATACGTCCTCTAGTCCAACCTTTATACCCTCCCATAATGTCTGTATACAAGTTACATAGTAACATAGTATTGGAGGTTGTATAAAGACATACGTCCATCTAGTCCAACATTTACCCTACCCATAATGTCTGTCTAACAGTTACATAGTAACATAGTATTAGGGTTGTATAAAGACATACGTCCATCTAGTCCAACCTTTTATCCTACCCATAATGTCTGTAAACAGTTACATAGTAACATGTTTGGAGGTTATATAAAGACATACGTCCATCTAGTCCAACCTTTATACCTTACCCATAATGTCTGTCTAACAGTTACATAGTAACATAGTATTGGAGGTTGTATAAAGACATACTCCATCTAGTCCACCTTTATACCTTACCCATAATGTCTGTCTAACAGTTACATATTAACATAGTATTGGAGGTTGTATAAAGACATACGTCCATCTGTCCAACCTTTATACCCTACCCAAATGTCTGTATAACAGTAACATAGTAACATAGTATTGGAGGTTGTATAAAGACATACGTCCATCTAGTCCGACCTTTATACCTACCCATAATGTCTGTATAACAGTTACATAGTAACATAGTATTGGAGGTTGTATAAAGACATACGTCCATCTAGTCCAACCTTTATACCCACCCATAATGTCTGAATAACAGTTACATAGTAACATAGTATTGGAGGTTATATAAAGACATACGTCCATCTAGTCCACCTTCATACCTTACCCATAATCTGTCTACACTAATTATATAACATAGTATTGGAGGTTGTATAAGACATATATCCATCTAGTCCAACCTTTACCCTACCCATAATGTCTGTCTAACAGTTACATAGTAACATTGTATTGGAGGTTGTATAAAGACATACATCCATCTAGTCCAACCTTATACCCTACCCATAATGTCTAACAGTTACATAGTAACATTGTATTGGGGGTTGTATAAAGACATACGTCCATCTAGTCCAACCTTTATACCTACCCATAATGTCTATCTAACAGTTACATAGTAACATAGTATTGGAGGTTGTATAAAGACATATGTCCATTATATGAAATATTTAAAGAAATGGAAGAAAAAATATTCAGATATTTTCCCTTTTGTGACCATTATAGACATTTCAATTCAGGTCTAATGTAAGCTGGGGACACACTTTGCATAATTGTAGCAGATTCCATGGTAATTTACCAATCTGTCAACCGCTACTACAAATCAGCCAGTAGAAATTAAAGGGCAAGTCCAGCCCCAAAATAAAACTTACATACAGGTAAATCACTCCCCCAAAACCCTAAACGGTAATAGTTTGAAATGTGAAATATATAAGTCTAACCTGAAATCCTGCACAATGTCCTGTTTCCCTGTTTCTGCTTCCTGGTTCTTCCAGTTAGTAACTGTCAGTTATGGATTTGACAGTTGACATCACAGCTAATGACTGAATGTTAATCCCCTGTCTGCCTCTTCTGAGCATGCCCAGGCTCATTACAGGCTCAGTACAGGTTTCTAAATTGCTCAGTTTCCATGACACATCCAGAAAGCATAGCAGGTCATACAGTAATGAATTCATAGGACAAACTATGATATATCAACATATTTACATAAGGATAAGTATACTGAAAAAACAAATACAGTTTAAATGGTAGCTGAATCACTAACTAACCTTCCCTTTTTTTTAGGTCCTTCAGAGCCTACCTGAGCCCATGGAAGTGCTGGCCATCTTGGAACATTAATGAAGTCCGGAAGCTCCGCCCCCGAGAGTTTCTGGACTTCGTTTCCAACTTGTGTCCAAATATTCTGTGTCAGTTCGATCCGTGCATGCGCGCCACCTGCCACGTGCGCAACGAGACGTGCACGCTTGTATTAGCGCGCGCGGCAGGATGACATCACGCGTGCACTACACCGTGCGCGCGCTAACGTCACGTTGCGCGTGTCATGACGTCACTTGCGCACGCGGCGGGTGGCGAGCACATGCATGGATTGAACTGGCACAAGTGCTCTTCCAAGGGCCACAGGGGGAACTTATAAGTGCCGGGGAGGGGGGATTTCAAGCTGCGGGACCCCTTAAGCCCCAAAAGGCCCTTCTAAGGGCCACAATGGTCCTTCTAAAGACCTGAGTCTTTTGGCGATTAAGGGGTTCCACACCTTGTACCGGTGGTGTCACTGGTGGCCATCGCTCGGTGTTGGCGACATCAGCAGAGTTGGTGCCGCCGGCTGGGAAGAAAGAAGACACGCCCCAAGGGCTTTTCTAAGAGCTAATGGGGGTGCCTGGATTTTAGCTGCAGGACCCCCAACATGTATCATTCTGTAAACCTCGAATTTATCGTTCGGTAACCCTCGAATGTATCGTTTTGTAACCCTCGAATGTATCGTTCTGTAACCCTCGACTGTATCGTTCTGCATAGTTGCCAACAGTCCCGGATTTAAGAATGCAGCCCCGATCTTCTGATGTCCCGGTAAATGTCCCGATCTGGAGCAAGCAGCGTGCATGTGGTTTTAGAATTTAAAGCCTTCCCCTGCACTGTTACTACTTTCAGATCCTCTCCTCCTGCAGGTGAGAGATCGAATTACAGTCAGTCTCACGTTTTGTGTGCACGTTGGAAGGGGAGGGGAAGTGCAGTCCTGTTGATCTCTCTGCCCTGAACACAATTTGAGGTTTGTGATCTATCTCTGCCTGTCTGTTACTTAGTCTCGTATGCCTATCTAGTTCTATCTATCTGTATGTCATCTATCTAACTCTGCTATCTATCTAACTCTGCTATCTACTATCTATCTATCTACTCTGCTATCTATCTATCTCTCTCTCTATCTATCTAACTCTGCTATCTATCTATCTATCTATCTATCTATGCTATCTATCTAACTCTGCTATCTATCTATCTATCTATCTATCTAACTCTGCTATCTATCTATCTACTCTGCTATCTGTCTATCATCTAACTCTGCTATCTATCTATCTATCTACTCTGCTTTCTATCTATCTACCTATCTACTCTGTCTCTATCTATCTAACTCTGCTATCTATCTATCTATCTAACTCTGCTATCTATCTATCTAACTCTGCTATCCATCTATTTATCTATCTAACTCTGCTATCTATCTATCTAACTCTGCTATCTATCTATCTAACTCTGCTATCCATCTATCTATCTATCTACTCTGCTATCTATCTATCAACTCTGCTATCCATCTATCTATCTATCTAACTCTGCTATCTATCTACCTAACTCTGCTATCTATCTATCTATCTAACTCTGCTATCTATCTATCTTCTATCTATCTATCTATCTATCTATCTATCTATCTACTAACTCTGCTATCTATCTATCTATCTATCCAACTCTGCTATCTATCTTCTATCTATCTATCTATCTATCTATCTATCATCTATCTATCTATCTATCTATCTCTATCTATCTGTCTGTCTATCTATCTACTATCTAACTCCTTCATCTATCTATCTATCAACTCTGCTATCTATCTATCTATCTACTCTGCTATCTATCATCTCTCTCTTCAACCTGCTATCTATCTATCTATCATCTTCTATCTATCTAACTCTGCTATCTATCTATCTTCTATCTTCTATCTATCTATCTATCTATCTATCTATCATCTATCTATCTATCTATCTATCTCTGCTATTTATCTATCTAACTCTGCTATCTATCTAACTCTGCTATCTCTCTCTCTCTCTATCTATCTATCTACTCTGCTATCTATCTATCTCTCTCTCTGTCTCTATATATATATATCTATCTTCTATCTATCTACTCTGCTATCCATCTATATATCTATATTCTATCTATCTAACTCTGCTATCCTCTATATCTATTTCTATCTATCTAACTCTGCTTGCTATCTATCTATCTATCTCAGTATATATTTCTGTCTGCTATCTATCTCTATCTATCTACAGTATATATCTATCTATCTGTCGTTCTGTCTGTCTGTCTATCTATCTCTGTTTCTCTAGCTCTGTCTGTTCCTACAGCTGTCATTCTATCTAACTACCTGTCTTTCTAGCGCTCTGTCTGTCCCCTAGCTGTCTCTTTCTCCCTATGTGTCTCTCTCTATCTCTGTTGGTCTATCTCTTCCTAGCTATTTCTGTGCGTCTGTCTATACTGTCTTTCTGTCTATCTTTCCATTAAAAGTGAGCGTGAACTGAATTTGGGGAGGGCTAAAACTTTGTGTGGCACACAACAATTTTAAAAATGTGTCCCTAGAATTTTTTTGAGAATGTTGGCACTAGGGTTCTGTAACCCCGAATGATCGTTCTTAACCCTCGAATGTACGTTCTGTACCCTCGAATTTATCGTTCTGTAACCTCGATTATCGTTCTGTAACCCTCGAATGTATCTTTCTGTAACCCTCGAATTTATCGTTCTGTAACCCTCGAATGTATCGTTCTGTAACCCTCGAATTTAGCGTTCTGTAACCCTCGAATTATCGTTCTGTACCTCAATTTGCGTCTGTACCCTTGAATGTCTGTAACCCTTGAATGTATCGTATTGTAACCCTCGAATGTATCGTTCTGTACCTCGAATGTATCGTTCTGTAACCCTCAAATGTATCGTTCTGTAACCCTCAAATGTATCGTTCTTGTAACCCTCGAATGTATCGTTCTGTAACCCTCGAATGTATCATTCTGTAACCCTCGAATGTATCGTTCTGTAACCCTCGAAAGTATCGTTTGTAACCCTCGAATTTATCGTTCTGTAACCCTCGAATGTATCGTTCTGTAACCCTCGAATGTATCTTTCTGTAACCTTTGAATGTATCGTTTGTAACCCTCGAATGTATTGTTCTGTAACCCTCGAATTTATCGTTGTGTAACCCTCGAATGTATCGTTCTGTAACCTCGAATTTATTGTTCTGTAACCCTCGAGTTTATCGCTCTGTAACCCTCAAATTTATCGTTCTGTAACCCTCGTTGTCTGTAACCCTTGAATGTATCGTTCTGTAACCCTCAAATGTATCGTTCTGTAACCCTCGAATTTATCATTCTGTAACCCTCGAGTTTATCGCTCTGTAACACTTGAATGTATCGTTCTGTAACCCTCGAATTAATCGTTCTGTAACCCTCGAATTTATCATTCTGTAACCCTCGAATTTATCATTCTGTAACCCCGATTTATCGTTCTGTAACCCTCGAATGTATCGTTCTGTAACCCTCGATTTATTGTTCTGTACCCTCAAATTTATCGGTCTGTAACCCTCGAATTTATTGTTCTGTAACCCTCAAATTTATCGTTCTGTAACCCCTCGAATTTATCGTCTGTAACCCTCGAATGTATCGTTCTGTAACCTTTCAAATTTATATCGTTCGTAACCCTCGAATTTACCATTGTGTAAACCTCAAATGTATCGTTCTGTAACCCTCGAATGTATCGTTCTGTAACCCTCGAATTTACCGTTCTGTAACCCGAATGTATCATTCTGTAACCCTCGAATTTTATTGTTCTGTAACCCTCGATTGTTTGTAACCCTCATGTATCGTTCTGTAACCCTCGAATTTACCGTTCTGTAAACCTCGAATTGTATCGTTCTGTAACCCTCGAATTTATTGTTCTGTAACCCTCATTGTCTGTAACCCTTGAATGTATCGTTCTGTAACCCTCGAATTTATCGTTCTTGAACCCTCGAATGTATCGTTCTGTAACCCTCGAATTTATCGTTCTGTAACCCTCCATTTTATCGCTCTTACCCTCAATTATCGTTCTGTAACCCTCGAATTTATCGTTCTGTAACCCTCGATGTCTGTACCCTTGAATATATCGTTCTGTAACCTTCGAGTTTATCGTTCTGTAACCCTCGCAATTTAACGTTCTGTAAAACCTCGAATGTACGTTCTGTAACCCTCGAATTTACCGTTCTGTAAACCTCGATTGTCTGTAACCCTTGAATGTCGTTCTGTAACCCCGAATTTATCGTTCTGTAACCTCGAATGTATCGTTCTGTAACCCTCAAATTTATCATTCTGTAACCCTCCATTTTATCGCTCTGTAACCCTCGAATGTATCGTTCTGTACCCTCAATGTATCATTCTGTAACCCTCGAATGTCTGTACCCTTGAATGTATCGTTCTGTAACCTTCGAGTTTATCGTCTGTAACCTCGAATGTATCGTTCTGTAACCCTCGATGTATCGTTGTAACCCTGAATGTTCGTTCTGTAACCCTCGAATGTATCGTTCTGTAACCCTCGAATTTATCGTTGTGTAACCCTCAAATGTATCGTTCTGTAACCCTCGAATTTATCGTTCTGTAACCCTCAAATTTATCGTTCTGTAACCCTCAAATTTATCGTTCTGTAACCTTCGAATTTATCGTTCTGTAACCCTTGAATGTATCGTTCTGTAACCATCGAGTTTATCGCTCTGTAACCCTCAAATTTATCGTTCTGTAACCCTCGATTGTCTGTAACCCTTGAATGTATCGTTCTGTAACCCTCGAATGTATCGTTCTGTAACCCTCGAATTTATCATTCTGTAACCCTCGAGTTTATCGTTCTGTAACACTTGAATGTATCGTTCTGTAACCCTCGAATTAATTGTTCTGTAACCCTCGAATTTATCATTCTGTAACCCTCGAATTTATCATTCTGTAACCCCGAATTTATCGTTCTGTAACCCTCGATGTATCGTTCTGTAACCCTCGAATTTATTGTTCTGTAACCCTCAAATTTATCGGTCTGTAACCCTCGAATTTATTGTTCTGTAACCCTCAAATTTATCGTTCTTTAACCCTCGAATTTATCGTTCTGTAACCCTCGAATGTATCGTTCTGTAACCTTTCGAATTTATCGTTCTGTAACCCTCGAATTTACCATTGTGTAAACCTCAAATGTATCATTCTGTAACCCTCGAATGTATCGTTCTGTAACCCTCGAATTTACCGTTCTGTAAACCTCGAATGTATCGTTCTGTAACCCTCGAATTTATCATTCTGTAACCCTCGATTGTCTGTAACCCTCGAATGTATCGTTCTGTAACCCTCGAATTTACCGTTCTGTAAACCTCGAATGTATCGTTCTGTACCCTCGAATTTATGTTTCTGTAACCCTCGATTGTCTGTAACCCTTGATGTATCGTTCTGTAACCCTCGAATTTATCGTTCTTAACCCTCGAATGTATTGTTCTGTAACCCTCAATTTATCGTTGTTCTGTACCCCTCCATTTTATCGCTCTGTAACCCTCAAATTTATCGTTCTGTAACCCTCGAATTTATCGTTCTGTAACCCTCGGTCTGTAACCCTCAAATGTATCGTTCTGTAACCTTCGAGTTTATCGTTCTGTAACCACGAAGTATCATTCTGTAACCCTCAAATGTATCGTTCTGTAACCCTCGAATTTATCGTTCTTACCCTCGATGTATCGTTCGTAACCCTCAATTTATCGTTCTGTAATCCTCGAATTTAGCGTTCTGTAACCCTTGAATGTCTGTAACCCTTAGATGTATCGTATTGTAACCCTCCGAATGTATCGTTCTGTAACCCCTCAAATGTATCGTTCTGTAACCCTCGAATGTATCGTTCTGTAACCCTCGAATGTTCGTCTGTAACCCTCGAATGTATCATCTGTACCCTCGAATGTATCGTTCTGTACCCTCGAATTTATCATTCTGTAACCCTCAAATTGTCGTTCTGTAACCCTCGGTTTATCGTCTGTAACCGTCGCATGTATCGTTCTGTAACCCTCGAAGTTATCTTTCTGTAACCCTTGAATGTTTGTTCTGTAACCCTCGAATGTATCGTTCTGTAACCCTCGAGTTTATCGTTCTGTAACCCTCGAATGTATTGTTCTGTAACCCTCGAATTTATCATCCTGTAACCCTCGAGTTTATCGCTCTGTAACACTTGAATGTATCGTTCTGTAACCCTCGAATTAATCGTTCTGTAACCCTCGAATTTATCATTCTGTAACCCTCGAATTTATCATTCTGTAACCCCGAATTTATCGTTCTGTAACCCTCGTATGTATCGTTCTGTAACCCTCGAATTTATTGTTCTGTAACCCTCAAATTTATCGGTCTGTAACCCTCGAATTTATCGTTCTGTAACCCTCGAATTTATCGTTCTGTAACCCTCGAATGTATCGTTCTGTAACCTTTCGAATTTATCGTTCTGTAACCCTCGAATTTACCGTTGTGTAAACCTCAAATGTATTGTTCTGTAACCCTCGAATGTATCGTTCTGTAACCCTCGAATTTACCGTTCTGTAAACCTCGAATGTATCGTTCTGTAACCCTCAATTTTCGTTCTGTAACCCTCAAATTTATTTCTGTAACCCTCAAAATTTATCGTTCTGTAACCCTTGAATGTATCATTCTGTAACCCCGAGTTTATCGCTCTGTAACACTTGAATGTATCGTTCTGTAACCCGCAAATTAATCGTTCTGTAACCCCCTGAATTTATCTTCTGTAACCCTTGAATTATCATTCTGTAACCCGAATTTATTGTTCTGTAACCCTCGAATTTATTGTTCTAACCCTCAATTTCGGTCTGTTACCCTCGAATTTTTCTGTAACCCTCGAATTATCGTTCTGTAACCCTCGATTTATCGGTCTGTAACCCTCGAATTTATCGTTCTGTAACCCTCGAATTTATCGTTCTGTAACCCCGAATGTATCGTTCTGTAACTTTCGAATTTATCGTTTCTGTAACCCTCGAATTTATCGTTCTGTACCCTCGAATTTATCGTTTCTGTAACCCTCAAATGTATCGTTCTGTAACCCTCTATCGGTCGATTTCAATAACTCTCAATGTTTCGTTTGGTAACCCGCAAATGTAACGTCGATTTCGGTAACACTCGAATGTATATTGACTCCTACAGCGTGTGCGTTCAGGAGTACTCGGATGCGCTCTAGTGTGGTCTCAGCCAATGTCTCCCTTAAATACAGTAAAGTTACATGATAAATAAAAATCCAATTTTCCCACATCGGAACATGGGAACCCAGCGTTTTCATCCTTTGAAGGACAAACGAGATTGATTCTGTTATCAAACTTTAATTAGTTCGCACACCTGAGAAATTTCAGATTAATCACACATCCCCCAGTTGTAGCAATAATTGTTGATGAAAAGACCCAATGCTTGCAATTGCTTTGAGTTTAATACCAAATCCTTAATAATTACGTTACTGAAAGATCGGTACATGATGATGTGTTTTTGTTTGGCAAAAAGACTCAGATTCGAGATTTATCACCAAGCAGCTAAGGGACATTTATAAAGAGACGGTATCGCTTTTTACTGTACTGCGACTTTAACAATCGGAATTTTACTGTACTGCGCCTTTAACAATCGGAATTTTACTGTAACTGCGCCTTTAACAATCGGAATTTTACTATACTGGCGCCTTAACAATCGGAATTTACCATACTGCGCCTTTACAACCGGAATTTTACTATACTATACTGCGTCTTTAACAATCAGAATTTCTACTATACTGGCGCCTTTAACAATCGAAATTTTACTATACTGCGCCTTTAACAAATTCGAATGTTACTGTACTGCGCCTTTAACAATTCGAATGTTCTGTACTGCGCCTTTAACAATTAAATTTGTACTATACTGCGCCTTTAACAATCGGAATTTTACCTTTACTGCGCCTTTAACAATCGGAATTTACTGTACTGCCCTTTAACAATCGGATTTTTCTGTACTGTGCCTTTAACAATCGGATTTCACTATACTGCGCGCTTTAACAATCGGAATTTTACTGTACTGCGCCTTTAACAATCTGAAATTTACTGTACGGTGCCTTTAACAATCGAAATTTTACTGTACTGCGCCTTTAAACAATCGGAATTTTACTGTACTGGTCTTTAACAATCTTAAATTTACTGTACTGTGCCTTAACAATCGGAATTTTACTGTACTGCGCCTTTAAACATCTGAAATTTACTGTACTGTGCCTTTAACAATCGGAATTTAACTGTACTGCCCCTTAAACAATCGGAATTTTACTGTACTGCGCCTTAACAATCTGAAATTACTGTAACTGTGCCTTTAACAATCTGAAATTTTACTGTACTGTGCCTTTAACAATCGGAATTTTACTGTACTGCGCTTTAACAATCTAAATTTACTGTACTGTGCCTTTAAACAATCGGAATTTTACTGTACTGCGCCTTTAAATCGAATTTTACTGACTGCGCCTTAACAGTTGAAATTTTTCCTAAGTGATCAGACAATTACAATCACAGTTGTTAAAAATTACGCTCATACATTGCAATTGCCATAGTAATGCACGGTTGACTATACAATACCATTGACTTGCTCCTGTATCGCATGGTAGTATAAGCCGGTAAGGACTTCTACGATAACGCGCAGTATCTGAGCTTTCCGATACCACACTGAATATGGCCCTACCTACGTTCTTAGTTAATGTAAATTAACTTTGTACCTTGTATTGCATCAGCCCCTATATATGTTCACATTTGCTTAAACAATTGCTCCACTTGTGAGCTTAACGCAATGTCTCCCATTAGCCTCTCCTGGGCATATTTATGAAGGAGCAGTATTGCGATGTAAATTTAAAATGTACGTAAATCTACGATAGTGGTCATAAATCTACAATAAATGGACGATTATAATAAATGACCCGCAATCGAAGATTTTACGATCGCCCATAAAATACCCATTGCTAAGCGGGTGGTATCGTACGAACTTTCGACATTGGACCAAGATTTTGGAAGTTGGCCCATCTCTACAATCAGAACAATGATCACCCTTTCTCGTGCTTGGACATGCTGTTATCTCTTTTAAAACAATATTATTTGCAGAAAAATGTTACATCCATATTAAAATGTTCATCCTGATTGGTTGATTTATGCATGCAGAAATAGACGCCAATCAAAGAAGAGAGCGTGGCCCTTTCATTCATTCGAATTGTAAAAACAACTGATGAAATTTCCGAACAGTAAATGAATATGGTAAAATAATTTTTATTGAGATATAACAAAGAATTGGAGAGCTGAAAAAAACCAGATGCATTGTCCTCATGCCATATTTCTTTTTTATACAATCGTAATAAAGACATGAATATTGGCGCTTTGTATTCATACAATCTCCAGTTTGCCATTCAAATTTTCATACAATAATATATCAGTGATGCTCCTATACTAGCTGTATGTGGATAACATGACATGAATGTCCATCAATGGTAGAGAGAATATGTTGAAGGATTTGTAATTAAAGATGATCTCTATGCTTTTACTGTATATCTTAGTAATGATTAGCCTCAATACAAAAAACTAAAGCAAAAACTAAAACAAGGATCCTAATATAACCTCTTTTTACTATAGGTAAGTAATTGGTAATGCAAGATCCGTAAGATTTTTAGCTTCAAAGAAATTTTGGTTTTTTTTAGAGACACTCATGTTAAACTAAAGATGGACTACAACTCAAACTTGAACCCGAGTTAAAGCTGCACTATTCGAATTCGAACGGATTCGGCCTTCTCAAACATCCCGGACCCGGATTTTCGATTAATTTTCGGACTTTCTATCAATATCGAATGTTCAACCATTCGAATGTGCGAGTAAAATCCTATTATACCTATACCGAGCATTGAATCTGCGAGTAAAATTTTCTATTATACCTATACGCGAGCATCGAATCCGCGAGTACAATGTCCATGGTAATCTAGCGCGAACGCGAGCATCGAATCTGCGAGTAAAGTGTCCATTAAAAACCTATACGCGAGCATCGATCCGCAAGTAAAGGTCCATTAAAACCTATACCAGCATCGAATCCGCAAGTAAAATATCATGGTATCTAGGCGTGAATGCAAGCATCGATCCCCGAGTAAGTGTCCATTAAAACCTAGGCGAGCTCAAATCCACGAGTTAAATGTCCATGGTAACTAGGCGCGAACGCAAGCATCTAATCCGCGAGTAAGTTCCATTAAAGCGTATACACGAGCACGATCCGCGAGTAAAGTGTCGATTAAAGCCTATACGCGAGTACGAATCCCGCAAAAGAAAATCTACATGTGTACCCTAGGCGCGAACAAGCTCGAAAAAGCGCGAGAGTAAAACAGATTTTTCAAATGTCCTGGATTCAAACTGCTCCCCAGACCATGTTCCCAGGTCCCACAGCCATTTACATTAAGTTACCATTGATATTTTAATTGTATTTCATTAAACTTTTCGAACTATTTGACTCCCATTGACTTAATGGTCCGTTTTCGAACTTCCATATAGTTCGAAAGTTCGAAGACGGACCGAACTGTTCGAAAGTTCGACCATTTCTAGTTATAAACTGACTCCTCCCCATTAGTGTCACTGAACTTCTCCCATCTCTGACTTAAGCCAAGCATTAATGAAGAGTAGTGGCAGAGCCCGACAGCTGGCAGTTACTGCACAAATACGGTATACAGTAGTGGCCTTAAGGTAAGTAAAAAAAAAAAATCCTATAAAAGCGGATTCATAGTAGCTTTTAAATATTTGTGATTCCTATTTATTATATTTTTCTATAAAACGCGGTAACAGATTCCAGGCATGGACGGCTAACTAAGAACCAATATATAATGAAATATTAATGTGAACGAATAAATAAATAAACAACTCAACTGCTGGTTAATAACTAGGTAACATTGAACAGGAATGATGTTTATTCTCCAACATCGCAGGGATTCGGATGCTCCATTTTTAACATTCCCCTTGGTCTCTCCAGGGATCTGTACAATACAACCTAGTCATCTGTACTGCTGCACCAACCTAAAGACCTCCTGTCATTGCGTTTGAAGGTATTACATTGTGTCAGGGCTCATAAGAGCGTTAAATTAATGTGTTTGAAAGGCAGCTCTGCGGGAATTACTACCTGCAAAACAGGGTCACTCCAGGCAGAACGTCATGCAGAAGTTTAGACAAGTTTGTCTTGTTTCGTTAGGAAAGATTGAGGACTCAAGATCAATTCAATGGGGATTAGAATTAGTCTATTTTGTCTTTAGTTCTGTGATTCATTCTGTGAGAAATTCGCACAACACCAGCACTTTATACTAAAGACCATCAGATGGAATGTAACAGCCTTCATGTTGTTCTAGTATTAAGAAAATGTTCAATAACACAGACCATAAAAACACTGGCATATTTAGGATTATTTAATCATTAAATAATGATTATACTGTAATAACACAATAATTATAATGAAAGTATATGTGTTGGTAGTCACTTAGATCAACTAAGTTCTTCAACACGTTTCTCGCTAGTCATCGACTGGATCTCTTAATCCGAAGAGCTTGTACAAGAATCTGTGGGCAATAAATACCCTGGAAAATTCCAATTTCATATAACAGCCAGGTGTTTAGGGACCTTCTAAATGCAAGAAGTGATTGCATGTGACGTTATTGTGCTTGCAAGAGGTATTATCGAATTACCCAATGACCTTATTGACCCTCTCTTGAACCAATCCTGTTCTTTCAAAGATGTTGGCTGTCTTTCATGTACAATGCTATTTAATTCCTTACCCTGGACAGTTTGATAACACCTCTTAGCTACAATGCAATCACACCTTGCTAACACCTTACAAATTAGGACTTGCAGGTTTTTATGTGCCAAAGATCTTGTAGTCATCTGAGAGATCCAGTTGGATGACTAGCAAAATATCTTCAAGAACTAAACTTTAAGACCTTTGATCGAACTGAATACAACGATATACCATACCTGGATAATGAATATTACAGATAACCATACCTGGATGAATGAATATTACGATATACCATGACCTGATGATGAATATTACAGATATATCATGACCTGGATGAAATATTACAGATAACCATGATCTGATGAATTAATATACCAGATATACCATGACCTGGATGAATGAATATTACAGATATACCTACCCTGGATTGAATGAATATTACCAGATATATCATGACCTGATGAATATTACGATATACCATGATCTGTGAATGAATATTACAGATTATACATGACCTGGATGAATGAATAGTACAGATATATCATGACTGGATTGAATATTACAGATATAACCATGATCTGGATGAATGAATATTCAGATATACCATGACCTGGAATGAATGAATATTACAGATATACCATAACCTGATGAATGAATATTACAGATATACCATGACCTGGATGAATGAATATTAGAGATATACCATGACCTGGATGAATGAATATTACAGATATACCATACCTGGATGAATGAATATTACAAAACATGACCTGGATGAATGAATTTACAGATATACATGACCTGGATGAATGATATACAGATATACATGACTGGTGAATGAATATTACCGATATACATGACCTGATAATGAATATTACAGATATCCATGACCAGGATAATGAATAATACACGATAATCCATGACCTGGATGAAGTGAACATTACAGATATACCATGACCTGGATGAATGAATCTTACAGATATACCATGACATGGATGAATGAATATTACAGATATACCATGACTGGATGAATGAATATTACAGATAAAACATGACATGGTATATCTGTAATTATCTGTAATATAATTTGATTTTCGAATTTCTCGATTTTATCAAAAATCGAAAGTAGATGATTTTCGAAAATCGAAAGTAGACGATTTGGAAAATCGAAAGTAGACAATTTTTTGAAAATCGAAAATGAAAGTAGACAATTTTCGAAAATCGAAGTAGACATTTCTTGAAAATCGAAACCAAAAGTAAACGATTTTCGAAAGTAAGACGATTTTCTAAATCAAAAAGTAGATGTTTTTCGAAAATCAAAAGTAGATGATTTTCGAAAATCGAAACTCGAATTTTCGGAAAGTTTGATAATTCAAAACGGAAATGAAACTCAACAGTTTCGAACATCTCTAACCATGACTGCTTGAATGATAATACAGATAACTATAACATGGATGAATGAATATACAGATATACCATGAACCTGGATGAATGATATTACAGATATACCATGACCTGGATAAATGAATTATTACAGATATACGTGACTGGATGAATGAATAGTACAAATATATCATCACTGGATGGATAAATAATTACAGATATACCATGACCTGATGAATGAATTCCACAGATATTTCGTGACCTGGATGAATGAATATTACAGATATACCATGACCTGCATGAATGAATATTACAGATATACCATGACCTGGATGGATGAATATTACAGATATACCATGACCTTAATGAATGAATATTACAGATATACCGTGACCTGGATGAATGAAAATTAAAAATATACCATGACGATGATGATGATATTACAGATATGGTATATCATGACCTGGATTGAATGAATATTACAGATATACCATGACCTGGATGATGAATATTCAGATTACCATGACCTGGATGAATGCATATTACAGATATACCATGACCTGAAAGGATAAATATTACAGATATACCATGACCTGGAAGGATAAATATTACAGATAAACCATGACCTGGATGAATGCATATTACAGATATATCATGACCTGGAAGGATTAATATTACAGAAACCCATGACCGGATGAATGAAATTTACAGATATACCATGACCTGGATGGATGAATATTACAGATATACCATGACCTGGAGAATGCAGTATTACAGATATACCATGACCTGGATATGCATTTACAGATATACCATGACCGGAAGGATAAATATTACAGATAAACCAACCTGGATGAATGCATATTACGGATATATAATGACCTGGAAGGATAAATATTACAGATAAACCATGACCTGGATGAATGAAATATTACAGATATACCATGACCTGGAGAATGAATATACAGATATACCATGACTCTGGATGAATGAATATTACAGATATACCATGATCTGATGAATGATATTACAGATATACCATGGCTGGATGAATGGAATATTACAGATATACCATGGCCTGGATGAATGATTATTTCAGATATACCATGACCTGGATGAATGAACATTACAGATCTACCAGTGACCTGGATGAATGAAATATTACAGTATATACCATGACCTGGAGTGATGAATATTAACAGATATACCATGACCAGGATGAATGAATATTACAGATATAACAATGACATGGTATATCTGTAATAATCTGTAATTAATAATTGATTTTTCGAATTTTCGATTTTTATCAAAAATCGAAAGTAATGATTTTCGAAAATCGAAAGTAGACAATTTTTGAAAATCGAAAATGAAAGTAAGACATTTTCGAAAATCGAAATAGTAGACAATTTCTTGAAAATCGAAAACCAAAAGTATGATTTTCGAAAAGTAGACGATTTTCTAAAATCGAAAGTAGATGTTTTTCGAAAATCAAAAGTAGATGATTTTCAAATCGAAACTCGAATTTTCGGAAAGTTCGATAATTCAAAACGGAATGAAAGAACTCAACAGTTTGAACATCTCTAACCATGACCTGCTTGAATGAATAATACAGATAAACTATAACATGGATGAATGAATATTACAGATATACCATGCCTGGATGAATACAATCCATGACGATGATGAAATACCGTGTATATGGATATTATCAGATATACCATGACCTGGGATGAATTAGTATCCTGATGGATGTAACAAATATCACTGATGTAATACAATCATGACCTGAATGAGCCAATTTGTGACGCAATGAATTTATGCTACTGCAGTATGAATAGAACCATGGAGGATGATGACAGAACTGACCTGATGATGATTGACAATTACCGTGACCTGGATGAAGAATATCAATCTTAGATTGAAGTATACGAGTATGTATATCAATATCCATAACCTGGGATGAATAATATTACAGATATACCATACCTGCTTGATGATAAGAAATCGATGGGATAATACAGAATATTCCATGACATCGATGAATGAATATTACAGAATACATGAACCTGGATGGATGAATATTTCAGAAACATGACCTGGATGAATGAATATTACAGATATTTACCGTGACCTGGATGAATGAACATTAAACAATATACCATGACCTGATTGATAATATTAACCAGATATGGATCTCATGACCATGCTTGGATGAAATGATATCAGATATAAACGTGACATGGATGGAATGAAATATTACAGATATACCATGACCTGGATAATGAATCATTAACAGATATACCATGGACCTGGATGGAATGATATTACAGATATACCATGACCTGGATTGAGTAATATTACCGTAATGATACCCATACATGAATGGATGAATATACAGATATACCAATGACCTGGATGAATGAATTACAGATATACCATGACTTGATGTGAATTCAGATATACGTCTGAATAGATATACCCATAGACCATGACGATGAATGTAATATTAACAGATATACCGTCAGACATGGAATGAATGATATATTACAATTTATACCATGAACCTGATGAATGATATTATCAGATTACCTGACACCTGGATGATGAATATTACAGATCATACCATGACCTGGAGGATATATATATACAGATAACCTACCTATGATAATTTCACATGATTGAAGAATTATATACAGATATACCGTGACTGGATGAAGAATATTACGAGTATCCAGTGACCAGGGATGAATGAATATTACAGATATACCATGACTTGATGAGATGAATATTAGAGTCATACCATACCTGGAGAAGGATAATTACAGATATACCATGACCTGGAATGAATGAATATTACAGATAGACATGACCTGGATGAATGAAATATTACGTATCACTGACATGGATGCAATTGAAATTTAGCAGATATACCTGACCTGGAGGATGAATGTAAATATATGACCGGAGGAATATACACCATGACCGGATGATGAGATAGTAGAATGAATCTTACAGAAATACAACATGACCTGGATGAATGAATATACAGTATACCAGACCTGGATGAATGAATATTACAGATATACCGTGACCTGGATGATGAATATACAGATAAGCCCAGTGACCTGGAGTATGATATTTCGAATACGTGATGATAATTATACAGATATACCTGACCTGGATATGAAATGGAATATTAACAGATAGCCCTGACCTTAGAATGATTAGATATACTTACCGTGATGAAATTACGGAACCTGACTGGATGAATGAATATTACAGAAATACCATGACCTGGAATTGAATGAATATTACAGATATACCATGACCTGGATGGATAATCTACAGCATACCATGACTGGATAATGAATATTACAGAAAATACCATGACCCTGGATGAATGAAATATTACAGATATACCATGACTGAATGAATTGACGACAGATATACCATACTGGATGAATGAATATACAGATATACCATGACCTGGATTGACATGAATATTACAGATATACCATGACTGAATGAAATATACAGATATACCATGATTACCATGGTGACATTGAATATTACGATATCCGTGCCTGGATGAATGAATATTACAGATTACCCTGACCTGTAGAATGAATAATTTACAGATATACCGTGACGCTGGAATGGATAGAATCCTTACCTGATGATATTTCATACATGTGACCTGATGATGAATCTTACAGATATACCATCCTGACCTGGATGGATGCAATATGTACAGATATACCGTGACGTGGATGAATGAATATTACAGATATCCATGACCTGGATGAATGAAATATTAAGAACATTACCGGACTGTGATGATAGAATATTACCAGATATACCATTACCGGGATGAATGAATATTAAGATTATACCATGCCTGGATGGATAAGTATTACAGATAACCATGACCTGGATGAATGGAATATTACAGCATATACCATGACTGGATGGAATGAATATTACAGATATACCATGACCTGGAGAATAAATGACATATCAGCAATACATGACCTGGATGAAATGAATCTGACAGATATACCATGACCTGGATGGGATGATGAATATTGACAGAATACTGACCGGATGGATGAATATTACAGATATACCATGACCTGAGAATGGAATGAAATTATTACAGATATACCGATGACCTGGGATAGATGATATTACAGATATTACCCTGACCTGGATTGAAATTCGATTATCATCGGGATAAGTCATACATATTACCTAACGGAATGAGAAACAGATATCCTGACATGAATGAAAGATACAGCTTTACCATACCTGGAATGAGCGATATTGACCGAAATACATGACCTGGATATCATGAATATTTACAGATTATACCATGACCTGATGGATAATATTACAGAGTATACAGGACCTGGATGAATGAATATGACAGATATACATGACCTGGATGAAGAATATTACAGATTACCAGACCCGAATGAATATATTACAGATATACCATGACCTGGCATGAATGAATATATTGATTGACAATTTACCAGCCGGATATATACAACGTGACTGGATGAATGAATATTACAGATATACCATAACCTGGATGAATGAATATTACAGATTATACCATACTGGATGAATGAATATACAGATATCCATGACCTGGATTGGATGAATTTATAGATTACCATGACCTGGAATGATGATATACAGATATACCATACCTGGATGACTGAATATTACAAGATTTACCATGACCGGATGAATGAATTACAGATTACCGTGAACTTGGTGAATGAATATACAGATTACCATGGACCATAATGAATAATATTAACATACAGGACCTGGATGAATGAAATAGCAGAAATTACCATGACCTGGATGAATTAATATTACAGATATTACCATGACATGGATGAATGAATATTACAGATAAACCATACACTGGATGAATGAATTTACAGATATAACCATGAACCTGGAGGATGGGAATATTACAGATATTACGATGACATTGATTGAATGAATTATTACCAGATATCCATAAACCTGGATGAATAATATTACAGATATGAATGAATATTACAGATATACCATGACCTGATGAATGAATATTCAGATACCATGACCTGGATGAATGAATATTACATATATACCATGACCTGGATGAATGCATATTAAAGATTACCATGAACCGGATGAATGAATATTACAGATAAAACCATACCTGTATGTTCACAGTCCTTCTCCTCCCAGGATGCACGAACTTCCTTGGAAGGTCTTAACAGTCATTTCTACTGGTTGGTGTTGGTTGATTTAAACACGCTCAGATCTCTATCTGATCTACTAATAGCCAGTGGCGAGCCAACAGGACCGTAACCAACACAATAGGTGCTCTTTGCGTACAGATATCTTGGAAATATGTGCTGTATATCAAAACCATGATATACATGACCTGGAGGATGAATATTAAGATATACCACTGATGAAATAACTCTCGGATGACTGAATGAATATTACGATATACCATGACGGATGATTGAAATATTGACCTAATGATGATAACACAGATTTATCCAGATGGATGAATGAATATTACAGATATACATGACCTGGATGGATGAATATTACAGATATACCGTGACATGGATGAATGAATATATACAGATAATACCATAACCTGGATGAATGAATATTACAGATATACCATACCCTGGATGAATGAATAGTACAGAATAAACTGACTGGATGGATGAAATTATAGATGATACCAGACCGGGAGATGAATATTCCAAGATATACCATGACCATGGAGTGAGATGAATATTACAGATATCATGACCGTGATGATGATATTGACCGATTATACCGTGACATGGAGAATGAATATTACAAATATACCATGACCTGGATGAATGAATATTAGCAGATATACCATGGACCTGATTGGATAACATATTACAGATATACCATGACCTGGATGAAGATATTACCGATAACATGACTGGAGGTGAATATTACAGTATATCATGGACCCTGGATGAATGAATATTACAGAATATACCTGACCTGGATGGCACATGAATATTACAGATATACCATGACCAGATAATGAATATCATATACATGACCGGATGATGAATATAACAGAATACCCATGTACTCTGGAGATGAATATTACAGTATACCGTTACCTGGATGGATGAATATATATGATATCACCATGCTGGATGGATGAATATTCAGATATACCATGACTGGACTTAATGAAGATTATCAGATATACACATTGACTGGATGAATGAATATTCAGATATACCATGACTGAATAATGAATATTACAGCTATTACCTTGACCTGGATGAATGAATATTACATAATACCATACCGGATGAATGACATATTACCAGATAAACCATGAATGAAGAATGAATGAATTTACAATAAAAAATGACCTGGATGATGAATATTACCAGATATAACATGACCAGGATGAATGAATATTACAGATATACCATGACTTGATGAAAATATTACGATCTACATGACCTGGATGAATGAATATTACATATATACCCAGACCTGTGGATGAATATATTACAGATATCCATGAACTGGATGAGAATGAATTTTACAGATAAAACCATGGACGGGTTATTTCACAGGAGCCGACTTCCGGAATGTTCCTTACAGTATTTCTACGGTTGCTGTTTGTTGATAAACACCTCAGATCTCTACTGAGGCTACTAATAGCACAGTGGGCTGATGGCCAAAGGACCGAACAACACAATTAGTGCTCTTGCTGTACAGATATCAACAAGTGCTTGTATATATCAAAACTTAGAGCTATAACACACATGTTCAGACATAATGATAACATTTGTTGACAAGGGGCATTCTCTAATTTCAGTAAGTCTCCAGATGAACATCACCCCCTCCTAACAACATTAAAGTCATATGTGTGGCGACTTTATTGTATGGCTGGTTATGTGCGGCTACTTTGTGTGGCTAGGTTGTTGGTGGTTAGGTTATGTGTGGCCAGTTCTTATGTGTGGTAGGTTATGGGTGTGTGGCTACTTTTATTGTGCTTAGTTCCTTGTGTGGTCAAGTGTTATGTGTGGTGTGGATTATTTGTGGCTCCTTTAATGTGGTGTTAGGTTATGTGTGGTTAGTTATGTTGTGGGTTGGGTTTATGTGTGGTTGGGTTATGTGTGCTTGGGTGATTGTGAGCGGGTTATGTGTGGTAGGTTAGTGTGGTTAGTTTATATGTTGTTGTTTATGTGGGGCTAATTGTCATGTGTGGTTAGGTTATGTGTGGTTAGGTTATGTGTGGTTATTGGAGGTTGTATAAAGACATACGTCCATCTAGTCCAACCTTTATACCTTACCCATAATGTCTGTATAACAGTTACATAGTAACATAGTATTGGAGGTTATATAAAGACATACGTCCATCTAGTCCAACCTTTATACCCTACCCATAATGTCTGTATAACAGTTACATAGTAACATAGTATTGGAGGTTGTATAAAGACATACGTCCATCTAGTCCAGAATTTACATGTGTAAACTCAAATCAAAGTACGTCTGTAACCCTCGATGTATCGTTCTGTAACCCTCGAATTACCGTTCTGCTTAAACCTCAATGTATCATTCGTAACCTCGAATGTATTGTTCTGTAACATCGATTGGTTGTAAAAACCCTCGAATGTATCGTTCTGTTGTAACCCTCGAATTTACCGTTCTGTAAACCTCGAATGTATCGTTCTGTAACCTCGAAATTTATGTTCATGTAACCCGCGATTTCTGTAACCCTTGAATGTATCGTCCTGTTAAAACCCTCGATTATCGTTCTGTAACCCTGCATGTATCGTTCTTAACCCCGAATTTATCGTTCTGTAACCTCCATTTTATCGCTCTGTAACCCTCAAAATGTATCGTTCTGTAACCTCGAATTGATCGTTCTGTAACCCTCGAATGTCTGTAAACCTTTGAATATATCGTTCTGAACCTTCGAGTTTACGTTTGTAACCCTCGAATTTACGTTCTGTAACCTCGAATGTATAGTCTGAACCCTCGAATGTAACGTTCTGTAAACCGATTGGTCTGCTAACACTTTTGGGGAAAAAAAATGTATCGTTCTGTAACCATCGAATTATCGTTCTGTTAACCCTCGAATGTATCGTTCGTAACCTCAAAATTTTTCATTCTGAACCCGCATTTTATCGCTCTGTAACCCTCAGAAATGTATCGTTCTGTAACCCTCGAATGTATCGTTCTGTAACCCTCGAATTTATCGTTCTGTAACCCTCCATTTTATCGCTCTGTAACCCTCAAATTTATCGTTCTGTAACCCTCGAATTTATCGTTCTGTAACCCTCGAATGTCTGTAACCCTTGAATATATCGTTCTGTAACCTTCGAGTTTATCGTTCTGTAACCCTCGAATTTACCGTTCTGTAAACCTCGAATGTATCGTTCTGTAACCCTCGAATTTACCGTTCTGTAAACCTCGATTGTCTGTAACCCTTGAATGTATCGTTCTGTAACCCTCGAA
>CM033474.1:271070258-271156537 GCA_019447015.1 Hymenochirus boettgeri
AGAGTTAGAACGTAGATAGATGATAGGGGGTGGGGTTTTTGGGGTGTGGGGCTGGGGTTTTTTTTTGTTGTGGTTTTTTTTTTTTGTTTTTTTTTTTTGGTTATAGATAGAGAGATAGAGAGAGAGAGATGGATAGATTAGATAGATAGAGTTAGAAGAAAGATAGATGAAGATAGATAGATAGATTGATAGATAGAAGTAGAGAAGATAGAGAATGATGAGATAGAAGATAGATAGATAGATAGAGTAGATAGATAGATAGAGGTGAGATAGATAGAGTTAGATAGAAATAGATAGGATAGATAGAGAGATAGATAGATAGATAGATAGATAGATAGATGATAGAGAGATAATAGAGTAGATAGATATATAGAGTTAGATAGATAGAGTAGATAGATAGATAGATTAGATAGATAGAGTTAGAAAGATAGATAGATGATAGATAGATAGATAGATAGATAGATAGATAGATAGATAGATAGATAGATAGATAGAGATAGAGTTAGTTAGATAGTTAAATATAGATAGATAGAGTTAGATAGATAGAAAGATAGATAGAGTTGTAGAAGATAGATAAGAGATAGATAGATAGATAGAGTAGAGTAGATAGAGAGATAGATAGATAGATAGATAGTGAGTAGATGATAGATAGATAGATAAGATAGATGAAAGATAGATTGTGTGTCATAATGCACAAATGCCTTCAACCATCATCAACGAGGCCAGACTCAGTGCCCACATTATTCTATAGTCAAAAAAAACAGATGTTCGGAAGACATTGTGTGTAGCAGGTTGGGCTGGCAATCTCAATGTGTACGGACTCTCACTCTGTATATTTCTTTCTCTCTGTATATCTCTCTCTATATATTTCTTTCCCCTCTGTGTATCATTATTTCCTCTGGTAGCTTCTCTCTCTCCGGATCTTTCTTCTCTTTATCTCTGTATCTTTCTTTCTCTCTGTATATCTTCATATTTTTTTCTCTGTGTATCATTATTTCCCTCCTTGTAGCTTCTTTCTGTGTACTCCTCTATATATTCTTTCTCCTTTGTATCTTTCTTCTCTCTGTAGCTTTCTCTGTGTATCTCTCTCTCTCTGTAGCTTTCTCGCTGTGCTTGTGTGTATCTCTCTGTGCTTTCCTCTGTGTATCTCTCTCTCTCGTAGCTTCTCTATGTGTATCTCTCTGTAGCTTTCCGCTGTGCTTGTTGTGATCTCTCTCTCTGTAGCTTTCTCTCTGTGTATCTCTCTCTGTAGCTTTCTTGCTGTGCTTGCTGTGTATCTCTCTCTCTGTAGCTTTCTCCTGTGTATCTCTTTCTCTCTCTGTAGCTTTCTTTTGTGTTTACTCTCTCTTTAGCTTTCTCTGTGTATCTTTCTCTCTGAGCTTCTCTTGTGTATCTCTCTCTGTAGCTTCTTCGCTGTGTATCTCTCTCTCTCTCTGTAGCTTTCTCTCTGTGTATCTCTCTCTCTCTCGCTCTAGCTTTCTCTCTGTGTATCTCTCTCTCTAGCTCCTCGACTTCTTCTGTTTCTTCTGTGTATCTCTCTCTCCTCTGTAGCTTTCTCTTGTGTATCTCTCTCTCTCTCTCTAGCTTCTCTCTGTGTATCTCTCTCTCGCTGTGTAGCTTTCTCTCTGTGTATCTCTCTCTCTCTGTAGCTTTCTTCTATGTGAATCTCTCTCTCTCTCTCTGTAGCTTCTCTTCTGTGTATCTCTCTCTCTGTAGCTTTCTCTAGAGATAGATAGAGTTAGAAAGATAGATAGATGATAGATAGATAGATAGAGAGAGAGAGAGAGAGAGAGAGATTAGATAGATAGAGTTAGATAGATAGATAGATTTGATAGATAGAGTTAGAGAAGATAGAGAAATGATAGATATATAGAGTTAGATAGATAGATAGATAGATTAGATAGATAGAGTTAGAAAGATAGATAGAATGTAGATAGATAGTAGATAGATAGAGTAGAGAGTAGATAGATAGTTAAATATAGATAGATAGAGTTAGATAGATAGAAGAGTTAGATGATGGATAAGATAGATAGATAGATAGAGTTAGATGGATAGATAGATAGATAGATAGATAGATAGATAGATAGATAGATAGATTGTGTGTCATAATGCACAAATGCCTTCCAACCATCATCAACGAGGCCAGACTCAGTGCCCATACATTATTCTATAGTCAAAAAAAACAGATGTTCGGAAGACACTTGTGTGTAGCAGGTTGGGCTGGCAATCTCACATGTGTACGGACTCTCTCATCTCGGTATCTTTCTTTCTCTCTGTATATCTCTCTCTATATATTTCTTTCTCCCTCTGTGTATCATTATTTCTCTCTGTGTAGCTTTCTCTCTCTCCCTGGATCTTTCTTTCTCTCTATCTCTGTATCTTTCTTTCTCTCTGTATCTCTCCGTCTATATATTTCTTTCTCTGTGTATCATTATTTCTCTTGTGTAGCTTTCTCTCTCTCCCTGGATCTTTTTTCTCTCTATCTCTGTTATTCTTTCTCTCTGTATATCTCTGTCTATATATTCTTTCTCTGTGTATCATTATTTCCCTCCTTGTAGCTTTCTTTCGTGTAGCTCTCTCTATATATTTCTTTCTCTCTTTGTATCTTTCTCTCTCTCTGTAGCTTTCTCTCTGTATCTCTCTCTCTCTGTAGCTTTCTCGCTGTGCTTGTTGTGTATCTCTCTCTCTGTAGCTTTCTCGCTGTGTATCTCTTCTGTAGCTTTCTCTATGTGTATCTCTCTCTGTAGCTTTCTCGCTGTGCTTGTTGTGTATCTCTCTCTGTAGCTCTCTCTCTGTGTATCTCTCTCTCTGTAGCTTTTGCTGTGCTGCTTGTGTGTATCTCTCTCTCTGTAGCTTTCTCGCTGTGTATCTCGTCTCTCTGTAGCTTTCTCTCTATGTATCTCTCTCTCTCTCTGTAGCTTTCTCTCTGTGTATCTCTCTCTCTGTAGCTTCTTCGTGTAACTCTCTTCTGTAGTTCTCTCTGTTGTTTCTCTCTCTTCTGTAGCTTTCTCTGTGTATCTCTCTCTCTCTCTAGCTTTCTCTCTGTGTATCTCTCTCTCGCTGTGTAGCTTTCTCTCGGGTACTCTCTTCTCTGTAGCTTTCTCTCTGTGTATCTCTCTCTCTTAGCTTTCTCTCTGTGTACTCTCTCTGTAGCTTTCTTCTGTGTCTCTGCTCTCTGTAGCTTCTTCTGTATTATCTGTCTTCTCTGTAGCTTTCTCTCTGTGGTTATCTCTTCTCTCTGTAGCTTTCTCTCTGTGTATCTCTCTCGCTCTCTCTCTCTGTAGCTTTCTCTGTGATCTTTCTCTGTAGCTTTCTCTCTGTGTATCTCTCTTCTATAGCTTTCTCTCTGTGTATCTCTCTCTCTCTGTGTAGCTTTCTTCTGTGTATATCTCTCTCTCTCTCTGTATGTAGCTTTCTCTTGTGTATCTCTCTCTCTGTAGCTTTCTCTCGTGTATGTCTCTCTCTGTGTGTAGCTTCTCTCTGGTATCTCTCTCTGTAGCTTTCTCCCTGTGTATCTCTCTCTTTGTAGCGTTCTCTGTGTATCTCTCTCTCTCTCTCTGTAGCTTTCTCTGTGTATCTTTCTCTGTAGCTTTCTTTCTTTGTATATCTGTGTAGCTGTCTCTCTGTGTATCTCTCTCTCTAATAGCTTCTCTCTGTGTATATCTCTCTCTGTGTAGCTTTCTCTGTTACTCTCTCTTCTCTCTCTGTAGCTTTCTCTCTGTGTATCTCTCTCTCTTTGTAGCTTTCTCTCTGTGTATATCTCTCTCTCCTCTCTCTCTCTCGTGTAGCTTTCTCTCTGTGTATCTCCTCTGTGTGTGTAGCTTTCTCTCTGTGTATCTCTCTCTGGTATCTCTGTGTATATCCTCTCTCTCTGTAGCTTTTCTTGGTATCTCTCTCTCTTCTTGTGGTGTGCTTTCTCTGTGTATCTCTCTCTCTCTGTATCTCTCTCTGTAGCTGTTCTCTGTGTATCTCTCTCTGTGTATCTTCTCTCTGTGTATCTCTCTCTCTCTGCATCTCTCTAAATCTGTGTATCTTTCTCTCTGTGTATTTCTTCTCTCTTGTGTATCTTTCTCTCTGTGGATCTCTCGTATCTCTGTGTATCTCTCTCTGTAGCTTTCTCTTGTGTATCTCTCTCTGTGTATCTCTTTCTGTAGCTTTCTCTCTGTGTATCTTTCTCTCTGTGTATCTCTCTCTGTAGCTTTCTCGCTGTGTATCTCTTTCTCTCTGTGTATCTTTCTCTCTGTGTATCTCTCTCTCTTGCTTCTCTATCTGTGTATTTTCTGTGTATCTTTCTTCTGTGTTATCTTCTCTCTGTTATCTATCTTCTGTAGCTTTCTCTCTGTGTATCTTTCTCTCTGTGTATCTTTCTCTCTGGTTTATCTCTCTCTGTAGCTCTCTCTCTCTGTGTATCTCTCTCTGTGTATCTTTCTCTCTGTGTATCTCTCTCTCTCTGCTCTAGTGTATCTCTCTCTGTGGTATCTCTCTCTCTCTGTGTGATCTCTCTCTGTGTATCTCTCTCTGTGTACTCTCTCTGTGTATCTCTTCTTTGTATACTTTATCTCTGGTTCTATAGACAAGGGAGCATGTGACTGAGATCTGTGGACCAACGGGGGAATCTGTGGGTAAGTTATTGCTGGTAGAGAGTGTCCCAGTGTGAGGTCTTATTTGGTAAGATACTCACCCTGGGTCCTCTTGGCCACTGAAGATTGTTGTTAGAGGCTTCACATCTGTTGGAAGCAATTAATATTCTGGGGCCAGATCTCGATCTTAAATGTTGATCATAAATTGTTAGAGAAAGTTCTAGCCAACCAATTTGGCTAGGCGGTGTGGCTATTTGTGCCAGACCACACAAATTGATTCTATAATTATACACCCGGACCAGACAGGGATCATGCTGGAAATTCCACTTTCAGAAGGCATAGAGACTCAGTTGAATGGCCTTTCCTCTGGTCTTTTTGGATTTGAGTTTAGTTTCTCTGTAGTAAATGGGTCAAACTCATCTATACCCACCTTACAAAAGTAGCAAGAGGTGACACTGAGCATGTGAGCACTCATGGGTACGGAGAGAACTTCCTCCGCTTCTTAATTCTGAGAGGCTGGTCCCTCTCCAACTTCCCTTTGGGTTGGGTATATTAGTATGTTCCAGCCTTTGGGGTTCCAGACATCATTTATCCAATTACAGTCCCCAACATTCCTAGCCTCCCTTCCAGCTGTAATGATTTTATTGTTATTTTGAACCACTCTTACACCTTAAGTGGGTACCATCATTCTCACTACTTTGGAGACTTTGGAATTTTCTTCTTCCAAGTTGCACCAGCCATAATCCGTGTACCTTGTTTTGAAAAAACATATTGTACACATACCTTTGAATTACAGAGACTTGAATTTACACCATCTATGGTTATATATTATTTATTTAAGTGTACAATTAACTTCTACAATTGATGACCTAATTTAACATGAACACATAGTATTGTAGGTTGAAAAAACATATAGGTCCATCCAGGACCCAGGGCCCTTCTTAACAGTTGATCCAGAGGAAGGCAAAAAAACCCAACAGAAAAAAGGGGGGAAAATTCCTTCCTGACTCCAAATGGCAATCGGAAAAATTCCCTGGATCAGCCCGGATCAAAAAATGCTTATTGTAAAAATATTCTGAGGCTGGCCGATTACGGTCCAATCCAGTAATGTTACAGGCCCCACAGCATACTGTCTTCTGTGGCCCTTCTGGTCTCAAAGGCTGTTACCACAGTTCTCTCCATGCAAACGTTAGTTTTGGCCAAAGCAGAAAGTCTTTTTGGTAAAAGCAGACGGTTTCAGAGAACTTGGCAGGTGGTCATCTTGGACCAGGCAGATTGTGGTGCAGGAGCTGGAAGATAATGGTCCAGGGTCTAGACAATGGTGATCTAGGTTCAACAGTTCTACTTTTCTTAATCAATCCATAAAGTCCTTAATGTCTCTTTATTATTATATTTTTTATATCTATGTAACTATTACAGTGCTTCTATACTGGGATCGGTAAGTTTAAACGTCGATTTTGAATGGTGGCCAGGCCATTCCTCGCATCTGTTTCTCCCATCAGTTTGGTGTAACAGAAAATACAAAAAAATGAACTGATTAGTTGACATTTGTAATGGGTCAGAAATTAAACCCAAACACAAATCCTCACAGATCCCTTTGTTAGTGGCTCTCGTGCCTGAACTAATGACATACCTTGAAGAAATTGCGTTCCATGATTTCCTGTGCTCCGCTTGATCCAAGGCGCCTTCTGCATTTTTATTCAAAAGCTACAAAAACAAAATCATTGGTTACCCTGAGACCTGGTTGTTCCCTGGCAGATTTGACAGTAACACTTTCAGTCTGGTAACTACCGCATATAATAAGGATCTGGTGATAATATTGAGAGGGAGGGAAAATACTGGATCCTTACGAATAACCTCATTTTTAAATCCCTCCTCGGTGTCTCCTTGAAATGGAAACTAAATAAATAGAGAAATAGTCCGTTTTAAAACCCAATCTTAGGGTAAAATGGTAAAACCCATTAAAGGGCTTACAGTTTAACCAAACCCCAATAAACATCAGTACAACAATGATCTGATAACATAGAGTTAAAGTTCTGCTGGTTCCAACTGCATCCAATTTGTTAGTGTTTTAGAAACAGAACTGCGTTAATTCCCAGTAAAATCACAATGAACATCAGTTGGTTCTGTTAATTAACATCTTATACTTACATCAGCAACTACCATCTCATACATGATCAGGCCCAGAGCCCACCAATCAAACCGATCTGGTGTATGGTTTGCACATCACATTTCCGGGGCCCGGTACAAAATATGTCCGCATCTGGATTGTCATGGTCTGTAGCCAATGCCTTAACCAAAAACATTAAGAGTTAACCCAAGATCTCTCATGTCATCATTTTAGTTAGGAGTCTGTAAGTTCTATCATTGTGGTTTTATTGTAATGGCAGAGTAACTAGTTAGAGACGTTTACCATGTGTACATGTAAAATAAAAGAATATTAATCATAAATGGATCTTTCTATGGCATTGGACCAGGAATCCTACCTTCTTCGCAGTGCTCGAAGTTCAGTTGGCTATTTTAAGGTAGCAGTGGCAGTCAAGAAAAATATTTGTTGGATTCAGATCTCGGAGAAGAATAAAAAAATGATGATTAATAAACTGTTTTTCTGGTAAAAGAATTTTAGGGAGATTTTCTGAGCATTACAATGTCTCCTCTATACGTCGGTAACATGGATTAAATAACATTAGCATCTCTCCTCATCACTGCTTTTTATTGAACCCTTACCTGTTTAACAATCTTACCCTCTAACCCCCCTATACCTTCATATTAAACATTCTAATGGGATCCCAGCTATCTAATAGATAATATCCGGTACATTGCCATTAGCACTTACCTGTGAACAATCTTGTGCTCATGCAGAAAACTTTATCCCTAGAACAAGGCAAGCGAGTAAAACCTGCAGATAGTTTATATAAAACTCACATTAGCCAATGTTATCCAACATAAATCCATATAGTTAACTTCACACCATATAGTCACGTACCCAGCCTTCCCATAGAAGAAATGTGTATCTGTTACAGGTGTGGGCAGATAAGCCTCATTTCATTAGGTTTATCCTTATACCTTTATCTCAGTCCGACTGGGGGACAATAGTTAAGTACTGCCTGAAGGACCCGGATGCCAGGCGTCCCTATTTGGTGGATGCCGACTGTAGTGACACAATCCTGAGTCCTGCCGTCAGGGCGAAATGCGGTCCAGAGACCGTCCCTGGGAGCCCTGCCCAGTTACAATCACTTCCCGCCCAGTTACGCCCTAAACCCGACTCAAATACGGCCCCAACCTTTTGCCACAATTCTGCCCACTGCGACATCACAGCCCCGCCCCCTCCGGCCAAGATCTGGCAACCCTGGAGGGACCCTAACATATATATACTCACTGTGTCCTTGCCGGTGGTAATGGGCCATTGGCATTGATCAGGAAAGTGGCCAAGTCCCCAGAGGGGCAATTCCATCACAAGGCCCTCATGATATTTGGTCTGGATTGCGGCAATAAAGCTTATTAGGAAAGGACTTTGCTCCTTCCGGCTCAGTTTCATGAACGTCTTCTCTGTGTTGAAGCTAAAATAGAAAATTAACCAAAATTAAATGTAGACGAATGTATAATGTACAGAATATGCTTTGGAGGAAATGTCTTTCTACGTGTCTTTATTATCATTATAGGAGAATTTACATTATACAAATAATACAAATCTAGCAGACAAAAAAACAATGGAAATCAACTGGAAACTAAATTCTCTCCATATGAACAGGAAATGTGTTCCAGTAGAAATGTATAAAGTATCTGGCAAATTGCCCATTGCCCACAAATACTTGGTCCAATAGAATTCAATTTTCACTTACCATTTGCGCATACATTGGTCCTCAAGATTTTCTTTTGCTTAATTTCACTGCCACTTTTATTCCATTTCTTAAGCTCGCCAGGCAAAACCTGAAGAAGAGAACGTTTTATTCCTTCTCCCAGATAAGTTACCATTGAGGATCATTAGAATTACTGACTGAATAACTTACCTTTCCAAATGTCCCATTGCCATCCAATTGCAGAACACAAGCCTGTTAATAGATGATATGGGGTTCTGCTGTGCACTGAAGGAAAAATCAAGAGATGAATATGATTGGTCCATCAAAGACCTTTTCACTACCATGTACAGGGGAACTTCATCACAAACATTACAGAAACTAGACCAAACTAGAGGAAAGAATAGCTAATGGAACAAACATGGCCTGAAGGTCCTGGTCTTGGGAGGCTGTGTCTTGGACTACATTAAGGAAACAGAGCAATCCCATGTGGATATAGTGGTCTGTTATAGATCAGCCTTGGGGGTAAAATACCAAAAAATATACTTTATAACATTCTAAATCTTTATTATAATACTCTCTCTATATCTCTCATATATTACAATGTGTGCCACGTTCATTACTTTGAACATACCTTATGAGAATCCACATTCCTATTTCAATCCCCACAGGTGATAATGTTTAATCCCAATGGGTTAGTTTGTATTTACTTACGCTAATGCACAAGGGTCGGCTCTGGGATTCTGTCTACAATTTCCTGCTCCTTACCTTTGTCTCACTCTGTTCATGAGGAGGAGTAGCTGGTCTGGCAGGCTAAATATGGAAAGAAAGTGAATTAAGGATTAGATGGTTTATCTGGTTGTAAAGCTGGGATGTCTTTGTGAAAGTGATATACAGTGGTGATGTACTTACCATAGACATATCATTGTTAATAATAATCTGTAGAGAAGGCTGCACTTCTTCTAATCTTCTTTTTCATTGACTGGGTCTGAGCAGCATCTACAGGAGAAGCTTCAGTAGGTTCTGGTGGCAGATTATATAAAATAGTAGAGAATTAGTATCCGAGGTATTAGTTATGACCATGAATTTACATTAAAGGACAACGACGTAGTTATTTAAAAGTGAAACGTTTCTGTGGCAGGGAGGTCGGATTGATTATTCCTACCTCCCAATATTTTTGTTGTGGAGCACCAGCACATACAATTTTCATTGCCAGGTTAGTGTCTTGGGCTTTCCTGAATTAAAGATAGTGCTGAAGTCAGGAGGAAGTCTTGCAGAAGCGTTTTCTTCATGGTGCTCCTTAAGAAATGATATTGGGAGGTAGGAATTACTAATCCTACCTCCCTGCCCGAGGAACTTCACTGGTAGCCCTGCAGGATGTGTGATTTACAGTGGTAGGATACGCAGTAGGACTGCACGCCCTATGAATATCTTCATGCTGGGCTGTGTGCGTGGTAGTTATTGTTATGGATATAGAAATAGATAAATCTACCGCACACCAGTAATGTTTATAATCGAACATTTCAGTGTCTGTATAAAACCTCAAGTCAATTGTGTCTTCAGAACTTCAGGTGCTATACAGACACGAAATATCGATTAATAAACGAGTTGCTTCAAGACTGGTGTGTGGTGCGTTTATCTATTATGATGTACAGTTGTGTGATGTTTGTTGTATAGTTTTGGTTACACAGAATAATGATAAATGTACCACATCACATCACTGCTGATCCCCTTATACTGTACCTGGAAGGGCCTCCCGTCCTGAACTTCCTGCTTTCGATTCTGCAGCAGAGTAACAGCTCCACATGTTCCGAAGCAGTCCATGTGTTTTAACTCTCTTTCAGGTTCAATTATCATGCAGGCAATGGTCATCAAGCCTCTTCAGGCTTCTAATTCTCTGCAGGCATGGTATTAGCCTCTTCGGCTTCTAATTCCTCTGCAGGGCATGGTATCAGCCTCTTGAGTTCTAATTCCTCCGCAGGAATGGATCAGCCTCTTCGGGTTCTATGTACAATAAATATATAATACATAAGGCGTAAGGACCTTGAATGGGGAGGTGCAGTTGAATATATTCTTATAAAAACCTCTTGGCTATGTAGCTAAGAGATTTTTATAAGAATATATTCCACTGCACTCCCCATTTACTTTACATGAAGTGTTAAAATTTACATTAAAGAAATATTCACTTTCCGCTTCTTGTGTTCAAGTTTACCAGAGTGAGGACCTGAAGCTGTTCTACCTGGTTGAGTAACTTACACCAGAGATTAGAGCAGTGCTCTGGACTCTGCCCCCCTCCTTCCGGGAAACGAGGCAATAGAAGGCAGCTTTGCAAAGGTCGCAGTTCTGAGATCGCCAGTTGGTCGAACATCCGCGAGCTGAGACGGACGTTCGGTGATAGCGGGACATACATGACCGATTATCAGCCGGATGTTCATACACATCATGCATCGCGGGTCGACACCCACAATCGCACGTGTGTACGAACCTTAAAAAGGGGATACTAACAGGGTTACAGTAATCTAATTTAATTCACCACAATGCTGTCATTTCAGTAATGATAGCAGATTCTCATTTCCTATCAAATGCTTGAAATGTCTAAAGTACACTAGGCAGATCTTAGATAGATTAGACGTGTCTATAGGCCTATTTATAATTATTTTACCTTAGTTTGCCTTAAATGAACCCAAAAAACCAATAAAGTTCTTGAATGTCATACCTGGTCTTTCCTCCACTCCTTTCTTTATCATTCTCTGGTTCGGGAGACTTTTTGCAAACTGGAAGAATTTTGCATCTCCGCCTAAATCTCTTCCATGTGGAGACCTTGTTTCTGTAGAGATCTGTCCCACTACAGTGATCTTCAACGTCTCCGGAGATATCAGTCTCTTTGCTGTCATTGGAATTCTAAATAGGAAACCAGCACAATATTGTGAGGAAAAACAACTTATTAGCGTGTCTTAAAAAGCCTAGAAAAGCAATCGAGGGTCTTACACCAGTTCTAGGATCCTTTTACTCATTCTACCTTCTAACACATTGTAGAAATGAACAGATACTCTACATATAAGTTAAAGCGGGTTCACCACCAGGGGCAGGGTGGACTGTAACCAGGGTTACAGCATCTCCATTTGGATAGTACTGCCCCAACTGAAGGGACAAAGTACTGCAGTCAGGGCTAAGATCACGCCTCTTAAAAAACCCCGGAAGACCCCGCCTGGAACGCCCACTTTCTGACCCAAACCCCACCCATCCACCTGTGACATGCCTACTCTCCACCCCCCAACCTGCCCCCTGCTTTGCCTTGTCCCTGCCCCTATCCCAAGTTACAAAGGATAATATGGCAAACCCTGACTGTACTATTGTTACTAGTACATAGAGATGGGATGCAGAGATCCCAATACAGAACCCTCGGTTCCAAAATCCGAAAGATCCAACAGAACCAGACGGATCCGATTACGATCGGAAACTCGAAAGTGGTCTCCGATCGTATTTTCAAGGATTTCTGAATGTACAAAGATATTTTCGAAATTATCGGAAATTGTCCGTATATTCGAAATCTTTGAAAATTGTTCTGGTTTTGGATCTTCGGGATTTTCCAAAGATCCGGTATCCAAAAAGAAACAAACTATGTAGTTTCGGCCATCTCTAATAGTACCACAGGGTGGTTGGTGACTTCACAGACTATAACCAGACTTAAGGGGCTGATGCAAAGGAGGTGCAGAAGTTTACCTGTGCTATTATATTGCAACCAATCAAATATTAGCTTTACGGGTTACGCAGTGTAGATAATTCTGTGGTTGTTACAGATTATAGCGGACCATCGGCAGAGCTAAATCAGGGTTGACAGTGGAATTATAACAAGAAGTTCTGCAGCAGCCTAACTACCTTCTGCTTCTTTCCAAAGAAACGGCCAACCCGTTCTTTCAGTCTCTCACTCATGGTGGAAACTCCTGTGGGACAGAAAGAAGGTTATTATATAAAAACACATTGACATCGATACTAAATAACAGGATGTGTGAGACAAATTACAGTTAGAGGGGGGACATGTTATTTAATATGGAAATCTTATGGAGATCCACACTGCAACTGCCAGTTTCAATATGTATGCCCAGAAAATAAGGTTTTAAATCTACAAATCCCAGATTCGTTACAAGAAATCAACCCATTGAGATAACTATGGATCCATCTATTGACCTGGTCGATTTAGTCATTATAACATTTTATGGAAATAGTGACCTCAACAATATAGAAACAAAACAATCGAACTTTATTCTACATCGATAGTTATCAAACTTACTAGGATGAAATCCGCTTTTCAGATGGAAAAAAAGTTAAGAGATCCTGGCAGAGAATAAACTCGATGACAGGGATTCAACTTAACTAAAAACTGAAAAAAATCCTCAGAAAAATCGTTAATCGGTTATAAAGGAGAGAGCAGCCCACGTGGACTGTTCTGCAGCACAACAAACCACGCAATGATCCACAGTAACAAGTTAATGGGGGAAAATGTGGTTACCATGGCAACTGGTTTCCTGTTGAAAGTAATCAAATCAGCAAGTAAACAATGTCCAAGGATGGGCCGGGGCTTGGAGAGAACTGACCTAGATAGACGTATTGTAAGGTATAGTAACAACAGAAGGATCCATGGGTCACACACATTAAAAGATTAACCATAAACTCTTACAGCATTGCCTTCATAGTTCTCAACTTACTAGGATTGAAATCCATCTATTGACTGGTCGATTTAGTCTTTATAACATTTTATGGAAATAGTGACCTCAACAATATAGAAAACAAACAATCCCAACTTATCTACATCGATAGTTATCCAACTTACTAGGATGAAATCCGCTTTTCAGATGAAAAAAATAAAAAAGTTAAGGAATCGCCGGCAGAGAATAAACTCGATGACAGGGATTCAACTTAACTAAAAACTTCTGAAAAAATCCTCAGAAAAAATCGTGTATCGGTGTAAAGGAGAGAGCAGCCAAGTGGACGTTCTGCAGCACAACAACCAACGCAATGATCACAGTAACAAGTGATGGGGGGAAAAATTGTGGTTCCATGGGCAACTGGTTTCTTGATGATGTAATGATATGCAAATTAGTAAGAAAACAATTTGCCTAAATAATAAAGTGATGATGTGTTACCATGGAGCTCTGCGAAGTTCACTTTAGTAGTCCTCCATGATTCTGCACCATCCATCGTGTTTTTATTAAATTAACTGTACCCTTTCCACACCCCTAATAACACCCCCTCCCCTAATAGTACTCAGGGTGAGGACATAAGCCAGTAGGTAGTAAACCAGTCTTTGCTCTAGATCTCCATAACATTGTCACAATCTGGCTGGTGATGTCAGCTCCCAGATCTGCAAGGAGCCCGTCTTCTCATAAGCCTGTGTGTTAACGGGGCAGTGCCAGTAGGTAGAACAATGAGCCGAACTTGACAGAATGGTTATGGGGACCTTAAGCAAACCCAATGGTAAGGGACATTAAACCAACAAGGGTAGAATTAGGGGAGAAGGGTGGATGAATTGCCCGTTTAAGAAAGGTAAGCTTGAAAGGAAAACCAATTACTGTTCCTATTAACTGTGCTGCATTTGAACAAGCGCCCTCGATACCACACACCTCACACAGATTTTGTTTTTCTAACTTCTGTGTATGGAGATCCATTTCAATGACGTTACTATTCCAGCCTGTGCTGTACAAGGATTCTACCTGGGATTCACATTCATTCCGATACTAATGAGTTTATGGCATGATAGAGAGAAAGGTCGGTCAGTACGGGTTGATAGCATCATACTGGGAAATTACCAAAATGGGGTATTTATTACACTGGGAGTATTAATTCTAGCAGCCAATGAAGCAATTACCCCTAAACCAAGGGGTAGATGCAATATATTTCGATATCGCAAAGTACGCGCACTCGTTTCCGCAATGCATTAACACACTTTGCGACCGTTAATACATTGAAAATGCTAGCGTAAGTTGCAACCTTTTGGCGTATTTTAAAGACACCATTGAAAGAGGCGGTTAATTGTCGCGCAAAAAACTAGCGCAAAAAAACGGCGCAAAATTTATGCATCCCTTGCTCTGCGCAAAAGAAAAAAAATTGCGACTTGGTGCAGGCAGTGCAAAACCTTGTTAACACGTTAGTACATGGGTTAGCGTGATTTTGCGCTTATTTCTCGTTTAGCGCGGTATTGCATCTCCCTGCAAGCGTCTATGGTTTGCTATTCTATCCACTCTACATTAGATGTGCTGGTTTACCAATGAGGACAATGGGAATTGTTGCCAGTAGCACTTTCCTCATACTTTTGCTGTGGAAAACTAAACATATATTAGGAAAACCAGTAGCTGCCTTGTTTCTGCATCCACTTCCAGGTCTGTACAATGTTCCTTCTTTCATGGCGATGTTCATTACTTTTCATGTCAATGCGTGTTGTGGTTGTGTGGCACAGCAGAAGGAGTCACAGGTAGGACCTTTGTAAAGAGAACGGAGGGGGGGCAGCTCTGGAGGGTTCTTGGCCCATGGGGGAGCTGAATAACAGACGTTCATATTTTTAAACATCCAGAATTTATAAAACAGAAAAAATCCTGAGGTAGCAAAATGGTTTTATTTAAAGGGCAACGAATTCTCCAATGGTCCAGCCCACCCTCCTCCCATTAAAAGAACACAAGGACAAGGATACCAGTAGGATTGGAGTATTTTTCATTCTCGACCATTCGCCACAAACACAAATGATAGACCAGACGAATCACTGGTCGGTCCCAGCAAAAATCACCGCAGCGGACAGTTCGCAGTGACCAATCGTGCGATCTATAGCAGAAACACCGGCGATTTTTCCCACCATAGCGACCAATATACGAAAATATAGTTGGTTTGGCCAAAAAACTCCTCGTGTGTACCCAGCCTTCAGATTCACCAGATTTGATCCCCTACCCTCATCTTGGACCTGGCAATGGAAAGATGAAGATTCTTACCGAGTGCATCTTTCCATTGGTCAGGCCCCTTACACAATTGGTGGGTGGACTAGACCAGCTAACCGCAAATAAAGTTTAACAGCAATCAAGATAAACCCAGGGGTGAGGACCTAGTGGCAGGGACACACCGTCACGGCACACACTTTGGTACACATGAAAGGCAGCATTTATTTCAGGTTTAGAAAACGGTTGTTAAAACCGAAATGAATGGCGCCTTTCACTCATGTAGGTGGAGAGGAGAATACAGGCGCTGCTGGAGGGTGGAAGAGGTGTGAGTGTGCGCACAGCCTGCAATAGCTGTGTGTCTCTCGCCCAGATCTTTCCTCTGCTGCTTGATATCACATCTCTGCCACGGTTAGTAGTACCAGTCAGTGTGGGCAAACTTGTATGTACAGTCAGTGTGGGCAAAATTGTATGTACATGGAACATGAGGGCATCTTATATTTACCACAAACAGGGGAAACAAACAAATTACCCTCAGCCAAATTAATATAATATCAAAACAGGCCCAGATGCCACATAAGGCTTTAAACAGCACTTGGAAAACCCAGGCCACAAAATCTTTTTCCAATGCTGTTCTGACACACAGAGAAGTGAGACGAGTTCTATGCAGTGATGAGGTAAATCATCCCACCACACCTACCTCCACAAGCCACTCCCTTTCCCCATGGCCAAGAAGATTGCAGTGGGCGATTGTCATGTCATATAGATTAGATAGAAATAATAGACAGATAATAGACAGATAGATGATAGATCGATAATAGACAGATAGATGATAGCTCGAATAATAGACAGAGTAGAGATAGATAGAGAGATAGATAGATAGTAGATGATAGTAGATGATAGTAAAATAATAGATAATAGGCAGATCGAAAGGGTGAGTGATAGATAGATAGATAGATTAGAGTTTGATAGATAAGATAGATAGATAGATAGAGTAGCATAGATAATAGAAAGATGAGATGATGATAATGATAGATGGATAGATAGATAGATAGATAGATAGATAGATAGATAGATAGACGATAGATTGATAGGTAATAATAGATAATAGGCAGATACGATAGGTAGCAGTTGATAGATAGAGTAGATAGATAATAGATAGAGATTGATAGTAGATAGATAGATAGATAGATAGATAGGAGTTAGATAGTAATAGCATAGAATAGCGAGGAATGATAGATATGATAATATAGATAGATGAGATGATAGATAGATAGATAGGTGATGATATAGATAGATAGATAGATAAGATAGATAGATAGAAGTATAGCTAGAGATAGATAGATAGATAGATAGATAGATAGATAATGACAGATAGATGATATTATAGATAGATAGGATAATAGATAATAGATAGATGATGTAGATAGAAGATTAGATAGATAGATAAATGATAGGATAGATAGTAATAGGAGATGATAGAGCAGTGATAGATAGATGATAGATAGATAGATAAGAAGTAGATAGATAGATAGAGTTTGATAGAAGGGATAGATAGATAGATAGTGATAGGAGAGATAGATAGGAATAATAGATAATAGACAGAAGAAAAGGTAGCCAGTGATGATAGAGTTAGATAGATAGATAGTAGAGTAGATAGATAGAGGAGAGATAACAGTGATAGATAGCTAAATAGCAGTGATAGAAGGATAGTTCTAGTTATGCCCCTGCTTGGGGGGAAAACTAACTTATTTATTATATTGATTAAAGATTTTATTTTTGTACTATAGTTACCCTATTTAGCTATCGCTGGCACAGGCGAGGTAATACAAAGGGTTGTAGGTCAGCAGGTGTGGTGCTGTATCAGGTTGTTAGGGTAAATAAAACTAATGTTTTTGATGATTGGGCCAAATTTTATGTTTTTTGACTATAGTTAACCCTTACGTAGTCTGCCATGGAATGGAAGGGTAGATTAAGTAGGGTGTGTGGACCCTAAGCTGGTACACCACGATGAGATCGTTCTGTAACCCTCGAATGTATCGTTCTGTAACCCTCGAATTTAGCGTTCTGTAACCCTCGAATTTATCGTTCTGTAACCCTCAAATTTAGCGTTCTGTAACCCTTGAATGTCTGTAACCCTTGAATGTATCGTATTGTAACCCTCGAATGTATCGTTCTGTAACCCTCGAATGTATCGTTCTGTAACCCTCAAATGTATCGTTCTGTAACCCTCAAATGTATCGTTCTGTAACCCTCGAATGTATCGTTCTGTAACCCTCGAATGTATCATTCTGTAACCCTCGAATGTATCGTTCTGTAACCCTCGAAAGTATCGTTCTGTAACCCTCGAATTTATCGTTCTGTAACCCTCGAATGTATCGTTCTGTAACCCTCGAATGTATCTTTCTGTAACCCTTGAATGTATCGTTCTGTAACCCTCGAATGTATTGTTCTGTAACCCTCGAATTTATCGTTGTGTAACCCTCGAATGTATCGTTCTGTAACCTTCGAATTTATTGTTCTGTAACCCTCGAGTTTATCGCTCTGTAACCCTCAAATTTATCGTTCTGTAACCCTCGATTGTCTGTAACCCTTGAATGTATCGTTCTGTAACCCTCAAATGTATCGTTCTGTAACCCTCGAATTTATCATTCTGTAACCCTCGAGTTTATCGCTCTGTAACACTTGAATGTATCGTTCTGGTAACCCCTCGATTAATCGTTCTGTAACCCTCGAATTTCTCATTCTCTGTACCCTCGAATTTATCATTCTGTAACCCCGAAAAGTTATCGTTCTGCTGTAACCCTCGAATTAATCGTCTTCAACCCTCGAATTTATTGTTCTGTCACCCTCAAATTTATCGGAATCACTGTAAACCCTCGAATTTATTTTTCTGAACCGCTCAAATTTATCGTTCCTGTAACCCTCGAATTTATCGTTCTGTAACCCTCGAATGTATCGTTCTGTAACCTTTTCAATTTAATGTTCTGTTAACCCTCGAATTTACATGTGTAAACTCAAATCAAAGTACGTCTGTAACCCTCGATGTATCGTTCTGTAACCCTCGAATTACCGTTCTGCTTAAACCTCAATGTATCATTCGTAACCTCGAATGTATTGTTCTGTAACATCGATTGGTTGTAAAAACCCTCGAATGTATCGTTCTGTTGTAACCCTCGAATTTACCGTTCTGTAAACCTCGAATGTATCGTTCTGTAACCTCGAAATTTATGTTCATGTAACCCGCGATTTCTGTAACCCTTGAATGTATCGTCCTGTTAAAACCCTCGATTATCGTTCTGTAACCCTGCATGTATCGTTCTTAACCCCGAATTTATCGTTCTGTAACCTCCATTTTATCGCTCTGTAACCCTCAAAATGTATCGTTCTGTAACCTCGAATTGATCGTTCTGTAACCCTCGAATGTCTGTAAACCTTTGAATATATCGTTCTGAACCTTCGAGTTTACGTTTGTAACCCTCGAATTTACGTTCTGTAACCTCGAATGTATAGTCTGAACCCTCGAATGTAACGTTCTGTAAACCGATTGGTCTGCTAACACTTTTGGGGAAAAAAAATGTATCGTTCTGTAACCATCGAATTATCGTTCTGTTAACCCTCGAATGTATCGTTCGTAACCTCAAAATTTTTCATTCTGAACCCGCATTTTATCGCTCTGTAACCCTCAGAAATGTATCGTTCTGTAACCCTCGAATGGATATTTCTGTAACCCTCGACGTCTGTAACCTGAATGTATCGTTCGTAACCTTCGGTTTATCGTTCTGTAACCCTCGAAGTATCGTTCTGTAACCCCGAGTATCGCTTCTGTTAACATTGGAATGTGATCGTTCTGTAACCCTCGAAATGTATCGTTCTGTAACCCTCGAATTTTCGTTGTGTAACCCTCAAAGGTATCGTCTGTAACCCTCGAATTTATCGTTCTGTAACCCTCAAATTTATCGTTCTGGAACCCCAAATTTATCGTTTCTTAACCTTCGAATTATCGTTCTGTAACCCTATGAAGTATAGTTCGTAACCATCGAGGGTATCGCTCTGTAACCCTCAAATTTACGTTCTGAACCCTCGAATTGTCTGTAACTTTGAATGTATCGTTCTGTAACAAGGAATGTATCGTTCTGTAACCCTGCTTATCATTCTGTAACCCTCGAGTTTATCGTTCTGTAACCCTCGAATTAATCGTTCTGTAACCCTCGAATTTATCATTCTGTAACCCTCGAATTTATCATTCTGTAACCCCGAATTTATCGTTCTGTAACCCTCGTATGTATCGTTCTGTAACCCTCGAATTTATTGTTCTGTAACCCTCAAATTTATCGGTCTGTAACCCTCGAATTTATTGTTCTGTAACCCTCAAATTTATCGTTCTGTAACCCTCGAATTTATCGTTCTGTAACCCTCGAATGTATCGTTCTGTAACCTTTCAAATTTATCGTTCTGTAACCCTCGAATTTACCATTGTGTAAACCTCAAATGTATCGTTCTGTAACCCTCGAATGTATCGTTCTGTAACCCTCGAATTTACCGTTCTGTAAACCTCGAATGTATCATTCTGTAACCCTCGAATTTATTGTTCTGTAACCCTCGATTGTTTGTAACCCTCGAATGTATCGTTCTGTAACCCTCGAATTTACCGTTCTGTAAACCTCGAATGTATCGTTCTGTAACCCTCGAATTTATTGTTCTGTAACCCTCGATTGTCTGTAACCCTTGAATGTATCGTTCTGTAACCCTCGAATTTATCGTTCTGTAACCCTCGAATGTATTGTTCTGTAACCCTCAAATTTATCGTTCTGTAACCCTCCATTTTATCGCTCTGTAACCCTCAAATTTATCGTTCTGTAACCCTCGAATTTATCGTTCTGTAACCCTCGAATGTCTGTAACCCTCAAATGTATCGTTCTGTAACCTTCGAGTTTATCGTTCTGTAACCATCGAAAGTATCATTCTGTAACCCTCAAATGTATCGTTCTGTAACCCTCGAATTTATCGTTCTGTAACCCTCAAATTTATCGTTCTGTAATCCTCGAATTTAGCGTTCTGTAACCCTTGAATGTCTGTAACCCTTGAATGTATCGTATTGTAACCCTCGAATGTATCGTTCTGTAACCCTCAAATGTATCGTTCTGTAACCCTCGAATGTATCGTTCTGTAACCCTCGAATGTATCGTTCTGTAACCCTCGAATGTATCATTCTGTAACCCTCGAATGTATCGTTCTGTAACCCTCGAATTTATCATTCTGTAACCCTCAAATGTATCGTTCTGTAACCCTCGAGTTTATCGTTCTGTAACCGTCGAATGTATCGTTCTGTAACCCTCGAATGTATCTTTCTGTAACCCTTGAATGTATTGTTCTGTAACCCTCGAATGTATCGTTCTGTAACCCTCGAGTTTATCGTTCTGTAACCCTCGAATGTATTGTTCTGTAACCCTCGAATTTATCATCCTGTAACCCTCGAGTTTATCGCTCTGTAACACTTGAATGTATCGTTCTGTAACCCTCGAATTAATCGTTCTGTAACCCTCGAATTTATCATTCTGTAACCCTCGAATTATTCCATTTGAACCCCGAATTTATCGTTCGTAACCCTCAGATCATTCTGTAACCCGATTTATCGTAACCCTCGATGTATGTTTACCTAGATTATTGTTTGTAACCCTCAAATTTATCGGTCTGAACCCTCGAATTATCGTCGTAAACCCCGATTCGAATTTCTGTAACCCTCGAATGTATCGTTCTGTAACCTTTCGAATTATGTTCTGGAACCCCTCGAATGTTTACCGGTGTGTAAACCTCAAAGTATTGTTCGGTAACCTCGAATGTATGTTGTAACCCTGTACTCGTTCTGTAACCTCGAATTACGTTCTGTAAACCTCGAATGTATCGTTCTGTAACCCTCGAATTTATCGTTCTGTAACCCTCAAATTTATCGTTCTGTAACCCTCAAATTTATCGTTCTGTAACCCTTGAATGTATCATTCTGTAACCCCGAGTTTATCGCTCTGTAACACTTGAATGTATCGTTCTGTAACCCGCAAATTAATCGTTCTGTAACCCCCTGAATTTATCATTCTGTAACCCTTGAATTTATCATTCTGTAACCCCGAATTTATTGTTCTGTAACCCTCGAATTTATTGTTCTGTAACCCTCGAATTTATCGGTCTGTTACCCTCGAATTTATTGTTCTGTAACCCTCGAATTTATCGTTCTGTAACCCTCGAATTTTATCCGTCTGTACCCATCAATTTACGTTCTGATACCCTCGAATTTATCGTTCTGTAACCCTCGAATTTATCGTTCTGTAACCCTCAAATGTATCGTTCTGTAACCCTCTATCGGTCGATTTCAATAACTCTCAAATGTTTCGTTTGGTAACCCGCAAATGTAACGGTCGATTTCGGTAACACTCGAATGTATATCTGACTCCCTACAGCGTGTGCGTTTCAGGAGTACTCGGATGCGCTCTAGTGTGGTCTCAGCCTAAATGTCTCCCTTAAATAAAGTAAAAGTTACATGATAAATAAAATCCATTTTCCCACATCGGAACATGGGAACCCAGCGTTTTCATCCTTTGAAGGACAAACGAGATTTGATTCTGTTATCAAACTTTAATTAGTTCGCACACCTGAGAAATTTCAGATTTAATCACACAATCCCCCAAGTGTAGCAATAATTGTTGATGAAAGACCCAATCTTGCAATTTGCTTTGAGTTAATACAAATCCTTAATAAATTACGTTTACTGAAAGATCGGTACAGTGATGATGTGTTTGTTTGGCAAAAGACTCAGATTCAGATATTTATCACCAAGCAGCTAAGGGACATATTTATAAAGAGACGGTATCGCTATTTTACTGTACTGCGACTTTAACAATCGGAATTTTACTGTACTGCGCCTTTAACAATCGGAATTTTACTGTACTGCGCCTTTAACAATCGGAATTTTACTATACTGCGCCTTTAACAATCGGAATTTTACCATACTGCGCCTTTAACAACCGGAATTTTACTATACTATACTGCGTCTTTAACAATCAGAATTTTACTATACTGCGCCTTTAACAATCGAAATTTTACTATACTGCGCCTTTAACAATTCGAATGTTACTGTACTGCGCCTTTAACAATTCGAATGTTACTGTACTGCGCCTTTAACAATTAAAATTTTACTATACTGCGCCTTTAACAATCGGAATTTTACCTTTACTGCGCCTTTAACAATCGGAATTTTACTGTACTGCACCTTTAACAATCGGAATTTTACTGTACTGTGCCTTTAACAATCGGAATTTCACTATACTGCGCCTTTAACAATCGGAATTTTACTGTACTGCGCCTTTAAAACAACGGATTTTTACGTGTACTGGCTCTCTGCGCCTTTACCATCGGAAATTTTACTGGATACTGTCGGGCCCTTTAACATCGGAACTTTTACTGTCCTGCGCTTTAACAATCGGAATTTTACTTAACCTGCCCTTTAAAAACAATCGGAATTTTACTGTACTGCGCCTTTAACAATCGGAATTTTACTGTACTGCGCCTTTAACAATCTGAAATTTACTGTACTGTGCCTTTAACAATCTGAAATTTACTGTACTGTGCCTTTAACAATCGGAATTTTACTGTACTGCGCCTTTAACAATCTGAAATTTACTGTACTGTGCCTTTAACAATCGGAATTTTACTGTACTGCGCCTTTAACAATCGGAATTTTACTGTACTGCGCCTTTAACAATCGGAATTTTACTGTACTGCGCCTTTAACAGTTGAAATTTTTCCTAAAGTGATCAGACAATTACAATCACAGTTGTAAAATTACGCTCATACATTTGCAATTGCCATAGTAATTGCACGGTTGACTATACAATACCATTGACTTGCTCTTGTATCGCATGGTAGTATAAAGCCGGGTAAGGACTTCTACGATAACGCGCAGTATCTGAGCTTTCCGATACCACACTGAATATGGCCCTACCTACGTTCTTAGTTAATGTAAATTAACTTTGTACCTTGTATTGCATCAGCCCCTATATAATGTTCACATTTGCTATAACAATTGCTCCACTTGTGAGCTTAACGCAATGTCTCCCATTAGCCTCTCTGGGCATATTTATGAAGGAGCAGTATTGCGATTGTAAATTTAAATGTACGTAAATCTACGATAGTGGTCATAAATCTACAATAAATTGACGATTATAAATAAATGACCGCAATCGAAGATTTACGATCGCCCATAAAATACCATTGCTAGCGGGTGGTATCGTACGAACTTTCGACATTGGACCAGATTTTTGGAAGTTGGCCCATCTCTACAATCAGAACAATGATCACCCTTTTCTCGTGCTTGGACATGCTGTTATCTCTTTTAAACAATATTATTTTGCAGAAATGTTACATCCATATTAAAATGTTCATCCTGATTGGTTGATTTATGCATGCAGAAATAGGACGCCAATCAAAGAAGAGAGCGTGGCCCTTTCATTCATTCGAATTGTAAAAACAACTGATGAAATATTACGAACAGTAAATGAATTATGGGTAAAATAATTTTTTATTGAGATATAAACAAAGAATTGGAGAGCTGAAAAAAACCAGATGCATTGTCCTATCATGCCCATATTTCTTTTTTATACAATCGTAATAAAAGACATGAATATTGGCTTTGTATTCATACAATCTCCAGTTTGCATTCAAATAGTTTCATACAATAATATATCAGTGATGCTCCTATAACTAGCTGTATGTGGATATACATGACATGAAGTGTCCATCAATGGTAGAGAAGAATATGTTGAAGGATTTGTAATTAAAGATTATCTCTATGCTTTTACTGTATATCTTTAGTAATGAGTAGCCTCAATACAAAAAAACTAAAGCAAAAACTAAAACAAGGGATCCTAATATAACCTCTTTTTACTATGTAGGTAAGTAATTGGTAATGCAAGATACCGGTAAGATTTTTATGCTTCAAAGAAATTATTGGTTTTTTTTAAGAGACACTCATGTTAATACTAAAGATGGACTACAACTCAAACTTGAACCCGAGTTAAAGCTGCACTATTCGAATTCGAACGGATTCGGCCTTCTCAAACTATCCCGGACCCGGATTTTCGATATTTTCGGACTTTCTATCAATATCGAATGTTCAACCATTCGAATGTGCGAGTAAAATGCCTATTATACCTATACGCGAGCATTGAATCTGCGAGTAAAATTTCTATTATACCTATACGCGAGCATCGAATCCGCGAGTAAAATGTCCATGGTATCTAGGCGCGAACGCGAGCATCGAATCTGCGAGTAAAGTGTCCATTAAAACCTATACGCGAGCATCGAATCCGCAAGTAAAGGGTCCATTAAAACCTATACGCGAGCATCGAATCCGCAAGTAAAATATCCATGGTATCTAGGCGTGAATGCAAGCATCGAATCCCCGAGTAAAGTGTCCATTAAAACCTATAGGCGAGCATCAAATCCACGAGTAAAATGTCCATGGTATCTAGGCGCGAACGCAAGCATCTAATCCGCGAGTAAAGTGTCCATTAAAGCGTATACACGAGCATCGAATCCGCGAGTAAAGTGTCGATTAAAGCCTATACGCGAGTATCGAATCCGCAAGAAAAATCTACATGGTACCTAGGCGCGAACAAGCTCGAAAATAGCGCGAGAGTAAAACAGATTTTTCAAATGTCCTGGATATTCAAACATGCTCCCCAGACCATTTCCCAGGTCCCACAGCCATTTACATTAAGTTACCATTGATATTTTAATTGTATTTCATTAGAACTTTTCGAACTATTTGACTCCCATTGACTTTAATGGGTCCGTTTTCGAACTTTCCATATAGTTCGAAAGTTCGAAGACGGACCGAACTTTCGAAAGTTCGACCATTTCTAGTTATAACTGACTCCTCCCCAGTAAGTGTCACTGACACTTCTCCCATCTCTGACTTAGCCAAGCATATAATGAAGAGTAGGGCAGAGCCAGACAGCTGGCAGTTACTGCACAAATACGGTATACAGTAGTGGGCCTTAAGGTAAGTAAAAAAAAAAAATCCTATAAAAGCGATTCATTAGTAGCTTTTAAATATTTGTTAGATTCCTATTTATTATATTTTCTATAAAAACGGTAACAGATTCCAGGCAGTGGACTGGCTAATAAGAACCAATATATAATGAAATATTAAAATGTGAAAGAATAAATAAATAAACAACTCAACTGCTGGTTAATAACTAGGTAACATTGAACATGGAATGATGTTATTCTCCAACATCGCAGGGATTCGGAATGCTCCATTTTTAACATTCCCCTTGGTCTCTCCAGGGATCTGTACAATATACCACTAGTCATCTGTACTGCTGCACCAACCTAAAGACCTCCTGTCATTGCGTTGAAGGTATTACATGTGTCAGGGCTCATAAGAGCGTTAAATTAATCGTGTTTGAAAGGCAGCTCTGCTGGGAATTACTACCTGCCAAAAACAGGGTCACTCCAGGCAGAACGTCATGCAGAAGTTTAGACAAGTTTGTCTTGTTTCATTAGGAAAGATGGAGGACTCAAGATCAATTCAAATGGGGATTTAGAATTAGTCTATTTTGTCTTTAGTTCTGTGATTCATTCTGTGAGAAATTCTGCAACAACACCAGCACTTTATATAAAAGAACATCAGATGGAATGCTAACAGCCTTCATGTTGTTATAGTATTAAGAAAATGTTCAATAACACAGACCATAAAAACACTGGCATATTTAGGATTATTTAATCATTAAATAATGATTATACTGTAATAACACAATAATTATAATGAAAGTATATGTGTTGGTATTCACTTAGATCAACTTAAGTTCTTCAACACGTTTCGCTAGTCATCCGACTGGATCTCTTAATTCCGAATGACTTGTACAAGAATCTGTTGGCAATAAATACCCTGGAAAATTCCAATTAGCATATAACAGCCAGGTGTTAGGGACCTTCTAAATGCAAGAAGTGATTGCATTGTGACGTTATTGTGATTGCAAGAGGTATTATCGAATTACCCAATGACCTTATTGACACCTCTCTTGAACCAATCCTGTTCCTTTTCAAAGATGTTGGCTGTCTTTCATGTACAATGCTATTTTAATGCCTTACCCTGGACAGTTTTGATAACACCTCTTAGCTACAATGCAATCACACCTTGCTAACACCTTACAAATTAGGACTTGCCAGGGTTATTAGTGCCAACAGATTCTTGTAGTCATTCTGAGAGATCCAGTTGGATGACTAGCAAAATATCTTCAAGAACTAAACTTTAAGACCATTTGATCTAACTGAATACAACAGATATACCATGACCTGGATGAATGAATATTACAGATATACCATGACCTGGATGAATGAATATTACAGATATATCATGACCTGGATGAATATTACAGATATACCATGATCTGGATGAATGAATATTACAGATATACCATGACCTGGATGAATGAATATTACAGATATACCATAACCTGGATGAATGAATATTACAGATATATCATGACCTGGATGAATATTACAGATATACCATGATCTGGATGAATGAATATTACAGATATACCATGACCTGGATGAATGAATATTACAGAATATCATGACCTGGATGATATTACAGATATACCATGATCTGGATGAATGAATATTACAGATATACCATGACCTGGATGAATGAATATTACAGATATACCATAACCTGGATGAATGAATATTACAGATATACCATGACCTGGATGAATGAATATTAGAGATATACCATGACCTGGATGAATGAATATTACAGATATACCATGACCTGGATGAATGAATATTACAGATTACCATGACCTGGATGAATAATATTACAGATATACCATGACCCTGGATGAATGAATATTACGATATACCATGACCTGGATGAATGAATATTACAGATATACCATGACCTGGATAAATGAATATTACAGATATACCATGACCAGGATGAATGAATATTACAGATATACCATGACCTGGATGAGTGAACATTACAGATATACCATGACCTGGATGAATGAATATTACGATACTACCATGACATGGATGAATGAATATTACAGATATACCATGACCTGGATGAATGAATATTACAGATAAAACATGACATGGTATATCTGTAATTATCTGTAATTAATAATTTGATTTTTCGAATTTTCGATTTTTATCAAAAATCGAAAGTAGATGATTTTCGAAAATCGAAAGTAGACGATTTTGGAAAATCGAAAGTAGACAATTTTTTGAAAATCGAAAATTGAAAGTAGACAATTTTCGAAAATCGAAAGTAGACGATTTCTTGAAAATCGAAAACCAAAAGTAAACGATTTTCGAAAGTAGACGATTTTCTAAAATCAAAAGTAGATGTTTTTCGAAAATCAAAAGTAGATGATTTTCGAAAATCGAAACTCGAATTTTCGGAAAGTTTGATAATTCAAAACGGAATGAAACTCAACAGTTTCGAACATCTCTAACCATGACATGCTTGAATGAATAATACAGATAAACTATAACATGGATGAATGAATATTACAGATATACCATGACCTGGATGAATGAATATTACAGATATACCATGACCTGGATAAATGAATATTACAGATATACCGTGACCTGGATGAATGAATAGTACAAATATATCATCACCTGGATGGATAAATATTACAGATATACCATGACCTGCATGAATGAATTCCACAGATATTTCGTGACCTGGATGAATGAATATTACAGATATACCATGACCTGCATGAATGAATATTACAGATATACCATGACCTGGATGGATGAATATTACAGATATACCATGACCTTAATGAATGAATATTACAGATATACCGTGACCTGGATGAATGAAAATTAAAAATATACCATGACCTGGATTGATGAATATTACAGATATGGTATATCATGACCTGGATGAATGAATATTACAGATATACCATGACCTGGATGAATGAATATTACAGATATACCATGACCTGGATGAATGCATATTACAGATATACCATGACCTGAAAGGATAAATATTACAGATATACCATGACCTGGAAGGATAAATATTACAGATAAACCATGACCTGGATGAATGCATATTACAGATATATCATGACCTGGAAGGATAAATATTACAGATAAACCATGACCTGGATGAATGAATATTACAGATATACCATGACCTGGATGGATGAATATTACAGATATACCATGACCTGGATGAATGCATATTACAGATATACCATGACCTGGATGAATGCATATTACAGATATACCATGACCTGGAAGGATAAATATTACAGATAAACCATGACCTGGATGAATGCATATTACGGATATATCATGACCTGGAAGGATAAATATTACAGATAAACCATGACCTGGATGAATGAATATTAAGATATCATGACCTGGATAATGAATATTACAGATATACCATGACCTGGATGAATGAATATTACAGATATACCATGATCTGGATGAATGAATATTACAGATATACCATGGCCTGGATGAATGAATATTACAGATATACCATGGCCTGGATGAATGATTATTTCAGATATACCATGACCTGGATGAATGAACATTACAGATATACCATGACCTGGATGAATGAATATTACAGATATACCATGACCTGGATGAATGAATATTACAGATATACCATGACCAGGATGAATGAATATTACAGATATAACATGACATGGTATATCTGTAATAATCTGTAATTAATAATTTGATTTTTCGAATTTTCGATTTTTATCAAAAATCGAAAGTAGATGATTTTCGAAAATCGAAAGTAGACAATTTTTTGAAAATCGAAAATTGAAAGTAGACGATTTTCGAAAATCGAAAGTAGACAATTTCTTGAAAATCGAAAACCAAAAGTAAATGATTTTCGAAAGTAGACGATTTTCTAAAATCGAAAGTAGATGTTTTTCGAAAATCAAAAGTAGATGATTTTCGAAAATCGAAATCAATTTTCGGAAGTTCGAATTTCAAAACGGAATGAAACTCAACAGTTTTCGAACATCTCTAACCATGACCTGCTTGAATGAATAATACAGATAAACTATAACAGGATGAATGAATATTACCGATATACCATGACCTGGATGAATGAATATTACAGATATAACCATGACCTGGATGAATGAATATTACAGATGTACCATGACCTGGATGAATGATATTACAGATATACAATGACCTGGATGAATGATATTTACAGATATACCGTGACCTGGATGAATGAATATTACAAATATATCATCACCTGGATGGATAAATATTACAGATATACCATGACCTGCTTGAATGAATTCCACAGATATTTCGTGACCTGGATGAATGAATATTACAGATATACCATGACCTGCATGAATGAATATTACAGATATACCATGACCTGGATGAATGAATATTACAGATATACCATGACCTGGATGAATGAATATTACAGATATACCGTGACCTGGATGAATGAATATTAGAAATATACCATGACCTGGATTGATGAATATTACAGATATGGTATATCATGACCATGACCTGGATGAATGAATATTACAGATATACCATGACCTGGATGAATGAATATTACAGATATACCATGACCTGGATGAATGAATATTACAGATATAAATGACCTGGATATGGATGAATATTTACAGATATACCATGACCTGGATGAATGAATATTACAGATATACCAAGCTGAGGATGAATGAATATTACAGATTATACCATGACCTGGATGAATGAATATTACAGATATACCATGCACCTGAGAGAATATACAGATATACCGTGACATGGTGAAGATATTACATATATACCATGACCTGGATGATGAATATTACAGATATACCATCCCCTGGATGAATGAATATTACAGATATACATGACCTGGATGGATGAATATTATCAGAATACCATGACCTGGATGAATGAATATTACAGATATACCATGACCTGGATGAATGAATATTACAGATATACCATGACCTGGATGAATGAATATTACAGATATACCATGACCTGAATGAATTAATATTACAGATATACCGTGACATGGATGAATGAATATTACAGATATACCATACCTGGATGAATGAATATTACAGATATACCATGACCTGGATGATGATGAATATTACAGATAACCATGACCTGGATGGAGAATATACAGATATACCATGACCTGGATGAATGAATATTACAGATATACCATGACTGGATGAATGAATATTACAGATATACAGTGACACTGGATGAATGAATATTACAGATATACCATGACCTGGATGATGAATATTAGAGATATACATGAACCTGGATGGATAAATATTACAAGATATACCATGACCTGGATGAATGAATATACAGATATACCATGACCTGGATGGATGAATATTACAAGATATATCATGACCTGGATGAATGAATATTACAGATATACCATGACCTGGATGAATGAATATTACAGATATAACCATGACCTGGATGAATGATATTACAGAAATACCATGACCTGGTGACAATGAATATTTACAGATATACCATGACATGGATGAATGAATATTACAATCGTCTTTATTAACATACTCAGAGGTCTATTGGATGAATTATAGATATACCGTGACTGCTGGATGAATATTACAGCTGATCAGTGACCTGGATGAATGAATATTACAGAATACCATGACATGATGAAATGAATATTACAGATATACCTGACCTGAGGAATGAATATTACAGCTATACCATGACCTGGATAATGAATATTACAGATACCATGACCTGGATGAATGAATATACAGATTATACCATGACCTGGATGGATGAATATTACAGATATACCTGACCTGGATGAATGAATTTACAGATATACCATGACCTGGATGAAATGAATATTACAGATATACATGACCTGATGAATGAATATTACGATATACCATGAACTGGATTAAATGAATATACAGATATAACCCATGACCGTGAATGAATATACAGATATACCATGACGATGAATGAATATTACAGATAACCGACTGATGATGATTACAGATATACCGTGTGACCGGATGAATGAATATTACAGATATACCAGGACCTGGATGAAGAATATTACAGATATACCTGCCTGATGGATGAATATCAGAATACCGGACCTGGATGAATGAATATTACGATATACCATGACCTGGATGAATCATTATTACAGATATACCTGACATGGATGAATGAATATTACAGATATACCATGACCGGATTGAATGGAATATTAGAGATTATAATGACCTGGATGGATTATAAATATTACAGTATACCATGACCTGGATGAATGAATTTACAGATATACCATGCACCTGGGATGGATGATATTAAGATATACCATGACCTGGATGGATGATATTACAGATATACCATGACCTGGATGAATGAATATTACAGATATACCATGACCTGGATGAATAAGATATTACAGAATTACCATGACCTGGATGAAATGAATATTTACAGATATACCATGACCTGGATGAATGAATATTACAGATATACCGTGAACCTGGATGGATGAATATTACAGATATACCGTGACCTGGATGAATGAAATTACAGATATACCATGACCTGGATGAATGAATATTACAGATATACCATGACCTGATGAATGAATATTACAGATATTACCATGACCTGAATGAATGAATATACAGATATACCATACCTGGATGATGAATATTACAGAAAATACCATGACCTGATGAATGAATATTACAGATATACCATGACCTGGATGGATGAATATTACAGATTACCATAACTGGATGAATGAATATTACAGATATACCATGACCTGGATGAATGAATATTACAGATATACCATGACCGGATGAATGAATCTACAGAGATACCATGACCTGGATGAATGATATTACAGATTATACAATGACCTGGATGAGAATATTACGATATACCGTGACATGGATGAATGAATATTACAGATATACCATAACCTGGATGAATGAATATACAGATATTACCATGACCTGGATGAATGATATTACAGATATACCATGACCTGGATGAATGAATATATAGATATTACCATGACCTGGATGGATGAATATTACAGATATACCATGACCTGGATGAAGTGAATATTACAGATCTACAATGACTGGATGAATGAATCTTACAGTATTACTGTGACTGGATGAATGATTTACCGATATACATGACACTGAGATGAAGAAAGATTACAGCTATACATGACACTGGATGAATGAATATTACAGAAATACCATGACCTGATGAATGAAATCAGATATACCATAACGGATGATGATATAGATAACAGACCTGTGAATGAATATTAAGATAACCATGACCTGGTAGATGATATTACAGATAATACCGATTGACCAGTGGATGAATGAATATTACAGATATACCATAACCTGGATGAATGGAAATGATACAGATATGAATGTGAATATTACAGATATACCATGACCCTGGATGACTGAATATACGATATTACCATGACCTGATGAAATGAATATCTACATATATACATGACCTGGATGAATGAATATTCAGATATACCATGACCTGGATGATGAATATTAAGAAACACCTGTTATGTTCACAGTCCTTCTCCCTCCAGGGATGCACGACTTCCTTGGAATGTTCTTAACAGTAATTTCTACTGGTTGGCTGTTGGTTGATTTAAACACGCTCAGATCTCTACTGAGCTACTAATAGCCCAGTGGGCTGAGCCAAAGGACCGTACAAACACAATTAGGTGCTCTGCGTACAGAATATCTAATATGTGCTGTATATCAAAACCAGCATATACCATGACCGGGATGGATGAATATTACAGATTACCTGACCTGGATGATGAATATAATAACAGATATATACCATGACCTGGATGAATGAATTTACAGATATACCATGACCTGAATGAATGAATATTACAGATATACCATGACCTGGATGATGAATATTACAGATATACCATGACCTGGATGGAATGAATTATCGATATACCTGACATGGATGATGAAGATTACAGATATACCATAACCGGATGAATGAATATTACAGATATACCAGACCTGGATGAATGAATATACAGATAAAACCAGACCTGGATGATGAATATTATAGATATTACCATGACCTGGATGGATGAATATTACAGATATACCATGACCGGATGAATGAAATATACAGATATACCATGACCTGGAGAATGAATATTACAGATATATACCGTGAACATGGATGAATGAATATTACGATATACCAACCTGAGAAATGAATATTAAGATACCATGACCTGGATGGATAAATATTACAGATATACCATGACCTGGATGAATGAATATTACAGATATACCATGACCAGTGGATGGATGAATAGATTTACAGAATTTATACCTGACCTGGATGAATGATATTTACAGATTACCATGACCTGTGAATGAATATTACAGAATACCATGACAGATGATGAATATAAAGAGATACCATGACTGGATAATGATATTACAGATAACCATGACTGGATGAAGGAATATACAGATTCATACCGTGACCTGATGGATGAAGTATATGATATACCATGGCCTGGATGGAATGAAATACAGATATACCATGACCTGGATTAATGAATATTACAGATATACCATACCGGATGAATGAATATTACAGATATACCATGACCTGAATGAATGAATTACAGCTAGACCATGACCTGGATGAATGATATTACAGAAATACCATGACCTGGATGAATGAATATTACAGATAGACCATGAACTGGATGAATGAATATTACAGATAAACCATGACCTGGATGAATGAATATTACAGATAACATGTACCAGGATGAATGAATATTACAGATATACTGACCTGGATGAAGAAATATTACAGATATACCATGACCTGGATGAATGAATATTACATATATACAGACCGGAATGAAATTACAGATGACCATGTACCTGGATGAATGAATATTACAGATAAACCATACTGTTATGTTCAACAGGATGCACGACTTCCTTGGAATGTTCTTAACAGTAATTTCTACTGGTTGGCGTTGGTTGATTTAAACACGCTCAGATCTCTACTGAGCTACAATAGCCAGTGGGCTGTAGCAAGGACGTGAACAAACACAATTAGGTGCTCTTGCGTACAGATATCAATATGTGCTGTATATCAAAAACTTAGAGCTTATACACACATGTTCAGCAATAAATGATAACATTTGTTGAGGGGCATGTATCTAATTTCAGTAATCTCAGATGACATCACCCCATCCTAAAACATAAAGTCTTATGTGTGGCTACTTTATGTATGGCTAGGTTATGTGTGGCTTACTTTGTGTGGCTAGGTTGTATGTGGTTAGGTTATGTGTGCCAGTTTTGTGTGGTAGGTATGTGTGGCTACTGTATGTGATGATTAGGTTAGTGTTGGCAGTTTATGTGTGTGTAATTAGTGTGGCTACTTATGTGTGGTTGGGTTATGTGTGGTTAGGTTATTGGTGGTTGGGTTATTGTGGTTGGGGTTAGTGTGTGGGGTTAGTGTGGCTGGGTGTATGTGTGGTTTAGGTATGTTGTGGTTAGTTGTATGTGGTTAGTTTATGTGGGGCTATTTTATGTGTGGTTTAGTTATGTGTGGTTCGGTTATGTGTGGTTGTTTAGTATGTGGTTAGTTATGTGTGCTATTTATGTGTGAGGTTGGTTATGTGTGGTTAGGTTATGTGTGGTTAGTTTATATGTGGTAGTTTATGTGTGGCTATTTTATGTTTGTTTTAGGTTATGTGTGGTTAGGTTAGTGTGGTTTAGTTTATATGTGTGGTTAGTGTATGTGTGGCATTTATGTGTGGTTAGGTTATGTTGTGGTGTTAATGTGTGGCTTTTTATGTGTGGTTAGGTTAGTGTGGTTGGGTTATGTGTGGTAGGTATGCGTGGTTGGGTTATGTGTGGTTGGGTTATGGTGGCTTGGGTTATGTGTGGTTAGGTTATGTGTGCTGGGTTTATGTGTGGTTGGGTTATGTGTGGTTGGGTTATGTGTGGTTGGTATTGTGGTGGTTGTGTGTGGTTAGGTTTGTTGTGGTTAGGTTATGTGTGGTTGGGTTATGTGTGGTTGTGTTATCTGGTGTTAGGTATGGGTGTGTTGGTTATGGTGGTGTATTGTGGTTAGTGTTTGGTTATGTGTGGTTAGGTTAGTGTGGTTGGTTTGTGGTGGTTAGGTTCTGTGTGGTTGTGGTTTGTGTGGTTAGGTTATGTGTGGTTGGGTTAGTGGTGGTTGGGGTTATGTGTTGGCTGGGCTTATGTGTGGTTAGGTTATGTGTGGTTGGCGGTATGTGTGTGTTGGGTTATTGTGTGGCTGGGTTATGTTGTGGGCTGGTTAGGTGGTGGTTGGGTTAGGGTGTTATGGTTATTGTGTGGTGTGGGTAGTGTGTGGTGGGTTAGTGTGGGGGGTATTGTGTGGTTTGTTATGTGTGGTTGGGTTATGTGTGGCTGGTTAGTGTGGGCTGGGTTATGTGGGTAGGTTTGTGTGGTTAGGTTATGGGTGGTTAGGTTATGTGTGGTTAGGTTGTGTGGTTAGTTATGTGTGGTTAGTATGTGTGAGTTATGTGTGGTTGGGTTATGTTGGTTGGGTATGTGTGCTAGGTATGTGTGGTTGGTTATGTGTGGGTGGTTATGTGTGGTTAGTTTATATGTGGTTAGTTTATGTGTGGCTATTGTAGTGTGGTGTTGGTTATGTGGTTAGGTTATGTTGTGGTTTAGTTTTATATCTGGTTAGTTTAGTGGGTGGCGATTGATGTGTGGCTAGGGTTTGTGTGGTTATGGTTATGTGTGGTTAGTTATAGTGTGGTTAGTTACTGTGTGGCTATTTTATGTTTTGGTTTGTGTGGGTGTGTAGGTTACTTTGGGTTAGTTGTATGGGGTAGTTTAGTGTTGGATTTTACGTGTGTGGTTAGGTGTATGTGTGGTTAGTTTGTGTGTTTTTATGTGTGGTTAGGTTATGTGTGGTTAGGTTAGTGTGGTTAGGGTTAGGTTTGTGGGTTGGGTTATGTGTGGTTGGGTTATGTGTGCTTGGGTTATGTGTGGTTGGTTAATGTGTGGTTGGGTGGTTCTGTTGTGTGGTTGGTTTGTGTGGTTAGGTTATGTGTGTTCGGTATGTGTGGTTAGGTTATGTGTGGTTGGGTTAGTTGGTTGGCGTTATGTGTGGTTCGTTTGTGTGGTTGGTTAGTGTGGTGGTTGGTTAGTGTGTTTAGGTTATGTGTGGGTTTAGGTTACTGGTGGTTAGGTTGTGTGGTTGTTTGTGTTGTGTTAGTGTTGGCTATTTGTGTGGTTCAGTTATGTGTGGTAGGTTCATGTGTGGTTGGTTTATTGTGGTTAGTTTGTGTGTATGTTCTGTGGCCGTATGTAGGTTATGTGTGGTTAGTTTTGGGTTAGTCTGTGTGGCTTTTTTGTTTGGTTTCGGTATGTGTGGTTAGGTTATGTGTGTTAGATTTGGGTTTATGTGTGGTTTATTGGGTTAGGTTTGTGTGTTATTGTGCGTTATGTGTAGGTCATGGTGGTTAGGTTGTGGCTTTTGTGGGTTGAATGTGGTGGGTATGGTTCTTGTAATGTGTGGTTAGGTTATGTGTGTTTGGTGTTAGGTGTTGTTTTTGGGTATATGTGTGGCTGGGTTATGGTGTGGTTGGGTTATGTGTGGTTTAGGTTATGTGTGGTGAGGTTATGTGTGGTTGGGTTATGTGTGGGGTTAGGGGGGTGGTATGTGTGGTTGGGTCTATGTGTGGTTGGGTTAATGTGTGATGGACTGTAAGGTTATGTTGTGGTTAGGTTATGTGTGGTTAGGTTATGTGTGGTTAGTAGGTTACTGTGTGGCTAGGTTATGTGTGGCTTAGGGGGATGTGTGGTTGGGTTATGTGTGTGGGTTAGGTTTATGTTGTGGTATGGTTAGTGGTGGTTGGATTTATGGTGGTGGTGTGTGTGAGTTAGTTATATGTGGTATGGGTTATGTGTGGCTTGGGTTATGTGTGGTTGGCTTATGTGTGGTTAGGTTTATTGTGGTGGTCTGTGTGTTAGGTTATGGGTTAGGTATGTGTGGATATAGTTATGGTGTTAGGTTATGTGTGGTTGTGAGGTTATGTGTTGGTTAGGTTATTGTGGTTTTGGTTTATGTGTGGCATTGTTATGTTGGTTGGTATGTGTGGTTGGTTCTGTGTGGTAGTTTATAGTCGTTTTTATGTGTGGCTATATTCGTGGGTTACGTTATGTGTGGTTAGTTAATGTGTGCGTATAGTTTTATGTGTGGTTAGTTTATTGTGGTATTATGTGGGTTAGGTTAAGTTTGTGTGTTCGGTTTATGTGTGGGGTTTTTGGTAGTTTATGTGTGCTATTTATGTTGTTGTTAGGTTATGTTGGTCTTTCTTGTGTTATGTGTTTTGGAGTTTATGTGGTGGCGGGGGGGCTATTGTGGTGGTTGGGTTGTGTGTTAGGTGTACTGTGTGGTATTTCTGGTGTTCGGTTCTGTGTGGCGGTTATGTTGTGGGTTAGGTTCTGTGTGGTTGGGGTTCGTGGGTTTGTTGTTGGGTTATGTGTGGCGGGTTTTGTGCGTTCGGTTTGTGTGGTTGGTCTGTGTGGTTGGGTTCATGGTGCTGTTCGGTCTAGTGTGTGGTCTCGTGTGTTATGTGTGGTTGGGTTACTGTGTGGTTACGGTTTGTTGGTTCGGTTGTTGGGGTTCTGTTGTGTATCGGTTACTTTGTGGCTGGTTATGTGTGGCTGTTGCGGTTCTGTTGTCGGTTGGGTATGTGTGTGGTTGTGGTGTTATGTGTGGTTAGGTTACTGTGTGCGTTGGTGATGTTCTGGGGTTAGGTGTCCTGTGTGGCTGGGTTATGTGTTGGTTGGTTCTGTGGTGGTTGGTTCTTGTGGTTAGGTTACTGTGTGGTTGGGTGTGTCGTGTGGTTGAGGTTTGTTTGTGGGTCTAGTGGCTGGTGTGTTGTTCTGTTGGGTTCGGTTGTGGTTGGTTAGTTGTGGCGCTGTGTGGCTTCGTTGTATGGCTGTGGTTACGGTTTAGTGTGGTTGGTCCTAGGTTGTATGTCTGTGGTGTGGCTAGGTTACTTGTGTGGTTGTGTGGTGGGGTTCGTGTGTGGTTTCTGTTGTGGTACTTGTGGTTCGTTTCTGTGTGGCTGATTTAGTGTGTTTGTCTGTTGGTTAGTTCTGTGTGGTTCGGCTTTGTGTGGTGGTGTTTTGTGCGGGTTGTTACTGTGTGGTATGGGTTCGTTGCTATTCCTGTGTGTGGGGTTACGGTGTATCGGTTGTGGTATCCGGTATGTTCTGGTCTATTTCTGGTGTTATACTGTGTGGTTCTGGTTCTATGTGTGTGTTTCCGTAGTTTTACTGTGTGCGCTCTTTTTGTGGTTAGGTTATGTGTGGTTAGTTATGTGGATAGTACTGGCTATTGTATGTGTGGGTTGAAGTTTGGTTAGGTTTGTTTGGTTACGGTTATGTGTGGTTAGTTTATATGTGGTTGGTTTTAGTGTGGTTTATGTGTGCTTGGTGTGTGTGGGTTAGTTAATGTGTGTATTTTATGTGTGGTTCGTATGTGTGGTTAGGTGATGTTTGGTTTAGGTTATGTGTGGTCGGTTATGTGTGGTGGGTTATGTTGTGTTGGGTTAGTGTGTGTTGGTTATGTGTGGTTATGGTTATGTTGGGTTCTGTGTTTGGGTATGTGTGTTAGTTACTATGTGGTTAGGTCGTTATGTTGGGGTTATGTGTGGTTGTGGTTATGTGTGGTAGTGTGTTAGTTATGGTGTGGTTGGGTTATGTTTGGTTGGGTCTATGTGTGGTTGGTTACCTGTGGGTTGGGTTGGTGGGTCTGGTTATTGTGTGGTTAGGGTTCTGTGTGGTTGGGTTATGTGTGGGTAGGTTATGTGTGGTTGGGTTATGTGGGTTGGGTATGTGTGCTGGGTTTATGTGTGGTTAGGTTAGTGTGGTAGGTTATGCTTCGGTTGGGTTATGTGTGGCTGGGATGTGTGGCGGGTTATGTGTGGTTGGGTATGTGGTGTTAGGTTATGTGTGGTTGGTATGATGTGGTGGGTTTATGTGTGGCTGGGTTATGTGTGGTTGGGTTAGGTGTGGGTGGGTGTATGTGGGGTTGGGTTTATGTGGGCTGGGTTAGTGTGGTTTAGGTTATGGGTGGTTAGGTTAGTGTGGTTAGGTTATGTGTGGTTAGGTTATGTGTGGTAGGTATGTGTGGTTAGGTATGTGTGGTTGGGGTTATGTGTGGTGGGTTATGTGTTTGGCTAGGTTATGTGTGGTTGGGTTATGTGTGGTTGGTAGGTGTGGTTAGTTTATATGTGGTTAGTTTAGGTGTGGCTATTTTATGTGTGGTTAGGTTTGTGTGGTTAGGTTAGTGTGGTTAGTTTATATGTGGTTTAGTGTATGTGTGGCTTTTTGATGTGTGGTTAGGTTATGTGTGGTTAGGTTATGGGTGGTGAGTTATATGTGTTAGTTTATGTGTGGCTATTTATGTTTGTTGGTTATGTGTGGTTAGGTTTATGTGTGGTTAGTTTATATGTGGTTAGTTAGTTGGCTATTTTATGTGTGTGGTTAGGTTATGTGTGGTTAGTTAATGTGTGGCTAGAGTGGCTATTTCATGTGTTGGTTAGGTTATGGTGGTTGGTTAGGTTATGTGTGGTTAGGTTATGTGTGGTTTGTTATGTGTGTGGGTTATGTGTGCTTGGGTGTATGTGTGGTTAGGTTATGTGTGCTTTGTTATGTGTTGTGGTTGGTTATGTGTGGTGGGTTATGTGTGTGTGATTAGGTTATAGGGGTAGGTTATGTGTGGTTAGGTTATGTGTGGTTAGGTCATTGTGTGGCTGGGTTCTGTTGGTTGGTTATGGGTTGGTGGGGTTATGTGTGGTTGGGGTATGTGTGGTTGGGTTATGTTGTGGTTAGGTTATGTGTGGCTTGGGTTATGTGTGGTTAGGTGTGGGGTTAGTGTAGGTATGGTTAGGTTATGTGTGGTTAGGGGTTATATGTGTGGTTAGGTTATGTGTGGTTAGGTTCGTATGGTTAGGTTATGTGTGGTTGGGTATGTGTGTTGGTTTATGTGTGGTGAGGTTTGTTGTGGTTAGGTTAGGTGTTAGGTTATGTGGGTAGGTTAGGTGTGGTTATGAATGTGTGGTTGGGTTTGTGTGGTGGTTATGTGTGGATAGGTTATGATGTGGTTGGGTTGGTTGGGTTAGGTGTGGTTAGGTTATGTGTGGCTGGGGTATGTGTGGTGGGTTATGGTGGTTAGGTTAGTGTGGTGGGTAATGTGTGGTTGGGTTATGTGTGGTTGGGTTAGGGGGTTGGGTTAGTGTGGTTAGGTTATGTGTGGTTGGGTTATGTGTGGTTAGGTTTATGGGGGTTAGTTTATGTGTGGTTGTTAGGTTATGTGTGGTTAGGTTGATGTGTGTTATGTTATGTGTGGTTAGGTTATGTGTGGTTAGGTTATGTGTGTTGGTTATGGTGGTTGGGTTATGTGTGGGTTAGTTATGTGTGGTTAGGTTATGGTGGTTAGGTATGTGTGGTTAGGTTATGTGTGGCTTTAGGTTATGTGTGTTAGGTATGTGTGGTTAGGTTATGTGTGGTTAGGTTATGTGTGGTTAGGTTATGTGTGGTGGGTTATGTGTGGTTGGGTTATGTGTGGTTAGGTTATGTTGTGTGGTTAGGTTATGTGTGGTTAGGTTATGTTGGTTAGGTTATGTGTGGTTAAGTATGTGTGGTTAGGTATGTTGTGGTTGGTTATGTGTGGCTGGGTTATGTGTGGTTAGGTTGTGTGTTGGAGTTTATGTTTGGTTGGGTGATGTGTGGCTGGGTTAGGGTGGTTGGGTTATGTGTGGTTAGGTTAGGGGTGAGGATGTGTGTTGGGTTATGTGTGGTTAGGTTATGTGTGGTTGGGGTATGTGTGGTGGGTTATGTGTGGCTGGGTTATGTGTGGTAGGTTATGTGTGGTTAGGTTATGTGTGGTTGGGTTATGTGTGCTGGTTTATGGGTGGCTGGGTTATGTTGCTGGTTGGGGTATGTGTGGTTAGGTGATGTGGTGGTTGGGTTAGGGGTGGTGGGGTATGTGTGGTTGGGTTATGTGTGGCTGGGGTCTGGTGTGGTTGGGTTATGTGTGGTTGGGGTTATGTGTGGTTGGGTTATGTGTGGCTGGGTTATGTGTGGTTAGGTTCTGCTGTGGGGTAGGTTTGTGTGGTTAGGTTATGTTGGTTAGTTTAGTGTGTTAGGTTAGGTGGTTAGGTTATGTGTGGTTAGGGGTATGTGGTTGGGTATGTGTGGGGGGGTATGTGTGGTTGGGTTTGGTGTGGTAAGAACAAGGACCACCTCACTGGGAATTTCAATTATGTGATATAGGTACGTGCACAATCTTCAGGTTTCCCCTTCCTTTGGGGAGAATAACCACACATACAGTCAAAAAAAAAACAAAAAAAACAACTGGTTTAAATAGTGGAAGCCCTACCTCTCAAGGGGTGGGGACAACAACAAAAGGTACATGATTGGTTCAAGTTCAAGTGTTAAACAAAAGTTGTAAAGTGAGTATTTATACATAAACCTTTATATAAATTGAAAGTGTTAGATCATAATTAAGTAAATTCCCTAGGTTATTGTTGTTCCAAAAAATTAAAACTAGTTATTGGATAAGGTGATAAGTGCTGCTGTTGGTGGGTGGCTTCTCCACTTATCCCATGACCAAGCAATGTTCTTGCGCTCCGATGGTCATTGGGAGTTCTTTCTCCAACTGCCAAAACTTACCTGCGATCCGAACCAGGCCGCTCTGTGACAGCCGGCGCTCTACCGGGTGGGCAGTGTCATTACGTAGGATGCCTGCGCCTGATTGTAGCTTTCGCTCCCCCGCTCCTATGTTATACTACCGTACATGCATTCTCTATTACCTGCCCTGTCCTAGTACCAGTTACTAACTTGGCCGCGATCAGTACAGTTACTTACCTTGCATCTCCAGTACCCGTTACTTACCTTTGCCTGTTTCCGTACCAGTACTTCCTGCATGTTCCTGAGTACCAGTTACTTACCTTGCATGTTCCAGTACCAGTTACTTACCTTGCCTGTTTAAAGTACCAGTTACTTACATTGCTCTTCAGTAACCAGTTACTGACAGTGCCTCTCCCAGTACCAGGTACTTACTGCCTCTTCCAGTACCAGTATTACTTGCCTGTTCCAGTACCAGTTTACTACCTTGCCTGTTCCAAGTACCAGTACTTGCCTTGCCTGTTTCCAGTACAAGTTACTTACCTGCCTCGGGTGTTCGTACCAGTTACTTACTTGCCTTTCCAGTACCCGTTACTTACTTGCCTCTTCCCAGTTACCAGTTACTTACCTTTGCTGTTCCAAGTACCAGTACTTACTGGGCCTGTTCCAAGTACCAGTCCTTACCTTGCATCTCAGTACCAGTTACTTACCTGCCTCTTCCAGTACCAGTTTACTTAACCTTGGCCGATTCCAGTCCAGTTAGACCTTGCCTCTTCAGTACCAGTACGTACCTTGCCTGTTTTTCCAGTACCAGTTACTTAACTTGCCTGTTCCAGTACAGTTACTTACCTGCCGTTCCAGTACCGTTACTTACCTGCCTGTTCCGTTACCAGTTACTTACCTTGCCTCTTCCAGTACCCGTTACTTACCTTGCCTGTTCCAGTACCAGTACACCTTGCCTCTTCCCGTACAGTTACTACCTTGCCTCTTCAGTACCAGTTACAACCTGCCTGTTACAGTACCAGTTAATTTATCCTGCCTGTTCCAGCTACCAGTTACTACCTGCCTCTATCCAGTACAGTGACTTAACCTTGCCTCTCCAGTATGCAGTAATTACTTGCCTCTTCCAGTACCAGTTACTACCTTGCAGTTTCCAGTAACAGTTAGTACCAGTTACTACTTGCCCTTCCAGTCCCAGTTATTACCTTGCCTGTTCCAGTACCAGTTACTGACCTTGCCTCTTCCGTACAGTTACTAAACCTATTGCCTGTTCCAGACCAGTTACTTACCTTGCCTGTTCCGGTACCAGTAACTTACATTGCCTCTTCCGTACCAGTACTAACCTTGCTCTCCAGTATCAGTTACTTACCTTGCATGTTACGCATACTTCCCGCCAGCACCTCGTCCAGCATACAGTCCCAGCAGCTTCTTGGGTATCAGCCTACGTTCCCAGCAGTTCAGGTATCGAGCCTACTGTTCAAAGAATTTTCGCTACAGGCCACCAAGCCTCTGTTCCCATCCGCCTCTTCTGTCCGGAATCAGACTAAGCCTTTGGTCTCCTCCTGGAAGTTTACATGTGAGTACCCACGTATTTATTACACCAACTTTGTTTCTTTTATAGACATTCATTGTTATAATACCATCGGTGGCTCAGGCCAAGGAAAGGACTCAGAGCCTGAAGTAAGTTCTGTACATTTAATGGATTTCTAAATCGATTTTAAAAGGGATACAGTTAAAACAGTTGGCAAGTAATGAGTATATCAATTTAAAAATGATAACAGCCCAACAAATAACAATCCACATAAAAGACAGATCTGTGTAGTGGTAATCCTTATGGATCTTCCAAATCTTATTACTACTAACGACTCACTGTATTACTACTATATCACCACTGTATTACTACTGTATATACTACATTAATAATATATTAATACTAAAAGTTACTACTGTATTACTATTGTATTACTACTGGTATTACTATGTATTACTACTATATTTACGCTCTATTACTACTGTCATTACTACTACTTACTACGGTATGCGCGTTGAGCCTAGGAGAAAATCGCTTTTACAAATGTTATTGTATTGTATTATTACAGCTATATTAACTGTATTACTACTCTTTATACTGTTATTACTACTATATACTACTATATACTACGGTGCTGTTGATTAATACGTATTGTTACATTACTACTGTACTAATATAGATTACACTGTATTAGAACGAGAATGAGTTAAGTTCCCGGCACACCGTATTCAATCAAAGAAATTATTATTTTCAACGTTTTGACGTCACACAGGACGCCATTCATCAGCGACAAACATAAAGTGCAAGTGCATCTTCTTATAAAACCCACTCAGGTGGACGTGCCACCACCCTCATAATCAACCATTATCCATATTCATTACACAACAATAGAAATAAAACACATAAGATATATAGCATATCAAATTAGTTTCCTTGTAAGGCCTTATATATAAAGGTTGGCATCAACATCTCAACTCAAGTGGATTTTTCACTGATTCTGCTCAACTAGCTTCCTTAAGGTTTCTTATTCTTTTAAAAAACACTACCTTGGTTTTTCCATCTTCGTTAATTGGAGTCAAGTCTATGATTTTCCAGTATTCATTAGTTTTCTTTAATCTGGCCCCCCATAGTGCTTGTATTTTACTACAAAAGGAGTAACACTCTTATGACGTGTATGATTACCATTAACAAAAAATTTCTCTAGCGTTATCTAGAGCTTTTTTAATTACTCAGGGTTGATTCATAAGTTCTATCGTTTTTAAATGGGCTAATTAACCCCAACTATCAGATGTTAGCTTTCAAATGTAAATAAGAGATTGGGTTGGGCTAAATTTAGCACATTTAAAATGATAGAGAACTTTTATTGAATCTCCTGTACTCTTTTCTACCCTCTCTCCTGGAACTTTTCCAATTTTTTTGAGTTTCTTACTTCAATTACAACTTTTGGCAGCAAATCCTCAAAACTCACAAAAATTGTGAGATAGGGAAACCTTTGCTTTGTACCTGTTTTTAGGTTGATAGCTGTATGCATCTCCGTATCGTTACATCTGTGGCTTCAAAAAGAGGAGTATTAAGAAACATGATTTTCATATAATACAGTCACATCTAACAAAAGTTAATTTTGTTCTTAGTAATCTCTGGGTTTGTAAATTTTAATTCTGGACAGATATTATTAAAACATAATAAAATCCGCCCAATTCACACATTGTTCTATGCCATGCCATGATGGAAAAATACAGCAATTCCTCTAAATACCACATAAGAGGTTTGCATAGAGGGCATTGCAGGTGCCCATTGATGGATATGTATTACAACTATATTACTACTATATTCTAGAACGCTCCGAATGCAGGTACACCACTATACCGATAAAGGGTCAACCCCATTGGATCCAAACCCTTTATCGTAACTGTGTACCCAGCAAGTATTATGTGAAGCCGACACCTACATAAACCTACTTGTGTTCTAATTGATTTATCTCTTCATCGTCGACAGGCAGATTGTTACAATAAATGAGCAAACTGTGGACCATAGCAGAATGGTTTTCTACATTTGGTGGCATTAGTATAGTCTAGTGCCCTCTCTAGGACTACTGGTAGCGGTACAGTAAAGCATTCAACATAATACCAAATTTGATTGTAGCTGACGACGGAACACGGACTGTAGCTGTGTAAAAAGAGGCTTATTATCAAGAAACACACGTGGTTAAAAGCAGTCAACATGTGACTGTAGAACAGTATAGATGGGACCCGGATGCCAACATGGAACCCACTCAGTTGCTAACAAATCCAAATGTTCCGTCAGAAACTGGCAGATCGTTTGGAGATCTCAGGACATCGAGAAAGTATTTCTAGGGTTACGGATTGTAGAGAGTAAAGATGGTGTAAAAGGCTTGTGAAAGAAGGAACTAAATGAATGTTAAAATGTAGCTATCAAAGAGTATAGTTAAAATAGTATCCATATCAGCCTAAAGAGCTGTCCACCTTAAAAAGAAAACTGGTTCAATATCCAGTAAGTTCCCTCATTCCCAACTGATATGTTCAGCACATTATTAGAGGTGTATTAACCAGATATTTTAGTGATAAATCTTGTCCCCATTCCGGCACGAGGGAAGCTGACTACTCCCTTCATGCCAGTCCATCAGGCTGTGATGCTGACATCAAACACTGCTGTCTTCATCTGCACATGCTCAAGCTTACAAAAAGCTCATTTGAGCAGAGGGAGGATACCAGGTTACAAATGATGAATAAACTGATAAAAAATAGCAGTGGGGGTTACTGGGCAGATAACTGACAAGTCACCAGTTTTGGGGATGGACATGCCCTAACAGAGACAACCCCAAGTGTACACCCATAATCTACCTGGTTATAATACTTTGCAAATAGCTATTATTCCAATGAATCTGAGGATGTAATGGGACTATTTTACACCAGATATTTAACTATTAATGTGATAGTCAAGGAAACCTTATATTAGTGTAAAAAATACATTCTCTGCAGTAAACAAACAAGATGTATTTGTAAACTGTACCATGGATTTTTTAGAGGATTGTAGATTGTGAGGTTCTCTGGTAGGATTGATATTATTTAACAAATAATGTTCAGAGACAGAGGAGACAGATAGATTAGACAGATGGGTTAGAATTAGATTGGAGAGATCCCACTATTGAACAAATGAAGTGTCAGAAAGTCTCCAATTCTTTCACGTTTCTTTCTTGCTAAAAGAAATGAGAATTCATTGCCTCAAGCCAAATACCCATGTAAGGAAGAGCTGTCAGTTTCAAGCCTAAAGAAGACTGTTGAACTCAGAATTGTGCTATGAGTAGACGTAGGTTTATTTTAATAGAGACCTTCTTACATGCGTTATGTAAATTGTAGTCCCGACAGGCATGTGTAATGCAGTGTTAAATTCCCTGCTCTTTTGTTTGGAATCACCAATTGCCCAAGACAGTAAGGATCTTAAAAAGATTAGGGGACTTATGTAATCATTATCATGATGATAGCGTAGTAAAGTTCCTATAATTTCCGCAAACGCAGTAAGCCTTTGGACATTTGGTGTGTGATAATCTAAATGACATTGACATGAAACTCCAGTATCATACAAGGCTGGCAGCTCTATGTTATAAGCTGAGAGTAATGTTACCTCTTACCGTGTAATATAACATATGATAAGTCTACACAACAATATAAAATCATGAGCATGGGGGCCAAATTACTTTTCATATCCTTTATATTAATACAGTAAGGTGGTACGGTAGAGTTATATCTTAAATTATATTTCACTTTTCTGTACTCTTTTCTGTGTGTTGTTTTTGCTGATTTGGTTACTATTTGTTGTATATAAGCGCCCTCTAGTGTTCATAAGATTGCACTACCTTTGTTAGCTTTTTTTTCTACAGATTTTATGGGGCAGCTGGTCACATGATCGAGACATGGACATGACTAATTATATGAGGATTTAATTCCCTTCTGAATTCCTATATTCCTTACGTTCCTATATAGGATAATGCTACTTTAATGGCCAGGGTTAGTGTACGAATTATCACCCTGCAAAAACTTATCTGGATTCTTAATGTTTGTCTTTGAAAAGCCAAGGGAAGTTTAGAGGAAGGAGCATGGGATTATGAATTAGCAAATTAACAATTCTTACCACATGACCCTTTATTTGGAGAAAGAGCTTGACACATACGTGGGGCCAAAGAACGTGTAAACAGCCCCAAAATAAGTTAAGCTATTTAGAAAGATTCCCTTCCCAAAGCCCCTTCATTATCATCTTATCTTTCTCCAATGCTCCCACAGGGGATATAATATAGTACTTGTAAGCCGATGCCTTGCCAGAATTCAGCCCTCCTATGGTCCATGTTGTGAGCTGGTAAGGGGCTGCGCCAGGAGCAGAGTGTGCGGATCGGTAAATGTCGTTAGCCTTTTGGCTGTGAGGTCATCATTGCAGTCATGACTGACAGTCAATACCCAGAAAAGAAGGAGGATGTGGTGTGGGATGGTCTGTGTGTAAGCTATCCATTATCGTAGGGGATATGGAGAAAGAAGGTGGAGATATAACGGGGGTAGGATTCTTTAAATTAGTCAAAATTTTGTGATCGGAAAGACGGATATTAAAACGATCAGTCTTAACCGGTATTAAGTACATTTGCATCTTCATCCTATTATCACATAGAGGTAGAGGTTGCTTATTCCCCACCTCCTATGATAATAGTCAGAAACGCTGGGTTACAGAGATAAAACTCGGGTGGGACCTGTTTCCCATCCGCTCCTATCTTAAAGGCCCTAAAATGAAAAAACTTACATTACAGGTAAATAACCCCCCAAACCATAACGGTAATAGTTTGAGATTATAAACTATTAAGTCAACTGAAAAATCCTGAAAAATGTTCTCGTTTCCCCTGTTCTGCTTCTTCCAGTTAGTAACTGTCAGTTATGGATTTGACAGTTGACATCCAAGGGCCAAGGTGCTGATTGTTAATACCTGTCTGCCTAATTATGAGCATGCCCAGGCTCAGGTGCAGGCTCAGTACAGGTTCTAACTCCTCCAGTTCCATGAGGACATCCAAGAAGGATAGCAGGCATACAGTTAATGATCATAGGACCAAAGTAGGATATATCAACCTATTTAAAGAGTCCATTCTTTCTAAAGATGTTCTTATGGGGGTTGGAGTTGTCCTTTACATTGGCACGGCATGTGCAAAAACCTATAAGCAGGTTGAGACGGAGTGCATCTTTTAGAGACTGTTAAATGTTGTGTTTATGTTGGATGAGTGTTAAAGTTGTGTTTTATGTGGCTGTGATTGTAAAGTTGTGTTTATGTGGATGATTGTACAGTTGTGTTTATGTGGATGATTGTTAAAGTTGTGTTATGTGGATGATTGTAAAGTGTGTTTATTGTGGATGATTGTAAAGTTGTGTTTATGTGGTGATTTTGTAAAGTTGTGTTTATGTGGATTGATTGTAAAGTGGTCGTTTAGTGGATGATGTAATGTTGTTGTTATGTGGTGATTGTTTAAAGGTGTTTTGTGGATGATTGTAAAGTTGGTGTTATGTGATGAGTGTAAAGTTTTGTGTTATGTGGATGTTGTAATGTTGTGTTTTTGTATTGGAATGATTGTAAAGTTGTGTTTCTGTGGATGATTGTAAAGTTGTGTTTATGTGGATGATTGTAAAGTTGTGTTTATGTGGTGGATTGTAAAGTTTGTTATGTGGGATGATTGTTCAAGTTGTGTTGATGTCGGATGTGAAAACTTGTTTTGTAAAGTGTGTTTATGTGGATGATGTAAAGTGGTTTATGTGAATGATTGTAACGGTGTGTGATGTGGATGATTGTAAAGTTGTGTTTATGTGGATGATGTAATGTTGTTGTTATGTGGATGATTGTAAAGTTGTTGTTTTTGTGGATGATTGTAAAGTTGTGTTTATGTGGATGATGTAAAGTTGTTTTATTGTGGAGAGTGTAATGGTTGTGTTTTGGGATGATTGTAAAGGTGGGTTTATCCAAGGCCCATGAAATCCGATCATACTTCACTCGAGGGTACCGAAATCCAATCAGGACTTCGAGGGTTACCGAAATCCAACCATTACTTTCGAGGGTTTACGAATCGATCATTACTTCGAGGGTTGTTTTCGTGTTTGATTTCGAATAATCGTCTATTTTCGTAATCATCTATTGGGGATATAAAAATTAGAAACATTGGAGGGAAAAATCCAGGTTCCGTGAATCAGGGCGTTTCAAAAGTTCGTCGGGAGGCCTTCGAAAACCCTAAATTCGAATCAAACCGGGTTCTATCAAACCCACTTCCCATCCTAGTAGAGACAGAAACCTTTAAATGGCGGTTAATGGCCCATTTTTAAAACAAGCATCAAGGCACTAATCATAAGGTGTGAAAAGGGGAAAAAGAATGGAGAAGGCAAATCAAGCAAATAAACAATACTACCAGTCGCACAATAGGGGGGCAATGAAGGAGAATGCATCCAGCAGTACACAAAAGTCTGAAATGTCATCAACAACATTGATTTAGACCTTACCCTTACATTATAGGCGGCACTTATACTCACTGAAACTGAAACAAATTTACATTTTCTGAAACTACAATTTTAGATTTATATGTTCTTGCTTGTCATACTCAATTGCTCTATGCTTGCTTTGTCATTCATTTTCAATGTTTAAGTGAGTGCTTCTAAATTCCCACACCCCTCCTACTCACGCTCCTTGCTAGTTGTCTGCGGACACTTATAAGTCTGCACAGCCTTCCACCACCAGACACTGCTCTGATTTCGACATCTCCCCCTCCATACCCATGCCTTCTTTTCTCTTCCAATTCTTTAATTGTTGCAGAAAGTGTGCTGGCTGGAAGACAGACAAAGATCCTAGTAAGAGGTCATGGGAGGTACATATTATAATTTCTGTTCTGGGAGTTGACAGGTCTTTCCCGGTAAATGCTGTGATTCAAATCATGATTTATCAGAATCCATGCTAGATTTAAATCTGAAAAAAGTTTTGGAGCAGGGGCATCTTGCTGAATCTGAAATTAGAGTAAAGATACCCTTTTAAATTGTAATTGACTTGTTTTTGTTACAGTAAAGATACCCTTTAAGAAGCGTCCCCCACCCTTCCTGTGTCAAAAAGGAAAGGTACTAGGCTGTCCTCTCTAAGAATCATTTGTTGTCTTTGCACTGCAGGATTATTTACGTAAGAATCAGTTGGGAAAACATAACTGATATCGGTCTGGTTGCTATGTTTATACATTGAATTGCAGTGGCAACATGGAAACCCATAAAGATGTGTCAAAACCAGTTGTTAAATGAACAAGTGTGTGGTTCTTCATACTAGTCATTAAGGCGGAGGCCACCACTACACGCCTTCAAGCGCGTTATTTTCGCGTTGTGCGCTCGGTTTTGCTATCTGTAAAAACAAAAAAGCAAAGCATTGCGCGGCACACAAATTCGTTGTTCCCGCGCTTTCCATGTTCGCGCCCCCTTGCGGGGCGCGAAAGCGACGCGCAAAATGTGAACAAAAAAAACGCTAGGTTAGCCTAGCCCTTAAAAGGAGCTGCTGTATAGACTGTGTTACCTTTCGAAAAAGCTATGATTATGTCTCGAACTTCTCGGGATCTTAAGTTATAGATTTCCATTTCCTTTGTCTGGGATAATGTCATAAACCTCAAACCCCCAAAAAACATCTGTTTTAATTTTCTGTCCTTTCTCTACATATGGCACCTCGCTTGTGGCTAGCTTTTTTAAATGAGTTCGGGGCGGGCCATTTATGCAGCGTGATGAGCTCGGCCCAGCAAGGGCATGCTCAAAGAACAAAGAATGGGGGGAAAGAGGCCAATGGAACTGGTGATGTCACAGCTCCCAGTACTAGCAGGAAGCACCACCCTTTATACTGCGGTAACTTAAATAGACTGCACGCTAGAGCATGATTTCCTGGGTCATTTTAAAGGTATGAGTATGCTCCTTTTAATAAAGCCACTGTTGGCAATAACATTTCCCCTTTTTACCTTATCACATCCTTTAATATGTTAAGGATGACAATTTTGCAAATATTAAATTAAGTGGTAATTGGAAGTTGTATACATTTACTCATTACCACAATAAACCTGTGCATGTGGAAACGATAGTTACTGTATTGCAGTAAGATGTCTGCTTGGTCGGTAAACGTAAGTAAACTTAGACATTTACATTAATTTAAAAATCCAATTTTTTTTCGTTTTGCTCTTAAGCTTTATAAGAAAACCAAACAACGCCTTAAGTTTTTGTGGTTAAGAAATTAAACCTGAGGTTTCTATAATAAGCCTTGAATCTGTCTCCCTTTGAAAAAAAACCCCAAAGCAATTAATCTTAAGCATAAGCGTTAGAAGGGCAGACAGAGTGTTCCGAAAGTGTGGATGTAAATAATCTAGCTATGGGCTACGAGGCTCCCTCGGGTTTCTGTATATAGCAAGGTCTTTAATCAAATACAACATTTGTGACCCGACCTGAGGTTCTAACCTTAGGCCAGGACGCTGATTTTCTTTTAAATTTCACAATTCAAAACTTTATTTCATTTTCAGTTATGACGTTACAGCAGGCCCATTGTACTTTAGATCCTTATTTTGAATTCCTATTTTTTCAGGACCAACACACCCAATAATTTCAAGTTTATCAGGCTAGGCCACAATAGTAAGGATCTTTAAGCCAAATTCCGATCCGATTGCACTTTAAGCGGAACACTAGGTGGGGCTGCACGAGTATGCAGCCCATGCGAGCAAATCCGTCTTTTTGCGCAATCGCATGCGCTGCAATTGCTCATTGCGCGTGAAGTGTGGCCCCTCAGTGTTCAGTGTCTTCGACGTAAGTTGGCGCCGTGGCCCCCCAACCCTTTATAGATCTGATGTGATGATAAAGATGAAGTCATAAGTGTCAGTAATATTGTTCTTGACGGCCACTGGGACCAAATAAAAACAACAGTGGTGTCAAATAATGATACAATGTTAAAAACAGTGTGAAATTAATGATAACAACCTTGGGTTAGACTGAGTTGGCAGAGTAAGCTGACTACTCGATTAATTCAACGCTGTACTGATGACTCAAAGCAATGATTGGCAAGCTTTAACCATGGGTATTATATGTAATTTATAAAGTGCTTTAATATTAGTTGGCATTAGGGGTTAAATAAATTAATGGACAGGGGGCAACTATAATGGTTAGCTTTGACTGGCCTTACAATGACATCCCAAAGTCCAAGAAAAAGAACAAAAGTTGGAAAAAAGGGAGGAAAGAGAAGAAGTAAATATCCAGGTTAATGTACATGGTTGTAAATGGAACCCAGATAGACACGGTCACGTTTAAGCAAATATTTATTGGAATTTTCATTCCAACATAGAAACCGTGAGGCCAGTTTATATCTTCGGACTAATGTAGAAGAAAAATCACTGAAATATGCCTGGTGGGGTTGTTAGATAAGCCAACCAATCAAAACATGCGTTTTTGCTGACGGCAGGATAAATCTATCGTATCAATAAACCCTCGTTTCGAAGACGAAAACCTGTAAGCTCCTGGCACAGGGATGATGAAACAGGAGAGAAGGATATAAACTAAAATGGAAGAGATCTAATTCTATTTAGAAATACATCGGTATACTGTACTGGGTTCTAGGAAAGTTTCAATGAATTCATGCGTGTACAGGTGCGTCTCTGTCTTTCCTACTGAATCTCTCTACATGACACACTGTTCACATATTAAATTCCCTTAAAATGATCCCAATAGTAAACCGTCATGTCAAAATGTGATGATAAATGGACATTGTTACATAACTTGTCAGCTATGACATATGAAGATTTATGAGGGATAGAATAAATATTTATCACAATTGTAAAATACAGATAACGTTATGTGGTGGAATATTATGCGGTGGAATATTAATATTATTGAGGACTATCTGCAAATGGGTGTAAAAGATACAGTTATATAAAGGTTAAGAAATTAAGAAATAATCTTCCCATGACCTGGATGGATGAATATTACAGATATACCATGACCTGGATGAATGAATATTACAGATATACCATGACCTGGATGAATGCATATTACAGATATACCATGACCTGGATGAATTATTACATATAGTCATGAACCCTCGATGAATATTACAATATACCATGATCGGAATGATAACATATTACAGATATACCCATGACCTGGATGAATGAATATACAGATATACCATGACCTGGATGAATGAATATTCCAGATTAACCATGACCTTGATGAATGAATATTAGAGATATACCATGACCTGGATGAATGAATATTACAGATATCCATGACCTGGATGATGAATATACAGATCTACCATGACCTGGATGAATGAATATTACATGATAAACCATGACCCTGGATGAATGAATATTCAGATATACCAATGACCTGGATGAATGAATATTACAATTACCATGACTGGATAATGAATATTACAGATATACCATGACCAGGATGAATGAATATTCAGATATACCATGACCGGATGAGTGAATTACAGATATACCATGACCTGATAATGAATTACAGATATACATGACATGTGATGAATATTACGATATACAGACCTGGATGAATGAATATTCAGCTAAACATGCTGGATATCTGTAATTCTCTTGTAATTAATATTTGATTTTTTTCGAATTTTCGATTTTTATCAAAAATCGAAAGTAGATGATTTTCGAAATCGAATAAGAACGATTTTGGAAAATCGAATATAGACAATTTTTTGAAAATCGAAAATTAAAGTGAACAATTTTCAAAATCGAAATTAGACGTTTCTTGAAATCGAAAACCAAAGTAAACGTTTTCGAAAGTAGACATTTTCTAAAATCAAAAGTAGATGTTTTTTCGAAAATCAAAGTAGATGATTTTCGAAAATCGAAACTCGAATTTCGGAAAGTTGATAATTCAAACGGAATGAAACTCAACAGTTTCGAACATCTCTAACCATGACTGCTTGAGAATAATACAGAAAACTACCATGATGAATGAATATTACAGATATACCATGACCTGATGAATGAATATTACAGATATACCATGACCTGAGATAATGATATTACAGATATACCGTGCCCTGATGAATGAATAGTACAAATATATCATCACCTGGATGGATAAATATTACAGATATACCATGACCTGCATGAATGAATTCCACAGATTTCGTGACTGGAGAATAATATTCAGATAGACCATGACCTGCATGAATGAATTTACAGTATACCATGACCTGGATGGATAATATTACAGATATACCATGACCTTAATGAATGAATATTCAGATATACCGTGACCTGGGATGAAATGAAAATAAAAATATCCCATGACCTGGATTGAATGAATATTACAGATATGGTATCATCATGACCTGGATGAACTGAATATTACAGATATACCATGACCGGAATGAATGATATTACAGATATACCATGACCTGGATGAATGCATATTACAAATACCATGACCTGAAGGTAAATATTACAGATATCCATGACCTGAAGAATAAATTTACAATAAACATGACCTGGAGAATGCATTCAAGATATATCATGACTGGAAGATAAATATTACAGATAAAACCATGACCTGGATAATGAATATTACAGATATACCATGACCTGGATGGATGGATATTACAGATATACCATGACCTGGATGAATGCATATTACAGCTATACCATACTGGATGAATGCATATTACAGATATACCATGACCTGAAGGATAAATTTTACAGATAAACCATGACCTGAGATGAATGCATATTACGGATTATCATGACCTGGAAGGATAAATATTACAGATAAACATGACCTGGAGAATGAATTTACGATATCCATGACCTGGATTGAATGAATATTACAGATACCATGACTGATGAATGAATTTACAGATACCATGATCTGGATGAATGAATATTACAGATATACCATGGCCTGGATGAATGAATATTACAGATAAACCATGGGCCTGGATGAATGATTATTTCAGATATACCATGACCTGGATGAGAACATTACAGATATACCATGACCTGGATGAATGAATATTACAGATATACCATGACCTGGATGAATGAATATTACGCATACCATGACCAGGAATGATGAATATTACAGATTACCATGACATGGTATGATTGTAATAATCTGTAATTAATAATTTGATTTTTCGAATTTTTCGATTTTTATCAAAAATCGAAAGTAGATGATTTTCGAAAATCGAAAGTAGACATTTTTTTGAAAATCGAAAATTGAAAGTAGAGAAACGATTTTCGAAAATCAAAGTAGACAATTTCTTGAAAATCGAAAACCAAAAGTAAACTGATTTTCGAAGTAGACGATTTCTAAAATCGAAAGTAGATTTTTTTTCGAAAATCCAAAGTAGATGAACTTTTTCGAAAATCGAAACTCGAATTTCGGAAAGTTCGAATTCAAAACGGAATGAAACTCACAGTTTCGAACATCTCTAACCATGACCTGCTTGAATGAATACTACAGATAAACTATACATGGATGAATGAATCTTACCGATATACCATGACCTGGATGAATAATATTCAGATATAACCATGACCTGGATGAATGAATATTACAGATGTACCATGACCTGGATGAATGAATATTACAAATATACCATGACCTGGATGAATGAATATTACAGATATACCGTGACCTGGATGAATGAATATTACAAATTATCATCACCTGGATGGATAAATATTACAGATATCCATGACCTTTCTTGAATGAATTCCACAGATATTTCGTGACCTGGATTGAATGATATTCAGATAGACCATGACCTGCATGAAGATTTACAGATTACCATGACCTGGATGAATGAATATTACAGATATACACATGACCTGGATGAATGAATATTACAGATATAACCGTGACCTGGATGAATGAATATTAGAAATTACCATGACCTGGATTGATGAATATTACAGATATGGGTATATCATGTGACCATGACCTGGATGAATGAATATTACAAGATATACCATACCTGGATGAATAATATTACAGATATACCATGACCTGGATGAATGAATATTACAGATAACCATGACCTGGATGATACTATTCAGATATACCATGACCTGATGAAATTTACAGATAATACCGTGACCTGATGAATAAACTATCTCATGACCTGGATGAATGAATATTACAGATATACCATGGACCTGGATGGAATGATATTACAGATATAACCTGACATGGAATGAATGAATATTACATAGATACCAGGACCTGGTGATGATAATATTACAGTATATACCATACTGATGATAATATTACAGATATACCGGACCTGGATGGATGATATTATAGATATACCATGACCTGGATGGATGAATATTACAGATATACCATGACCTGGATGAATGAATATTACAGATATACATGACCTGGATGAATGAAATTCGATATACCATGACCTGAAGTGAATAAATATTACAGATATACCGTGACATGGATGAATGATATTATACAGATATACCCTAACCTGGATGAATGAATATTACAGATATACCATGACCTGGATTGAATGAATATTACAGATATACCATGAACCTGGATGGATGAATATTACAGATATACCATGACCTGGATGAATAATATTACAGATATACCATGACCTGGATGAAATGAATATTACAATATACCGTGACATGATGATAATATCCAGATATACCATGACCTGGATGAATGAATATTAGAGATATACCATGACCTGGATGGATAAATATTACAGATATACCATGACCTGGATGAATGAATATTACAGATATACCATGACCTGGATGGATGAATATTACAGATATATCATGACCTGGAAATGAATCATTACAGATTACCATGACCTGGATGAATGAATATTACAGATATACCATGACCTGGATAATGAATATTACAAGAATACCATGACCTGGATGAATGAATATTACGATATACCATGACCTGGATGATGAATATTAGATATCCACCGTGACCTGGATGGATGAAATATAGATATACCGTGACCTGGATGGATGAATATTACAGAAAATATACGTACTGTAATATATTACAGACATACATGATGATGATATATTACAGATTACCATGACTGAATGAATGAATATTACAGCTATAACCATGACCTGGTGATGAATATTTACAGAAATACATGAACCTGGGCTGAATGAATATTCAGATCTACCATGACCTGGATGATGATATTACAGATATACCATGACCTGGATGAATGAATATTACAGATATACCATGACCTGATGAATAATATACAGATATACCATGACTGAATAATGAATATTACCGATATAACATGACCTGATGAATGAAATATTTACAGATATACCATACCTGATGAATGAATATTACCAGATTACATGACCTGAATGAATGAATATTACAGATATACCGTGACATGGATGATGAATATTACAGATATACCGTACCTTGATGAATGAATATTACAGATATACCATGACCTGGATGAATGAATATTACAGATATACATGACCTGGATGGTGAATATTAAGCGATATACCGTGACCTGGATGAATGAATATTACAGATATACCATGACCTGATGAATGAATATTCACAGATATACCTGACATGGATGAATGAATATTACAGATATACCCATGACCTGGATGAATGAATATTAGAATATACATGCCTGGATGGAATTTCAGATAATACCATGAACCTGGATTGAAGAATATCAATATACCATGACTGGATGGATGAATATTACAGATATACCATGACCTGGATGAATGAATTTACAGTATCCATGACCTGGATGATAATAGACAGTATTACAGACTATGAAATGATAAACCATGACCTGGATGAATGAATATTACAGATATACTCAGTAGACCTGGTGATGAAGATATATACAGATATACCGTGACCTTATGGATGAATATTACAGATATACCGTGACCTGGATGGATGAATATTACGATATACCATGACCTGGAATGAATGATATTACCGATACCATGACTGGATGAATGAATATTCCAGAGTGATTACAATACTGACCTGAATGATGAATGATTACAAGCTATACCATGACCTGGATGAAATGAATATTACAGAAATCCCATGACCTGGATGAATGAATATTACGATATACCATGACCGGATGGATGAATATTACAGATATACCATGACCTGGTGAATGAATATTACAGATATACCATGACCTGGATGAATGATATTACAGATATAACCATGACCCGAATGATGAATATTACAGATATACCATGACCTGGATGAATGAATTTACAGATAACCATGACCTGGATGATGAATATTACAGATATACCGTGACATGATGAATGAATAATTACAATATACCATACACTTGATGAATGAATATTACAGATATACCATGACCTGGATGATGAATATTTACAGATATACCATGACCTGGATGGATGAATAATTATAGATATACCATGACCTGGATGGATGAATATTACAGATATACCATGACCTGGATGAATGAAATAGTACCAGATATACCATGACCTGGATGAAATGAATATTACAGATTACCGTGACCTGGATGAAGAATATTTACAGATTACCATGACCTGAATGAATGATATACAGCATATCCATGACCTGGATGAATTAATATTACAGAAATACCATGACTGATGAATGAATATTACAGATTACCATGAACTGGATGAATGAATATTAAGATAATACCATGACCTGAGGAATTGAATATTACAGATTACCATGACCTGGATGGATGAATATTACAGTATACCGGACATGGATGATGAATATTACAGATATACCATACCTGGAGATGAATTTACAGATATAATGAATATTACAGATATACCATGACCTGGATGAATGATATTACAGATATACAATGACCTGGATGAATGAATATACATATAACCATGACCTGGAGAATGAATCTACAGATATACCATGACCTGGATGATGAATATTACAGATAACCATGACCTTTTATGTTAAACCACGTTCCTTCTCTCCCAGGATGCACGCCTTTTCCTTGGAATGTTCTTACAGAATTCTACTGGTTGGCTGTTGGTTGATTTAAACCCTGCTATCTCTACTGAGCTACTAATAGCCCAGTGGCTGGCCAAAGTGACCGTACAACACATTTAGGTGCTCTTGCTTACAGATATCTAATTGTGCTGTATATCAAACCATGATATGACCAATTACCCAGGTGGATGGATGAATATTACAGATATACCATGACCTGGATGAATGAATATTACATATATACCATGACCTGGATGAATGAATAATTAACGATATACCATGACCTGATGAATAATATTTACAGATATACCATGACCTGGATGAATGAATATTACAGATATACCATACCTGGATGGATGTAATATTACAGATATCCCGTGACGGATGAATGAATATTTACAGATTATAACCATACCTGGATGAATGAAATAACAGATATACCATGACCTGGATAGATGAATATTATCAGATAAACCTGACTGGATGATGAATATTAGATATACCATGACCTGATGGATATATTACCGATATACCATGACCTGGATAATGAATATTAACGAAATACCATGACCTGGATGAATGAATATTAGACACTGGATACAATAACAGTTACCTGCCTGGATGAATGAATATTAAGATATACCATGACCTGGATTGGATAAATATTACAGATAAAATATACCATGACCTGGATGAATGAATATTACAGAATACCAACCTGGATGGATGAATATTACAGCATATCTCTGACCTGGATGAAGAATATTACGATATACCATGACCTGGATGAATGAAGATTACAGATATACCATGACCAGGATGATGAATATTACAATATAAACCATGACCTGGATGAATGAATATTTACAGATATACCCATGACCTGGATGAATGAATATTACAGATATAACCTGACTGGATGATGAATATTATGATACCATGGCCTGATGGATGAAATATTACGATATACCATGACCTGGATTAATGAATATTACAGATATCCATATGACACTGCGATGAATGAATGCTATTACAGAATACCATGACCTGATGAATTGAATATTAACAGTATACCATGACCTGATGAATGAATATTAGTTAGAATCCATGACCGGATGAATGATATTAGATATACCATGAACTGGATGAATGAATATTACAGATAAACCATGACCTGGATGAATGAATATTACGATATAACATGACCAGGCATGATGAATATTACAGATATACCATGACCTGGGATGAATGTAATATTACAGATATACCATGACCTGGATGAAATGTATTACATATATACCATACCTGTGATGATGAATATTACAGATATACCATGACCTGGATGATGAATATTACAGATACCCTGACCTGTTCGTTCAACAGGATGCACGACTTCCTTGGAATGTTCTAACATAATTCTACTGGTTGGCTGTGGTTGATTTAACCGCTCAGATCTCTACTGAGCTACTATACCCAGTGGGCTGAGCCAAAGGACCGTAACAACCACACATTAGGTGCTCTTGCGTACAGATATCTAATATGTGCTGTATATCACAACTGTAGAGCTTATCCACACCTAGTGTTCAGCATAAAATGATACATTTGTTGAAGGGGGCATTATCTATTTCAGTAAGTCTCCATATGAGCACACCCCATCCTAACAACCTAAAGTCATTATGTTTGTGCGACTTTGTAATGTATGGCTACGGTTCTATGTGGCTAATTTGGTGTGGCTCGGTTGTGTGTGGTTTAGGTTATTGTGTGGCCAGTTTATGTGTGATGTAGGGTTATGTGTGGCTACTTTATATGTGTGATGAGTGTTATTGTGGCAAGTTTATGTGTGTGTATGATTAATGTGTGGCTACTTATGTGTGGTTACGGTATGTGTGTTAGTTTGAGGTTTGGTTTGGGTTAATGTGTGGTTGGGTTATGTGTGCTTGGGTATTGTAGTGGCGGGTATGTGTGGTTAGGTTCTGTGTGGTTAGCGTTACATATGTGGTTCTTTTCATGTGGGGACTACTTTATGTGTGGTATTATGTGTGGTTGTTATGTGTGGTTCAGTTTATATGTTGTTAGTTTATGTGTGGCTATTTTTTGTGGTTGGTTATGTGTGGTTAGTTATGTGTGGTTATTTAATCTTGGTTGTTTTATGTGTGGCTATTATGTTTGGATTCGGTTATGTGCTTTAGGTTATGTGGGTTAGTTTATATGTGGTTTTTATTTGTGGCTATTTTATGTGTGTGTAGGTTATGTGTGGTTAGTTAATGTGTGGCTATTTTATGTGTGGTAGGTTATGTGTGGTTAGGTTATGTTGGTTAGTTTAGGTGTTGGTATGTGTGTTGGTGTTTGTTTGTTGGGTTATGTGTCGTTTATGTGTGTCTTGTGGTTATGTGTGGTTGGTTATGTGTGGTTGGGTTATTGTGGTGGTTAGGTTACTATGTGGTTAGGTTATGTGTGGTTAGGTTAGGTGTGGTTAGGTGTGTGGTTGGTATGTGTGGTTTGGGTTAGGTGTATGGTTAGGTTTATTTGTGTGGTTAGGTTCAATTGTGGTTAGGTTATATGTCTGTGTTTCGGGTTATGTGTGGTTAGGTTATGTGGTGGTTTTAGGTTATAGTGTGGTAGTTATGTGTGGCTCGTTGGGTTATGTGTGGTTAGGTTATGTGTGGTTGGGTTATGTGTGGGTTGGGTTCTGTGTTGGCGGGTTATGTGTGGTTAGGTTGGTGTGTGTTATATTTGTGTTTATTTGTGGTTGGGTATGTGTGGGCTGGTATGTGTGTTGGGTTATGTTGTGGTTGGTTATGTGTGGCTTGGTTATGTGTGGTTATGGTATTAGTGTGGTTGGGTTTATGTGGTGGGTGGGTTGATGTGTGGTTGGTTATGTGGTTGGGTTATTGTGGTTGGGTTATTGTGGTGGGTTTATGTGTGGTTTAGGTGTTATGTGTGGGTTAGGTTTTGTGTGGTTAGGTGATTGTTGTGGTTAGGTTATGTGTGGTTTGGTTATGTGTGTGTGGTTTTTGTGGTTCAGGTTTGTGTGTTTGAGGTTATGGGTGTGTTGGGGTTATGTGTGGTAGGTTATGGTGTTGGTTATGTTGTGTTGGTTATGTTTGGTTATTTTATATGTGGCTTGTTTGGTGTGGCTATTTTATGTGTTGGTTGGTTCTGTGTGGTTAGGGTATTGTGTGGGTTATTCTTTTTGTGGTTATTTTACGTGTTATGGTATTGTGTGGGATGTGGTTGGTTAGGTGATGTGTGGTTGGCGGTTATGTGTGTTGCGTTATGTTTGGTTAGTGTGTGGTAGTTAGTTATGTGTGGTGCTAGTTAGTGGTAGGTTATGTGTTTAGGTTGTGTGGAGGTTATGTGTGGTTAGTAGTGAGTTATTGTGGTTGGTTTGTATGTTGCGGTATGTTGTATATGTTTGGCTTGGTTATTGTGGTTAGGTTAATGTGTGTTAGTTTATATGTGGTTATTTATGTGTGGCTATTGTAGTGTGGTGTAGGTTATGGTGGTTAGGTTATGTTTGGTTAGTTGTTTATGTGTGGTTGTGTTAGTGGGGTGCTTGGCGTTGTATGTGTGGTTAGGGTTTGTGTGGTTAGGTTATGTGTGGTAGTTTATGTAGGTGGTTAGGTTATGTGTGGTTATGTTATTGTTTGGTTATGTTAGGGTGTGGTTTGTGGGGTTTTGTTGGGGTAGTTTATGTGTTGGTTTGTTGTGGTTAGGTGTGTTGGTTCGTTTGTGTGTTTGGTCTGTGGTGGTTCGGTTCATGTGTGTTACGGTTATGCTGGTAGGTGGTGGTTGGTGACTGTGTGGTTGGTTTGTGTGGCTGGGTTGCTGTGTGGTTAGGTATTGTGTGAGTTGGGTTTCTGTGTGGTTAGGGTTCTGTGTGGTCTTGGGTTGCTGTGTGGTTGGTTATGTGTGGGTTAGTGGTTGCGTTTGTGTGGTCGGTTCTGTGTGGTTAGGTTATGTGTGGTTACGGATTATGTGTGTTGGTTTATGTGTGTTAGGTTAGGGGTTAGTTTGGTGGGTCTGGGTGGTTGTGTGCTGTTATGTGGTGGTTAGGTTTATGTGTGGTTGGGTTTATGTGTGGTGGGTTATGTGTGGCTGGGTTATGTTGGTTGGGTTATGTGTGGTTAGGTTATTTTAGTAGTTGTTGGTAGTGGGTTGGTTTATGTGTGGTTGGGTTATGTGTGGGTAGGTGTGGCTGGGTGATGTGTGGGTGGGTTAATGTGGTGGTTAGGGTTTGTGTGGTTGGGTTAGTGTGTGGCTGGGTTAATGTGTGGCTAGGTTATGTGTGGTTGGTTATTGTGTAGGTTATGTGTGGGTTAGTGCTGTTGGGTTATTGTGGCGGTTAGGTTTGTATGTGTGGTTGCGTTATGTGTGGTTGGGGTATGTGTGTGGGTTAGGGTTATGTGTTGCTAGGTTATGTGGTGGTTAGGTTATGGTGGTTAGTAGGTTATGTGTGGTTAGTTTGTGTTAGGATTGTGGTTGGTGATGTGTTGTTAGTGTTGGCTAGTTATCGTGTGGTTGGGTTATGTGTGGTTAAGGTTCATGTGTGGTTCGTTTATATGTGGGTTAGTTATCTGTGTGGTTTTTCGGGCTATGTTAGTTGGTTTAGGTTATGTGTGGTTAGGTTTTTCTGTGGTTGTACGTTTCTTGTGGCTCTGTTTCGTGGTATTTTATGGTTTGGTATGTGTGGTTAGGTGAGTATGTGTGGTTAGTTATATGTGGTTAGTTTATGTGTGGCATTTATGTTTATTAGTGGGTAGGTTATTGTGGTAGTTTGGCGAGTTTATGTGTGTCTGATGAGTTAGGTTGTGTGTTAGTATGTGTGCTATTATGTGTGTGTTGTTGGTTAGTTATGTGGTAGGTTAATTTGTGTGGTTGGTTTAATGTGTGGGGTTTGGGTTATGTGTGCTTGGGTTATGTGTGGTTAGGTTATGTGTGCTTTGGTGTTATGTGTGGTTGGTTTTGTGGGAGTATGTTGTGGTGGGTTATGTGTGTAGGTTTGTGTGTTAGGTGTGTGGTTTGGAGTGTGTTAGTTATGTGGTTGGGTTAGGTTTGGTTGTGGCTTGGGTTATGTGTGGTTAGGTTATGTGTGGTTGGGCTATGTGGTTGGGTCTGGGTGTTAATGGTGGCTGGGTTATGTGTGGTGGTTAGTGTGTAGTGTTGTGGTTTTGGGTTATGTGTTGGTTGGGTTCTGTGTGGCTGTGTTATGTGTGGTCTTGGGGTATGTGTGGTTGGGTTATGTTGTGTGGGTTAGTGTGGGTTATGTTGTGGTTGGTTAGTGGTGGTTGGTAGGATGGTGGGGTTAGGTGTTGTTTGTGGTTAGGTTATGTGTGTTGGTTATGTGTGGTGGTTATGTGTGGTTAGGTTATGTGTGTTAGGTGTTGTAGGTTTGGGTTGAGGTATGTGTGGTGAGGTATGGTGTTAGGTTTGTTAGTATGTGTTGGTTGGTTAGTGTGTTTTTTGTGGAGGTTATGTGTGGTTGTCTTTATCGTTGGTTGTAGTTTCATGTGTTCTTTATGTGTGTTTGTGTGGTTGTTATGTGTGGTTAGGTTATGTGTGGTTAGTGTTTATGTGGTTCTTTATTGTGGCTATTTATGTTGGTTAGGTTATGTTTGGTTATCGGTTTGTGTGGTTAGTTTATATGTGGTTAGTTATTGTGTGCTATTTTATGTTTTGTTAGGTTATGTTGGTCGTTTGTGTATGTTTGTATGTGTAGTTTTATGTGGTGCGGGTATCGTGTTCGCGGTTGTCAATGTGGTGGCTATTTACGTGCTGCCCTGTGGTTCGGTTTATGGTGGTTCGTTATGTGGTGGGCTTTAGGTTGTGTGGTTGGGGTTCTGTGTGGTTAGGTTACTGTTGGCTTGGTTGCTGTGTGGGTTAGTGTGTGGCTTTGGTGGCGTTGGGTATCTGTGTGGTTAGGTTATGTGTGGTTTAGGTATTGTGGTTTCAGGTTGGTGTGTTAGGTTCTGTTGTGTGTTATGTGGGTTGGGTTTGTGTGGTTCGGTTACTTTGTGTTGCGGTTAGGTGTGTTACGGTTTGTGCTGGTGGTATTGGTTCTGTTGTGTTTCGGTTGTGTGTTTGGTTGTGTGCGGTTCATAGTGTGGTTGGGTGCTGTTGTGGTCTGGTTATGTGTGGTTAGTTACTGGTGTGGTTGGGTATTCTGTGGTTGGGTACTGTGTGGCCTGGGTTACTGTGTGGGTTGGTTATGTGTGTGGTTGGTTCTGTGTGGTTACGGTTATGTGTGGTTGGGTTATGTGTGGGTTCAGGTTCTGTGTGGTTGGGTTTGTGTGGTTGGGTATGCTGTGCTGGTTATGTGTGAGTTCAGTTGCCTGTTAGGTTGCGTTCGGTTGGCTATTGTGGTTGGGATTGTGCTTAGTGGCTTGGGGTATCTGTGTTAGGATGCTGGGTTTACTGATGTGTTGGGTTACTGTGTGGTTCGGTTTGTGTGGTTGGGTTAGGTGTGGGTGTGTTGTGGGTCTGGGTTAGTGGCTGGGTTCTTGTGGTTTGGTTATGTGGTGGTTAGGGTTCGTGTGGTTGGTTTATTGTGGTGTAGGTTATGTGTGGTTCGGTATTCTGTGTGGTTGAGTCGGTGGTTTTCTGTTGGTTGCGGGTTCATGTGTGGTGGTTTGTGTAGTCGGTGTTCTGTGCGTTAGGGTTATGTGTGGTTGGGTTTTGCTACGTCGTGTTGGAGGTTTGTTGTTTATCTGTGGTTAGTTTTCTTGTGTTGTCGGTCTCTTTTACTGGTGGTTAGGTCTGTGTGGTTACTGGTTAGTTGTGGTTAGTTTATCTATGGCGTTTTTATGTGTGGCTTTTTATGTGTGGTTAGGTATGTGTGGTTAGGTTATGGGTGGTGATAGTTATACTGTGTAGTTCTATGTGTGGCATTTGAATGTTTGGTTGGTTCTGTTGGTTAGGTTTATGTGTGGTTAGTTTATATGTGGTTAGTTTTAGTGTGGCCTATTTTATGTGTGGGTTAGGTTATGTGTGGGTTAGTTCAATGTGTGGCTAATGCTATTTATGTGTTGGTTAGGTTTATGTGGTTGGTTGGTTGATGTGTGTGTTTAGGTTATGTGTGGTTGTTACTGTGTGGTGGGTTATGTGTGCTTGGGTTATGTGTGTTTCGGTTATGTGTGCTTTGTTATGTGTTTGGTTGGTTCTGTGTGGTTGGGTTATGTGTGTTATTAGGTTATAGTGTAGGTAGTTAGGGGTTATGTGTGGTTAGGTTATGTGTGTGGTGGTTCTTTTGGTTATGGTTGTGGTATGGTGTGGGATGTGTGGTTGGGTTATGTTTGGTTGGTACTGTGTGGTTGGTTACCCTGTTGGGTTGGGTTCGGTGTGGTCTCGGTATTCTGTGTGGTTGGGTTCTCTGTGGTTCGCGTTCTTTGTGTTCGTTTTCTGTCTGTTTGGGTTCTGTGTGGTTCGGGTTCTGTGTTTGTTCGGTTTTTGTTCGGTTCTGTCTGGTGCGAGTTCTGTTCGTGGTGGGTTTCGTGTGGTGGATGAATATTACAGATATACCGTGACATGGATGAATGAATATTACAGATATACCATAACCTGGATGAATGAATATTACAGATATGAATGAATATTACAGATATACCATGACCTGGATGAATGAATATTACAGACCAGATTACCATGACCTTGATCATAATATTAGAGATATCCCATGACCTGATGAATGATAATTACAGATATCCCATGACCTGGATGATGAATAGTTACAGATATACCATACCTGGATGAATGAATTTACAGATATACCATGACCTGGATGAATGAATTTCAGAATATCCATGACCTGGATGAATGAATATTACATATCATACCATGACCTGGATAATGAATATTACAGATATACCATGACCTGGATGAATGAATATTCAGATATATACGCATGACCGGATGAATGAATATTACGATATACCATGACCCTGGATAATGAATTTACAGCATATACATGACACTGTAGAACTGATATACTTGACATGATATACCATGACCTGGATGAATGAATAATTCAGCTACATAACATGGACTGGATATATCTGTAATATCATACTCTGTAATTAATAATTTTATTTTTTTTCGAATTTTCGATTTTTATCAAAAATCGAAAGTAGATGATTTTCGAAATCGAATAGAACGATTTTGGAAAATCGAAGTATAGACAATTTTTTGAAAATCGAAAATTGAAAGTGAACAATTTTCAAAATCGAATAGACGCTTTCTTGAAAATCGAAAACCAAAGTAAACGATTTTCGAAAGTAGACATTTTCTAAAATCAAAAGTAGATGTTTTTTCGAAAATCAAAGTAGATGAATTTTCGAAAATCGAAACTCGAATTTTCGGAAAGTTGATAATTCAAACGGAATGAAACTCAACAGTTTCGAACATCTCTAACCATGACATGCTTGAATGAATAATACAGAAAACTACCATGGATGAATGAATATTACAGATATACCATGACCTGATGAATGAATATTACAGATATACCATGACCTGGATAATGATATTACAGAATATACCGTGCCTGATGAATGAATAGTACAATATATCATCACCTGGATGGATAAATATTACAGATATACCATGGACCTGCATGAATGAATTCACAGATTTCGTGACCTGGATGAATAATATTCAGATAGACCATGACCTGCTGAATGAATTTACAGTATATCCATGACCTGGATGGATAATATTACAGATATACCATGACCTTAATGAATGAATATTCAGATATACCGTGACCTGGATGAAATGAAAATAAAAATATCCCATGACCCTGGATTGATGAATATTACAGATATGGTATCTCATGACCTGGATGAACTGAATATTACAGATATACCATGACCGGATGAATGATATTACAGATATACCATGACCTGGATGAATGCATATTACAAATACCATGACCTGAAGGTAACATATTACAGATATCCATGACCTGAAGAATAATTTACAATAAACCATGACCTGGAGAATGCATTCGAATATCATGACTGGAAGGATAAATATTACAGATAAACCATGACCTGGATAATGAATATTACAGATATACCATGACCTGGATGGATGATATTACGATATACCATGACCTGGATGAATGCATATTACAGCTATACCATGACCTGGATGAATGCATATTACAGATATACCATGACCTGAAGGATAAATTTTACAATAAACCATGACCTGAGATGAATGCATTTACGGATATATCATGACCTGGAAGGATAAATATTACAGATAAACATGACCTGGAGAATGAATATTACGATATCCATGACCTGGATTGAATGAATATTACAGATACCATGACTGATGAATGAATATTACAGAACCATGATCTGGATGAATGAATATTACAGATATACCATGGCCTGGATGAATGAATATTACAGATATACCATGGCCTGGATTGAATGATTATTTCAGATATACATGACCTGGATGAGAACATTACAGATATACCATGACCTGGATGAATGAATATTAACAGATATACCATGACCTGGATGAATGAATATTACAGATACCATGACCAGGAATGATGAATATTACAGATTACACATGACATGGTATATTTGTAATAATCTGTAATTAATAATTTGATTTTTCGAATTTTCGATTTTTATCAAAAATCGTAAGTAGATGATTTTCGAAAATCGAAAGTTAGACCATTTTTTTGAAAATCGAAAATTGAAGTAGAGAACATTTTCGAAAATCAAAGTAGACAATTCTTGAAAATCGAAAACCAAAAGTAAACTGATTTTCGAAGTAGACGATTTCTAAAATCGAAAGTAGATTTTTTTCGAAAATCCAAGTAGATGAATTTTCGAAAATCGAAACTCGAATTTCGGAAAGTTCGTAATTCAAAACGGAATGAACTCACAGTTTTCGAACATCTCTAACCATGACCTGCTTGAATGAATACTACAGATAAACTATAACATGGATGAATGAATCTTACCGATATACCATGACCTGGATGAATAATATTCAGATATAACCATGACCTGGATGAATGAATATTACAGATGTACCATGACCTGGATGAATGAATATTACAAATATACCATGACCTGGATGAATGAATATTACAGATATACCGTGACCTGGATGAATGAATATTACAAATTTCATCACCTGGATGGATAAATATTACAGATATCCATGACCTTACTTGAATGAATTCCACAGATATTTCGTGACCTGGATTGAATGAATATTACAGATAAACCATGACCTGCATGAAGTATTATACAGATTACCATGACCTGGATGAATGAATATTACAGATATACCATGACCTGGATGAATGAATATTACAGATATAACCGTGACCTGGATGAATGAATATTAGAAATTACCATACCTGGATTGATGAATATTACAGATATGGTATATCAGTGACCATGACCTGGATGAATGAATATTACAAGATATACCATACCTGGATGAATAATATTACAGATATACCATGACCTGGATGAATGAATATTACAGATAACCATACCTGGATGATACTATTCAGATATACCATGACCTGATGAAATTTACAGATAATACCGTGACCTGATGAATAAACTATCTCATGACCTGGATGAATGAATATTACAGATATACCATGGACCTGGATGGAATGATATTACAGATATATACCTGACATGGAATGAATGAATATTACATAGATACCAGGACCTGGTGATGATAATATTACAGTATATACCATACTGATGATAATATTACAGATATACCGGACCTGGATGGATGATATTATAGATATACCATGACCTGGATGGATGAATATTACAGATATACCATGACCTGGATGAATGAATATTACAGATATACATGACCTGGATGAATGAAATCGATATACCATGACCTGAAGTGAATAAATATTACAGATATACCGTGACATGGATGAATGATATTATACAGATATACCCTAACCTGGATGAATGAATATTACAGATATACCATGACCTGGATTGAATGAATATTACAGATATACCATGAACCTGGATGGATGAATATTACAGATATACCATGACCTGGATGAATAATATTACAGATATACCATGACCTGGATGAAATGAATATTACAATATACCGTGACATGATGATAATATCCAGATATACCATGACCTGGATGAATGAATATTAGAGATATACCATGACCTGGATGGATAAATATTACAGATATACCATGACCTGGATGAATGAATATTACAGATATACCATGACCTGGATGGATGAATATTACAGATATATCATGACCTGGAAATGAATCATTACAGATTACCATGACCTGGATGAATGAATATTACAGATATACCATGACCTGGATAATGAATATTACACAGAATACCATGACCTGGATGAATGAATATTACGATATACCATGACCTGGATGATGAATATTAGATATCCACCGTGACCTGGATGGATGAAATATAGATATACCGTGACCTGGATGGATGAATATTACAGAAAATATACGTACTGTAATATATTACAGACATACATGATGATGATATATTACAGATTACCATGACTGAATGAATGAATATTACAGCTATAACCATGACCTGGTGATAATATTTACAGAAATACATGAACCTGGGCTGAATGAATATTACAGATATACCATGACCTGGATGATGATATTACAGATATACCATGACCTGGATGAATGAATATTACAGATATACCATGACCTGATGAATAAATACAGATATACCATGACCTGAATAATGAATATTACCGATATAAACCATGACCTGGATGAATGAAATATTTACAGATATACCATACCTGAATGAATGAATATTACCAGATATACATGACCTGATGAATGAATATTACAGATATACCGTGACATGGATGAATGAATATTACAGATATACCGTTACCTTGTATGAATGAATATTACAGATATACCATGACCTGGATGAATAATATACAGATATACATGACCTGGATGATGAATATTAAGCGATATACCGTGACCTGGATGAATGAATATTAAGATATACCATGACCTGATGATGAATATTACAGATATACCGTGACATGGATGAATGAATATTACAGATATACCCATGACCTGGATAATGAATATTAGAATATACATGCTGGATGGAATTTCAGATAATACCATGAACCTGGATTGAAGAATATCAGGATATACCATGACCTGGATGGTGAATATTACAGATATACCATGACCTGGATGAATGAATATACAGTATCCATGACCTGGATGATAATGTACAGTATTACAGACTATGAAATAAGAACCATGACCTGGATGAATGAATATTACAGATATACTCAGTAAAGACCTGGTATGAAATATATACAGATATACCGTGACCTATGGATGAATATACAGATATACCGTGACCTGGATGGATGAATATTACGATATACCTGACCTGGATGAATGATATTACCGATACCATGACTGGATGAATGAATATTCACAGAGATATATACAGATACTGACCTGAATGATGAATGATTACAAGCTATACCATGACCTGGATGAAATGAATATTACAGAAATACCATGACCTGGATGAATGAATATTACAGATATACCATGACCGGATGGAATGAATATTACAGATATACCATGACCTGGATGAATGAATATTACAGATATACCATGACCTGGATGAAATGATATTACAGATATAACCATGACCCTGAATGAATGAATATTACAGATATACCATGACCTGGATGAATGAATTTACCAGATATACCATGACCTGGATGATGAATATTACAGATATACCGTGACATGATGAATGAATAATTACAATATACCATACCTTGAATGAATGAATATACAGATATACCATGACCTGGATGATGAATATTTACAGATATACATGACCTGGATGGATGAATAATTATAGATATACCATGACCTGGATGGATGAATATTACAGATATACCATGACCTGGATGAATGAATATACCAGATATACCATGACCTGGATGAAATGAATATTACAGATATACCGTGACCTGGATGAAGAATATTTACAGATTACCATGACCTGAATGAATGATATACAGCATATCCATGACCTGGATGAATTGAATATTACAGAAATACCATGACTGATGAATGAATATTACAGATTACCATGAACTGGATGAATGAATATTAAGATAATACCATGACCTGGGAATTGAATATTACAGAATTACCATGACCTGGATGGATGAATATTACAGTATACCGGACATGGATGAATGAATATTACGATATACCATACCTGGAGATGAATTTACAGATATGAATGAATATTACAGATATACCATGACCTGGATGAATGATATTACAGATATACAATGACCTGGATGAATGAATATTACATATAACCATGACCGGAGGAATGAATTTACAGATATACCATGACCTGGATGAATGAATATTACAGATAACCATGACCTGTTATGTTAAACCACAGTTCCTTCTCTCCCAGGATGCACGACCTTTTCCTTGGAATGTTCTTAAGATTTCTACTGGTTGGCTGTTGGTTATTTAAACCCTGCTATCTCTACTGAGCTACTAATAGCCAGTGGCTGAGCCAAAGACCGTACAACACATATTAGGTGCTCTTGCGTACCAGATTATCTAATTGTGCTGTATATCAAACCATGATATACCAATTACCCAGCTGGATGGATGAATATTACAGATATACCATGACCTGGATGAATGAATATTACATATATACCATGACCTGGATGAATGAATAATTAACGATATACCATGACCTGAATGATAATAATTTACAGATATACCATGACCTGGATGAATTAATATTACAGTATACCATGACCTGGATGGATAATATTACAGATATCCCGTGACTGGATGAATGAATATTTACAGATTATACCATACCTGGATGAATGAAATAACAGATATACCATGACCGGATGATGAATATTATCAGATATAACCATGACTGGATGGATGAATATTAGATATACCATGACCTGATGGATATATTACCGATATACCATGACCTGGATTAATGAATATTAACGAAATACCATGACCTGGATGAAATAATTTAGATCGACTGATACAATATACAGTTACCTGCCTGGATGAATGAATATTAAGATATACCATGACCTGGATGGATAAATATTACAATAACAGATAACCATGACCTGGATGAATGAATATTACAGAATACCAACCTGGATGGATGAATATTACAGCATATTCATGACCTGGATGAAGAATATTACGATATACCATGACCTGGATGAATGAAATTACAGATATGCCATGACCAGGATGAATGATATTACAATATAAACCAGACCTGGATGAATGAATATTCTACAGATAATACCCATGACCTGGATGAATGAATATTACAGATATAATGACCTGGATGGATGAATATTATGATAACCATGCCTGATGGATGAAATATTACGATATACCATGACCTGGATTAATGAATATTACAGATATCCATATGACCTGGATGAATGAATGCTATTACAGAATACCATGACCTGATGAATGAATATTACAGCTATACCATGACCTGATGAATGAATATTAGATCAGAATCCACATGACCTGGATGATGATATTAAGATATACCATGAACTGGGATGAATGAATATTACAGATAAACCATGACCTGGATGAATGAATATTACACGATATACATGACCAGGCATGAATGAATATTACAGATATACCATGACCTGGGATGAATGAATATGTACAGATATTACCATGACCTGGATGAAATGTATTACAATATACATGACCTGTATGATGAATATTACAGATATACCATGACCTGGATGATGAATATTACAGATACCCTGACCTGTTCGTTCAACAGGATGCACGACTTCCTTGGAATGTTCTAACATAATTCTACTGGTTGGCTGTGGTTGATTTAACCGCTCAGATCTCTACTGAGCTACTATACCCAGTGGGCTGAGCCAAAGGACCGTAACAACCACACATTAGGTGCTCTTGCGTACAGATATCTAATATGTGCTGTATATCATCAACTTAGAGCTTATCCACACCCAGTGTTCAGCATAAAATGATACATTTGTTGAAGGGGGCTTATCTATTTCAGTAAGTCTCCATATGAACACACCCCATCCTAACAACCTAAAGTCATTATGTTTGGCTACTTTGTAATGTATGGCTAGGTTCTATGTGGCTAATTTGGTGTGGCTCAGGTTGTGTGTGGTTTAGGTTATTGTGTGGCCAGTTTATGTGTGGTGTAGGGTTGATGTGTGGCTACTTTATATGTGTGATTAGTGTTATTGTGGGCAAGTTTATGTGTGTGTATGATTAATGTGTGGCTACTTATGTGTGGTTACGGTATGTGTGTTAGGTTATGGGTTTGGTTTGGGTTAATGTGTGGTTGGGTTATGTGTGCTTGGGTATTGTGTGGCGGGTATGTGATGGTTAGATTCTGTGTGGTTAGCGTTACATATGTGGTTCTTTTCATGTGGGGGCTACTTTATGTGTGGTTAGTTATGTGTGGTTGTTATGTGTGGTTCAGTTTATATGTTGTTAGTTTATGTGTGGCTATTTTTTGTGGTTGGTTATGTGTGGTTAGTTATGTGTGGTTATTTAATCTTGGTTGTTTTATGTGTGGCTATTATGTTCTGGATTCGGTTATGTGGTTTAGGTTATGTGGGTTAGTTTATATGTGGTTTTTATTTGTGTGCTATTTTACTGTGTGTATAGGTTATGTGTGGTTAGTTAATGTGTGGCTATTTTATGTGTGGTAGGTTATGTGTGGTTAGGTTATGTTGGTTAGTTTAGGTGTTGGTATGTGTGTTGGTGTTTGTTTGTGGGTTATGTGTCGTTTATGTGTGTCTTGTGGTTATGTGTGGTTGGTTATGTGTGGTTGGGTTATTGTGGTGGTTAGGTTACTATGTGGTTAGGTTATGTGTGGTTAGGTTAGGTGTGGTTAGGTGTGTGGTTGGTATGTGTGGTTTGGGTTAGGTGTTGGTTAGGTTTATTGTGTGGTTAGGTTCAATTGTGGTTAGGTTATATGTCTGTGTTTCGGGTTATGTGTGGTTAGGTTATGTGGTGGTTTTAGGTTATAGTGTGGTAGTTATGTGTGGCTAGTTGGGTTATGTGTGGTTAGGTTATGTGTGGTTGGGTTATGTGTGGGTTGGGGTTCTGTGTTGGCGGGTTATGTGTGGTTAGGTTGGTGTGGTTATATTTTAGTGTTTATTTGTGGTTGGGTATGTGTGGTCTGGTATGTGTGTTGGGTTATGTTGTGGTTGGTTATGTGTGGCTTGGTTATGTGTGGTTATGGTATTAGTGTGGTTGGGTTTATGTGGTGGGTGGGTTGATGTGTGGTTGGTTATGTGGTTGGGTTATTGTGGTTGGGTTATTGTGGTGGGTTTATGTGTGGTTTAGGTTTATGTGTGGGTTAGGTTTTGTGTGGTTAGGTTTGTTGTGGTTAGGTTTGTGTGGTTGTGGTTATGTGTGTGTGGTTTTTGTGGTTCAGGTTTGTGTGTTTGAGGTTATGGGTGTGTTGGGGTTATGTGTGGTAGGTTATGGTGTTGGTTATGTTGTGTTGGTTATGTTTGGTTATTTTATATGTGGTTGTTTGGTGTGGCTATTTTATGTGTTGGTTGGTTCTGTGTGGTTAGGGTATTGTGTGGGTTATTGCTGTTTTGTGGTTATTTTAGGTGTTATGGTATTGTGTGGGTATGTGGTTGGTTAGGTGATGTGTGGTTGGCGGTTATGTGTGTTTGTTTGATGTGTGGGTTAGTGTGGCTTAGTATTATGTGTGGTTCTATTGGTGTATTATGTTTTGGTTGTGTGAGGTTATGTGTGGTTAGATGGATTATGTGTGGTTGGTTTGATGTTGGGTATGTTCTAGATGTTTGGTATTGGTTATGTGTGGTAGGTTATGTGTGTTAGTTTATATGTGGTTAGTTTATGTGTGGTTGTAGTGTGGTGTAGGTTATGGTGTGTAGGTTATGTTTGGTTAGTTGGGTTTATGTGGTTAGTTTAGTGTGGTGCTTGCGTTGTATGTGTTGGTAGGGTTCTGTGTGGTTTGTTTGTGTGTTAGTTTATGAGGTGGTTAGTTTATGTGTGGTTTTTATTTTTGGTTAGGTAGGTGTAGGTTATGTGGGTTGTTGATAGTGGTGGAGTTTATGTGTGGTTGTTGGGTTGTGATGTGTGTTGTATTGTGTGTTTCGTAGTGTGGTGGTTACGGTTCATGTGTGGTTAGGTTTGTGTGGTGGTTGGTTGGTATGTGTGGTTGGTTTGTGTGCTGGGTTGAGTGTGTGGTTAGGTATCTGTGTGGTTAGGGTGGTTGTGTGGGTTAGGTTGCTGTGTGGTATGTGTGTTGTACTGTGTGGTTAGGTTCTGTGGTGGTTCGGTTGCTTATGTGTGGTTCGGTTTGTGTGGTTGGTTGTGTGGTTGGATTATGTGTGTTGGGTTTACTGTGTGTTATTAGGTGTTAGCTTTGGGCTGGGTCTGGGTGGTTGTGGTGGTTATGTGGTGGTAGGTTTATGTGTGGTTGGGTTTATGTGTGGTGGGTTATGTGTGGCTGAGGTTATGTGTGGTTGGGTTATGTGTGGTTAGGTTATGAGGTTAGTTTTGTGTGGGTTAGGTTTATGTGTGGTTGGGTTATGTGTGGTAGGTGTGCTGGTATGTGTGGGTGGTTATGTGTGGTTGGTTATGTGTGGTTGGGTTAGTGTGTGGCTGGGTTAATGTGTGGTTGGTATGTGTGGTTGGGTTATTGTGTTAGGTTATGGTGGTGGGTTAGGCTGTTTGTTATGTGTGGGTTAGTTGTGTATGTGTGTTGGGTTATGTGTGGTTGGGTTATGTGGATGGGTTTGTGGTTATGTGTTAGTGTCTAGGTTATGTTGTGGTTTGGTTACTGGTTGGTTAGTAGGTTAGTGTGGTTAGGTTATTTGGTAGGTTGTGGTTGATGTGTGGTGGTAGTGTTGGCTAGTTTCTGTGTGGTTGGTTATGGTGGTTAGGTTCATGTGTGGTTCGTTTATATGTGGTTAGTTTTGTGTGGTATTTCTGTTCTATCGTTAGGTGTGGTTTAGGTTATGTGTGGTTAGGTTTACCTTTGTGGTTGTTAGTTTCTATGTGGTCTAGTTTGCTGCATTTTAGTGTTTACGGTATGTGTGGTTAGGTGTATGTGTGGTTAGTTATATGTGGTTAGTTTATTGTGTGGCTTTTATGTTTTAGTTAGTGGGTTAGGTTCATTGTGGTAGTTTTGCTAGTTTATGTGTGGTCTGATAGTTATTGTGGTTAGTATGTGCTATTTTATGTGTGGTAGTATGTTAGGTTAGTTTGTGGTTGGTTAAGTTATGTGTTGGTTGGGTTTAATGTGTGGGGTTGGGTTTATGTGTTGCTTGGGTTAATGTGTGGTTAGGTTATGTGTCTTGGTTTAGGTGTTGTTTGTTGGTGGTGTTATGTTTGGCTGGGTTAGTGGTTAGGTGATTGGGTTAGGTGTGTGGTGTTGAGTTGTGGTTAGTTTGTGGGTTGTAGTGTTTGGTTTGTGGTTGGGTTATGTGTGGTTAGGTTATGTGTGGTTAGGGCTATGTGTTGGGTCTGGTGCTGGTATGTGTGGCTGGGTTATGTGTGGTGGGGTTAGGTGTTAGGTTATGTGGGTTGAGGTTATGTTTGGTTGGGTTACTGTGTGGCTGGTTATGTGTGGTTTGGGTGTATGTGTCGGTTGGGTTATTTGTGGTGGGTTAGGGTGGGTTATGTGTGGTTGGGTTAGTGGTGGTTGGTTATGTGTGGTGGGTGTTGTGTGTTGTTATTGTGGTTAGGTTATGTGTTGTTGGGTTATGTGTGGTCTGGTTATGTGTGGTTAGGTTATGTGTGGTTGGCGTGTGAGGTTATGGGTTGTAGGTATGTGTGGCTGTAGGTTATGGTGTTGGTGTGGTTTATTAGTGTGGTTGGTATGTGTGGTTTGGGCAGTTAGTGTGGTTAGGTCTTTGTATATGGTGTGTTGAGTTTATAGTGTATTTTATGTGTGGTCGGTGGTTCGTATGTGTGGTTAGGTTATGTGTGGTTAGTTTCATGTGGTTGTTTTGTGTGGCTATTTATGTGTGGTTAGGTTATGTTGGTTTGGTTTAGTGTGGTTAGTTTTATGTGGTTAGTTATGTGTGGCTATTTTATGTTTGTTAGGTTATGTTGGTTCGTTCTGTGTATGTTTTATAGTGGTAGTTTATTATGTGGTGGCCGGGGTATTGCGGTGTTGGTCTTGGGTACTGTGTGGCTATTTCGTGCTGCCTGTGTTAGGTTTCTGGTGGTATGGTTAATGTGGGGGTTTATGTGTGGTTAGGGGTTACTGTGTGGTTAGGTTCTGTTGGCTATGGGTTGCTGTGGTTGGGTTAGGTGTTTATGGTGGCGTTTCGGTATGTGTGGTTGGTTATGTGTGGTTTAGGTTCTGTGGTTCAGGTCTGTGGTTAGGTTACTCCGTTGTGTAGTTATGTGTGGTTGTTTGTGTGGTGCGGTTATGTTGTGTTGCGGTTGTGGTTACGGTTATGTCTGGTAGGTATTGGGGGTTCTAGTATGTGTGTTAGGTTACTAGTGTAGGTTTGTTGGGTTCATTGTTGTGGTTGGGTGTGTGTGGCTGGTTTCTGTGTGGTTACGTTATGGTGTGCGTTGGGTGTATTCTGTGGGTTGGGTATGTGTGGCTGGGTTCTGTTGTGGGTTGGTTATGTGTGGGTTGGTTACTTTGTGGTTAGGTTTCTGTGTGGTTGGTTATGTGTGGTTCGGTTACTGTGTGGTTGGGTTCTGTTGGTTGGGTTTTGTGCTGGGTTTGTGTGAGTCAGTGTTCTGTGGTGGAGTTCGGTTGTTTGTGGTGGGTGTTGGGGTTATGTGTGTGGGGTATGTGTGTTGGTATTGTGGTTGTTGATGTGTTGGGTTTCTGTGTGGCTGTGGTTTGTGTGGTTGGTTCGGTGTGGGTGGTGTGTGTTGGGTTTGTGGGCTGGGTTATTGTGGTTTAGGTCTGTGTGGTGGTTAGGTTGTGTGGTTAGGGTTTATGTGTGTGCTGGTTATTGTGTGGTAGGTATTCTGTGTGGTTCGAGTCGTGTTTTCATGTTGGTTCGGTTATGTGTGGTGGTTGTGTGTGGTGTTTGGCGGTTTAGGGTTCTGTGTGGTTGGGTTCCGTGTGTTTGGTGTGGAGGTTGTGTAGGTTGGTATACTGTGGTTCTTTCTCGGTGTTCGGTCTTTTTCTGTGTGGTTAGGTTGTGTGGTTGGTTGCTTGTGGTTAGTTTTCTGGTAGTTTATTATGTGTGGCTCTTTTGATGTGTGGTTAGGTTATGTGTGGTTAGGTTATGGGTGGTAGTTTATACTGTGTGTTCTGTATGTGTGGCGATTTGAGTTTGGTTAGGTTATGTTGGTTGGTTATGTGTGGTTAGTTTATATGTGGTTAGTTTAGTGTGGCCTATTTTATGTGTGGGTTAGGTTGTGTGGGTTAGTTAATGTGTGGCTAGTGGCTATTTATGTGTGGTTGTTATGTGGTTGGTTAGGTATGTTGTGTTTTAGGTTATGTGTGGTTGGTTTGTGTGTGGGTTATGTGTGCTTGGGTTATGTGTGTTGGTTATGTGTGCTTTGGTTATGTGTTGTTTGGTTTGTGTGGTGGGTTATGTGTGTTATTAGGTTACTAGGTAGGTATGTTGGTCGGTTATGTGTGGTTAGGTTATGTGTGGGCTGTTTTAGGTTATGGTTGTGGGATGTGTGGTTGATGTGTGGTTGGGTTATGTTGTGGTTAGGTATGTGTGGTTGGTTACCCTGTTGGGTTGGGTTCGGTGTGGTCTCGGTATTCTGTGTGGTTGGGTTCTCTGTGGTTCGCGTTCTTTGTGTTCGTTTTCTGTCTGTTTGGGTTCTGTGTGGTTCGGGTTCTGTGTTTGTTCGGTTTTTGTTCGGTTCTGTCTGGTGCGAGTTCTGTTCGTGGTGGGTTTCGTGTGGTGGATGAATATTACAGATATACCATGACCTGGATGAATGAATATTACAGATATACCATGACCTGGATGAATGAATATTACATATATACCATGACCTGGATGAATGAATATTACAGATATACCATGACCTGGATGAATGAATATTACAGATAAACCATGACCTGTTATGTTCAACAGTCCTTCTTCCTCCCAGGATGCACGACTTCCTTGGAATGTTCTTAACAGTAATTTCTACTGGGATAGTAGATTATCATGACCTGGATGAATATTACCGATATACCATGATCTGGATGAATGATATTACAGATATACCATGACCTGGATGAATGAATATTACAGATATACCATAACCTGGATGAAATGAATATTACAGATATACCATGACCTGGATGAATGAATAACAAATTAGAATATACCATGATCTGGATGAATGAATATTACAGATATACCATGACCTGGATGAATGAATATTACGATATAACCATGAACCTGGATGAATGAATATACAGATATACCATGACCTGGATGAATGAATATTACGATAGTACCATGACCCGGATGAATGAATATTACGATATACCATGACCTGGATAAATAATATTACAGATATCACCATGACCGGATGAATAATATTACGATATACCATGACCTGGAATGATTGAAATTACAGATATACCATGACCTGGATGAATGAAATTACAGATATACCATGACATGGATGAATGAATATTACAGATATACCATGACCTGGATGAATGAATATACAGATAAAACATGACATGGATATCTGTAATTATCTGTAATTAAATACATTGATTTTTTCCGAATTTTCCGATTTTTATCAAAAATCGAAAGTAAGATGATTTTCGAAATCGAAGTAGAACGATTTTGGAAAATCGAAAGTAGACAATTTTTTGAAAATCGAAAATTGAAAGTAGAACAATTTTCAAAATCGAATAGACGATTTCTTGAAAATCGAAAACCAAAGTAAACGCTTTTCGAAAGTAGACGATTTTCTAAAATCAAAAGTAGATGTTTTTTCGAAAATCAAAGTAAGAATTTTCGAAAATCGAAACTCGAATTTTCGGAAAGTTTGATAATTCAAAACGGAATGAAACTCAACAGTTTCGAACATCTCTAACCATGACATGCTTGAATGAATAATACAGATAAACTATAACATGGATGAATGAATATTACAGATATACCATGACCTGGATGAATGAATATTACATATACCATGACCTGGATAAATGATATTACAGATATACCGTGACCTGGATGAATGAATAGTAAAATATATCATCACCTGGATGGATAAATATTACAGATATACCATGACCTGCATGAATGAATTCACAGAATATTTCGTGACCTGGATGAATGAATTATACAGATATACCATGACCTGCATGAATGAAATATAGATAACCATGACGTTGATAATATTACAGATATACCATGACCTTAATGGAATGAATATTACAGATATACCGTGACCCTGGGATGAATGAAAATTAAAAATATAACCATGACCTGGATTGATGAATATTACAGATATGGTATATCATGACCTGGATGAATGAATATTACAGATATACCATGACCTGGATGAATGAAATATTACAGATATACCATTGACCTGGATGAATGCATATTACAGATATACATACCTGAAGGTAAATATTACAGATATACCATGACCTGAAGGATAAATATTACAGATAAACCATGACCTGGATGAATGCATTTACAGATATATCATGACTGGAAGGATAAATATTACAGATAAACCATGACCTGGATGAATGAATATTACAGATATACCATGACCTGGATGGATGATATTACAGATATACCATGACCTGGATGAATGCATATTACAGTATACCATGACTGGATTGAATGCATATTAAGATTACCATGACCTGGAAGGATAAATTTACAGATAAACCATGACCTGGATGATGCATATTACGGTATATATCATGACCTGGAAGATAAATCTTACGATATAAACCATGACCTGGATGAATGAATATTACAGATATACCATGACCTGGAATGAATATATTACGATATAGCCATGACTGTGAAATTTACGATATACCATGATCTGGATGAATGAATATTACAGATATACCATGGCCTGGATGAATGAATATTACAGATAACCATGGCCTGGATGAATGATTATTTCAGATATACAATGACCTGGGGGATGAATGAAATTACAGATATACCATGACCTGGATGAATAATATACGATATACCATGACCTGGATGAATGAATATTACAGCTATACATGACCAGGATGATGAATAGTACGTTCTGTGGTATATGTAATATCTGTAATTAATAATTTGATTTTTCGAATTTTCGATTTTTATCAAAAATCTAAAGTAGATGATTTCTCGAAAATTCGAAAGTAGACAATTTTTTGAAAATCGAAAATTGAAAGTAGAAACATTTTCGAAAATCAAAGTAGACAATTTCTTGAAAATCGAAAACAAAAGTAATGATTTTCGAAAGTAGACGATTTTCTAAACATCGAAAGTAGATTTTTTTCGAAAATCAAAATAGATGATTTTCGAAAATCGAAACTCGAATTTCGGAAAGTTCGAAATTCAAAACGGAATGAACTCCACAGTTTCGAACATCTCTAACCATGACCTGCTTGAATGAATAATACAGATAAACTATACATGGATGAATGAATCTTACGATATACCATGACCTGGATGAATGAATATTACAGATATACCACCATGACTCTGGATAATGAATATTACAGATGTACCATGACCTGGATGAATGAAATTACAAATATCCATGACCTGGATGAGAATATTACAGAATATACCGTGACCTGGATGAATGAATATTACAATATATCATCACCTGGATGGATAAATATTACATGATATACCATGACCTCTTGAATGAATTCCACAGATATTTCGTGACCTGGATGAATGATATTCAGATATGACCATGACCTGCATGATAATATTACAGATATACCATGACCTGGATGAATGAATATTACGATATACCGACCTGGATGAATGAATATTACAGATATAACCGTGACCTGGATGAATGAATTATTAGAAATTACCATGACCTGGATTGATGAATATTACAGATATGGGTATATCAGACATGACCTGGATGAAATGAATATTACAATATACCATACCTGGATGAATGAATATTACAGATATAACATGACCTGGATGAATGAATATTACAGATATAACCATGACCTGGATGATGAATATTACAGATATACCATGACCTGGATGAATGAATTACAGATATACCGTGACCTGGATGAATGAATATTACAGATATACCATGACCTGGATGAATGAATATTAACAGATATACCATGGACCTGGAGGATGAATATTACAGATATACGTGACATGATGAATGAATATTACATATATACCATGACTGGATGAATGAATATTACAGATAACCATCACCTGGATGAATGAATATACAGATTAACCGACCTGGATGGATGAATATTATAGATATACCATGACCTGGATGGATGAATATTACAGATATACCATGACCTGGATGAATGAATATTACAGATATACCATGACCTGGATGAATGAATATTACAGATATACCATGACCTGAATGAATTCAATATTACAGATATACCTTGACATGGTGAATGATTTACAGATATAGCCTAACCTGAATGAATGAATATACAGATATACCATGACCTGGATGAATGAATATACAGATATACCATGACCTGGATGGATGAATATTAACAGATATACCATGACCTGATGAATGAATATTACAGTATACCATGACCTGGATGAATAATATACAGATATACCGTGACATGGATGAATGAATATTACAGATATACCATGACCTGGGATGAATTGAATATTAGAGTATACCATGACCTGGATGGATAAATTTACAATACCATGACCTGGATGAATGAATATTACAGATATACCATGACCTTGGATGGATAATATTTACAGATATATCATGACCTGGATGAATGAATATTACAGATATACCATGACCTGGATGAATGAATATTACAGATATACCATGACCTGGATGATGAATATAAAAAGACATACATGACCTGGATGAATGAATATTACAGATTACCATGACCTGGATGAATGAATATTACATTATACCGTGACCTGGATTGATGAATATTATAGATATACCGTGACCTGGATGGATGAATATTACAGATATACCGTACCTGATGAATGAATATTACAGATATACCATGACCTGATGAATAATATTACAGATATACATGAACCTGAATGACATGAATATTACACTATATCACATGACCTGGATGAATGAATATTACAGAGATACCATGACCTGATGAATGAATATTACAGATCTACCATGACCTGGAATGAATGAATATTTAAGCAGATATACCATGACCTGGATGGATGAATATTACAGATATACCATGAGCTGGATGAATGAATATTACAGAAATACCATGACCTGGATGAATGAATATTACAGATATACCATGACCTGGATGAATGAAATGAATGAATATTACAGATATACCATGACCTGGATGAATGAATATTACAGATATACCATGACCTGGATGAATGAATATTACATATATACCATGACCTGGATGAATGAATATTACAGATATACCATGACCTGGATGAATGAATATTACAGATAAACCATGACCTGTTATGTTCAACAGGATGCACGACTTCCTTGGAATGTTCTTAACAGTAATTTCTACTGCAGGATGCACGACTTCCTTGGAATGTTCTTAACAGTAATTTCTACTGGTTGGCTGTTGGTTGATTTAAACACGCTCAGATCTCTACTGAGCTACTAATAGCCCAGTGGGCTGAGCCAAAGGACCGTAACAAACACAATTAGGTGCTCTTGCGTACAGATATCTAATATGTGCTGTATATCAAAACTTAGAGCTTATACACACATGTTCAGCAATAAATGATAACATTTGTTGAAGGGGCATTATCTAATTTCAGTAAGTCTCCAGATGACATCACCCCATCCTAACAACATAAAGTCATTATGTGTGGCTACTTTATGTATGGCTAGGTTATGTGTGGCTACTTTGTGTGGCTAGGTTGTGTGTGGTTAGGTTATGTGTGGCCAGTTTATGTGTGGTTAGGTTATGTGTGGCTACTTTATGTGTGATTAGGTTATGTGTGGCAAGTTTATGTGTGTGTAGATTATGTGTGGCTACTTTATGTGTGGTTAGGTTATGTGTGGTTAGGTTATGTGTGGTTGGGTTATGTGTGGTTGGGTTATGTGTGCTTGGGTTATGTGTGGCTGGGTTATGTGTGGTTAGGTTATGTGTGGTTAGTTTATATGTGGTTAGTTTATGTGGGGCTATTTTATGTGTGGTTAGGTTATGTGTGGTTAGGTTATGTGTGGTTAGTTTATATGTGGTTAGTTTA